>JARHVA010000172.1:477500-927500 GCA_037957365.1 Torreya grandis | reverse complement strand
CCTCTAACCTATCCATATCACCCTGTAGACATCTAATTCTGCTATTATTAGTGCTATATAACCCCCTCTACTATCAACCTCCCCCTATAGTCTATCCACCTCTCCATGTAATCCTACAATCTCATTATCTCAGGCTCAATCTCCTCATGTAATCTATCAATCAAGGTCTGATCATCCTGTGATATCCTTTCTTGCGATGGTATTACCCTATCACTTATATCTAGGTGGGTCTCATGAGCTAGTCTCATCGATGTAGCCTCCCCATTTCCCTCTCCATCACTATCAATAAATACCAAAAGAGTCTCACATCCACCCAACTAATTTGTATTCACTCTTATCTTGGTATCTCCTCCCATATTAACACTTATCTCTTATAATATCTATGCATCCTACACCTCTATAATCTCCACATCATGTAGATAGCTCTCCTAAATAGCCTATCCTCTACCTCATCCTCATCTACCTCCCTTATGACATGTAACTGCCTCCTAATATAGAATCTTAGTATTTTGGTTCTTAGATGTCTACTCAAACTAGCCACTAGTCTTTATCTCTAGGTGCATAGAGGCATATAAGGAACTATAAGTATCATCGATCACTATCTGAACCAACAATATGCATATCCATAAAAACTCTAGTATCAATTACATATCTCATATCCATTAATGTCACTATCTTTAAGTGTGTCTAGTTGTGCTCTACTATCCTAGAATCCATAATAACCCCCCACTGCAATCTCTCTCTAACTACCCATGCAAATACATGAGGACCTACTGGGATGTGTTGTCTAACACCAAACTATCTCATCATCCTATTAGGGTGATATATCTCAATAATATAATCATGAATGACCATAATATAACATTGACTCATCATATAGTCCATGTATAATTCATCTTATGCCCACTTAGGAATTTACATGCCTATAATCATGTACAATTCATAGGTAATAGGATCTTCATCAGATCATTTGATCATATGCCCTACCAATCTCTTAAGTATAATGTGCTCCCAATACCTTACCTATAATAAGGTGGAAGGACCAATCTCCTTCCCAACTGTGTGTACCATGTGATACATATTCCTATAAAGGTGTGCAAGTATGCATGGCACCCATGCAAACCTCTCCTCCATCTCCATAATATTCCCAATAATATTAAACAAGATAATTGACATAACCTCCCACTCTTGTTAGGTAGCATGATGCCACTGATAACTGACATGAGTACCATCGTTAATGAATCTATACCTAACTACATATAGTAGTCTATATCTACTCTTCTTATAACTAATAAAATCAATCCATCCCAAAAATTATGTATAGATTAGTCTCCTGTGGCCCCTAACCTTAGTATACTCATCTCTCACATATCAAGATCACTAAAATATAATACACATCCTTGAGCGTAACAACCATCTCACCTATCAGTATGTGAAATGTGTTAGTCTCACTGTGCCATCTCTTGGATAGTGCAGTCAACAAAGCCCTACCTACTCAGATATCAAAAAATTATACAATGTATGATAGCCCTATCACCTCAAAAACTCTAAACTTATACTCAATAAACCATGTTATCCACTCCAAATCCCTAGGTCTCCACTCCCATGTCACCAATCTAGTAATACCTCCTTCAACTATATCACATTAACACAATGTTAATTCTACCTATCAACATAAAACCCATTTACATCTAATTAATTTTTTTTAAAAAAAATACTTCCTTCATATCATATTTTGGATATTTTATGATTCCTACCTATCTATTCATTTTCCAAATTAACCCTTTTTCTTCCAACCTTAGAATTTTCACTACTCATTTTAGCGTTTTCATGGTCAATATGCTCAATTTCACTGCTATGCCTTGTAATTTCACAATTAACCTAACCTGATACCTTTCCAATGATTTCACTCCCCTATTTTATGACTTCACAACTCATTTTCATGATTTCACAACTATGAATTATGATTTTTTCAATTCCTAGTTGATTTTCTACACAAATAATTTTACAACCCTGACAAATAATTTTGCTATCTTGTTTGATGATTTTGTGATTTCTATCAATGAATTCATAATTTTCATTTCTAAATTCACAAATGGCTAAATCAAAAATTCATTTTATCTAATTATTAACCCTAATAAATGTAATGAATTCAAAAAATTAAGGAATGAAATTGAATTCCCTGGAGGATCGCTCCTCTCAGGTCTCTAGAGTCTCCTGATGCACTCACCTTGATGCTGGTGAAGCAGAATACGGTCCATTTTTCTTCCAAATCCCCAGGGCACAAATCACAAAAAATAATTTTCTCAACTCACCTTAGAAATCCAAATTGCACAAATAAATGTTTCTACTCCCCATCCTTGTATTTATACTCCTCATAATTCAAATATTTTCCCCCTGTCCCTATATTTCATTCATTTTTCATCCATTTTTATTCAAATTTCAAGACAATATTAATCAAAGCATTCTAAATTTATATCAATTACTTGAAGCTATCAATTTCATATTTTTTTCACTAATATTTGAAAATCTATTTTTTTCATTTTCAAATACGTAACTTACCATTACTAGGATATATCATTCCAACATCCACACATGTTCCCTACATCATGACCATCAACTAAGCATGCAGTGTTTGAGAGGTTAATATTAATTTTTTGATCATTTCTCATTTTCCACATTAGGGGAAACTTATTTACACATACCTTATTCTTGTCAGTTTAACATCAATTCTAGTAATTTGATTTCTTGATGGTCTTCCTCACTTAATCATTTTCCTCTTTCAGTCATTTCAAACGTTCATCTATTTTCTCACAACAACATTCAAGGGGCCATCATCACATTCATTTGGAGAAGATTTTTCTTCTTAATCACCAAATCTTTACTTTTTATACTACTATTTGAAATGGTATTACTTTGCAACACCCTTTCAAAGAGGTTGTAAATGTAGATAGCTAAATTATATTTAGTGTCAAAATGCACCTAAAACCTACTACTTTTCATTCTCAAATTTAAATTTAAATTCATGTCATTTCTCTTCTCATTTAAATAATTGAATAAATTAAATTTAATCAATTATGCACACTTTTAATCTAACTTTAATTTTAAATATAGATTTTCCACCTCACTTAAAATCCTCCATATTTATCTCCCTCACATGTTGACTCACTCTAACCAATACCATAAATTATTCAACTATCCTTGAGTCATCCCTTGACTTGTCAAATAGCTTGACCCATTTTTGGTGACTCAGCTAACCATCTCCATGTTTCTATGAACCATTTGAAATAGTCATCATCCTCATAGATGATGACTCATTAACCACTATAGATTATTTAGATAATTTGAAATATTCAAATAATCCTCCACCATTCTATCTTTCCTCAAACAATCTATAAATATACATTAATCCATCACTTTAATCATCCTGACTTATGTTAATAAAGTGTTATCGAATTTATAATTAAATCCAAAGTGAATCAGAGCCACCAAAGAATATTTTTACATTAAAATGTTACCCATTTTACCTTGCATTGGAAGAATGAGCAAACAAATTTCAAAGAGAGCTAATCAAATTCACACCACAATGGAATCAGTTTTTTGGTACTAAGGTATAAGTTTGTGTTGTTTTTTTAATTTGTAGCTCTATCTTAGGTTGAGTTAGTTTATACTATATTTCAATTATTTAGTAGATTTCATAAACTTAATTTGCACACACACACTTATATATATATATATATATATATATATATATATATATATATATATATAAAGAATTAAGGGAAAGGTTGAATGAGAAGTGGAATAGTCTATAAATGCAATTCATGGAGAAGAAGACAGACCAGTTGCATGAATAATTAATATCATTTGGATCTCATATATTATCTTATTCTTTGTTATTAATTCTTTAAAACCAATTTAAGCTTTGAAAATGTATTATATTCATTTTTTCTACTAAATTACAATTATTACACTTTCTCCTCCTAATATTCAAAATCAATTAGATCCAACACCTATACAACAATCACCTAATACAAAATTTTTGATTGGATGAATGAAGTAGTAAAAAGGATAAATAAGATAGTAAAACCTCAAGAAATTACTTTTACTGATTTAACAACCCCTACACATCATGGAGTAAAGAAACCCAAAATAATTTTTAGGATAGTAATAAATGAGCAAGGAGAAAGATATGTTGAAGTGGCATTTCTCCCTCCATAAAATGAAAAATATAATGTCAGTGTTGTAGATTACTAAATATCAAAGGTATATATTGGTAAAGATACTAGATAAGGAGTCAAAGAAAACATGAAATCTAAAATTGGCACTCTTTTTTTTAAAATAGACCAAGATAAGGACACTAAAGAGTAGTCGAAAGAAAATATTGAACAACTCACCTTAGCTATTCAAAATTTAGTGAAACCAATTCAAGCTTCCTCATCTAACATTGCTTCTCATATTTATAATATAGATACATTGAATGTGGCCAAATAAATTGGACACCTAAGAAAAAAACTAATGATTGGTATGATAAATTGATTCTATAAGGAACTGAAATAATAAGCGAGGCCATAACTAATTATACTAAATTTTAATATGAATATGACCTTGGAAAGGAATCTAAAGACATGTGAATTTGAAGCTAGAAATTGGAAAAAGATGATATCAAAACTTGAAGCTTTTTAAATCTTTGATCCATATGCTCTTCTCATAAAAGGAGTTATAAAACCAGAAGACATTGAAGATCTCATAGAAATCCTAAGTTTCATTAAATTTTGAATATGCATTATTGAATAATGTGTGAATAAATTTAGACAACCTTAGTCAATAGAATTTGATGCAATAAGTGGCATTTAGGGAAAATTTATAAAACTTTCTTATTCATTTGTAGATGATAACACAATAGTTATTCCAATGCAAGAAATTGTATAATAATTCAAATAATTGATAGAAAGAGAAATGATCCTTAAATCAACATTTAACTATAATTCACTCTAAAATTTTATCAAATATCAAGTCTCTCTTGACATTTTTGATAACTATTTTTAGAAGCTTATATGGGTTTAATATAAAATAATTGATCTTCATTATGGTGCAAAAAGTGTTCCATACATTCAAATGTACTTGATGAATACAAATTTAAAGAAATTATGAATAATTTTGATGAATACAGGAAAAAGATGAAATATAGAAAGTAAGAAGAAGAAGAAGAGGTCTAGATTGTGCTTGATGAAAAAGATGCATAAATTACAAATAAAATTACCAACTCTCAAACTTGTAATTTTTCAATGTCTCTTTTTTAATTTTTAAGTTGTGTGTTTTTGTAATATCACTTTTAAAGGTTCTAAGTTATGCAAATATGCTAATGCACTTTTATTATTTTAAGTCATGCAAAATTGTTGATGCACCTTTGTAACTTTCAAGTTGAACTTTTTTGTAGACACACTTTTGAGTCCTAAATATAAAAAAAGGTGTATATGCCCCATAACCACCCATTATAACCTATAAATACAAGTACTTAGGTCATTTCAAGGGGTTTTTGACAGTGAAGAAATTTTTGGCAAGAACAGAAGAAAGAGTTATGTTTTCCACTCTTTGAGGAATCAATACAAAGTGAAATTTGCAAACTTTGTATCAAAAATTATTTTGGATGGATAATGTATGTGTGTATGCTATTATTTTATGTTCTTCTTCAAATTTTTCTAAATTTAATTATTATATAGTCAATGAATGCAAATATTTTATTGTAGGAGGTTTTTCAAATCTACATTAAGAATTTTTGTTGTTGTGAAACCTTGGTGAGATTAAAAAAATAGAGTTTTTATCTATTTTAATTGGGAAATACAATATTTTTATTTTTATTTTTATTTAATCCATTAAATCTCCTTGGTGTATGTATTTTATTAGTATGTGTAAAATATGTTTTTCTCATCTCATTTCCATCAAAAAGGTTTCTTTTGCTAAAATTTCAATTTCATATTATTCTAGCAAGTATCTGTGTTTGGTTATCTAAATTTGTTCTTTTCCTTCCTATTTTTCTCCCCATCTATTTCTATTTCTTTACCAAATTTCCTTACATTTCTCATTTCTACCATTTTTTCATACTTTCATGTTAAAAGTACAACCGCTCATATATAAACTATTTTTGTTGTAAATAGTTTAGTTTTTTGCATCACTTTTATTTTCAATAAGGGTAGCTCTACCTATAAACAGGAGAGGGACTTTACCCCGACACTATTGATTGAAATATAGTATTTTCCCCTTGATAATGTTTTTATATAACATGTCCATAAGTAGTGATAAATCCATCATTATGTGTAAATTAAAAGAGACATTATATGGTTTTAAATAGGTTTCTTGAGTGTGGTATGAAAATATTGACAAGTTATTAATCAACCCTAAGTTTAAATGGAGTCCCTCTGAACCCATAATATACATCAAGAAAGTAGATTGGAAACTCCTAATTTTGGTCCCCTATGTTGACAATTTAATCATAATATGTAGTTCCATTAGGCATATTCATGATTTGAAAGCTCAAATAATGAAGTATTTTAAGTTGCTAACTTGGGCTTATTTGTAAAATATAACATCACAACTATATTTTTAATGTCATATAATTTTCATAAGAATACAATACTTCATGTGTTGGTGTGTTCTTATTTATCAACCTAAATTTTTCATTAAGATTTACCCTTAATGTATGTCGCAATAGTCAATATTTCTTATTTTCGATGCTTGTGACTTCTACGTGTTGGATCCATGTATTGAGTTATATTAGCACTTAGTGGTGATTATTATTACCTTAGTTAAATGTCATTAATGATCCATTCATTATTTTAATTTTAAATTTCCATTTTTAATACTATAAAATTATTTTTTTCATGCCTAATTATTCAATGATAATCACAACATAATTTGCATTCCTAGTGTGATAAATTCCTAGTGTGATAAATGTCTCATAGTGATACAAGAGCATCCAAGGGTTTGTGAAATCTTTCATTATCCAAAAATAGAGTGGTGGGTGTTATGTTAGGTTTTTTTAAAATATTTTTTGTCCTTTTTAGAATTATCTTTTGAGCATCTAATAATGATGTGGTAAAAGTATTCCTTTGTCATGAAATAATGCATAGATATTTTTTCTGCTTTTGTTAGTCTATGTGGAATGTTTGGTCACATATATTTGGTAACCTCATTCTTCAATGGAGTAGAGAAATGGAAGAAAAAATTTGGTGAGGTATTAATACATGATAATTATAAGTTATGCATAAAATTTTAGTTCATTTTGAGTTGAATTGTTAATGTACTATTTATTTCTATTAGTCTACATCATTTGTTAGTCTATGACATTTGGCAAGAGGTTTATTTAAAATTGTATAGATTTAGATGTCTAATGTTTTTGATATCATATTATTTGACAAGTATAATTTTTGTGTCAAAATTTAGATCATTTTGAGTTACTATGGTAAAATTATTATAGTTGTGGCATCTATCATTTGACCTATTTTATCACTTAAGCATTAGGGACTCAATAATCGAATTATTCAATACATTAACACTTGGATAGTTGATATTTATTGAGTTTATTAGTGATTTATTTTTCTACTTATTAATTAAGTCTTTCCTTTTGAAATGACATTGTATTAAATATTGATAATTTTATGTGATTGTCCTCACCTTGTGACTCATAAAAGGAGTTTTTATAGATAGTTTGGCATTTAATCCCAAAAATTGAAATCTTTCAAACTCTTACAAATTATGTTGGGATAGGGTAATTTTAATAGAATCCCATAAATATTGGGATGTAAAAAAAGGGGATATTAAAACTAAAAGGAGTATTGGAAGGGACAAGATGTGAAAGAGAAGAATTCTCCAAGAGTAAAATAAAGAGTTGTATTAGTCTACAAGGGACTATATGAGAGTTTGAATATTGTTCATGCATTTTAATAATCCTATCAAGGCATGTGTGAGTTTGAATGTGTGTGTATTATTTTTTAATTTTTTGAATATGAATGAAATGAATATGTGTTAAGTTCATCAATTTTGAGTGTGTATTGAAAGTGTGTCCATAAATGAATGTCCAACCAAAGCAACACAAGGAGAAAGGTAGTCCTTTGAGAAGTATAAAGGAGAATGATGTGAATGTTGATAAGAAGGTTGTCTTGAAATACAACACTAGGGTGAGGTTTCCATGTCAGAATCCCAAATCTAATTTTCAAAATAGAAAGGAGAAACAAGGTTATGAGTAGGCCTTAGATGAAGAATTAATCATGAAAGAGTATGTAGATGCGATAATTGTTGAACTTTAATGGACCCATTATTTGATGATGGGAAATAATTTTGGTATTCCATAAGTGGGAAGATTCAAAACCATCCTTGATGAATGAAGTAAATGCATTTATATTTTTTCTTTTGGAGTGTATAAGGTTGAGGAAAATGAAGGAAAGCTATAATTTCCATAAAGGAAATAAAAAAGGTGAATGAATAAGGAATCCATGAGGAGTTTTAGCTCTCCATGAAGGAAACAACCTAGGTGGATGAAGTGAAAATGAATACACATGATATAATTATAGTTGTAGACCATCCATTTGGAGGAGAAGTAACTATAAAGAAGAATGGGGAGAAAACAACCATAAAGGTTATTGAAAATGGGCTTATGGGAGTCCATCATGAAAGTGAAATATTTGATAAAGATGTAAGTAATAGAGAATATTTGGATATAATGTTCTTGAGGTGTGATATAGAGATAGAAAATGTGTTTCTAGGAACTCTTGATTCCCTTAATATGTATGTTTAATTTTTAGGTCAAATAAAGGAGGAGATAAATATGGTGGACATGTTTCTACCAAGAGGATTGAAGGATAAAATTATTATAGTAAATGTGGGAGAAAAGGTATTGGATAAAAACTCTTACGAGTCAAGGTATGCATTATTTTCATATGAATAAGGAGAGTGTAACTTTATTTTCACATTATATAAAAGTGGAGAAAGAAGGAAGTGACAATCAACCTAGAGCTAATAATAAGATGATGAAAAGTGAAGATGAGTTGTCAATAGGAGATTTGAGCGCTATTTTGAGGAGAAAGAAGAATGGATGAGGCATTGAGGATCCTAAGTTTGATGTAAATCAAGCCAATAGTGATAAAATGGAGGAATCACCGATGAGGACTATTAAGTATCTTATTTATAAACTAATTTATGACTCTATCCAATGTGCAGGTGTAGAAATTAAGAGATATGAGGTATTCAAGGAGGCATTCTAAGGTGAATAGGTAAAACTAGAAGTGAAAATTTATGCACTCAAGAAATAAAGTGAGGAGTATATGTTCATTTTTATATCATAAATAACATGTGGAGAAGTTATTTAAAAATAAGAGTCTTTAAAGACTCTTATGAATTATGAATCCATAAGTGAGGTGGTAGTGGAAAGGATCATGGTGGGAAAAGAGATGGAAGCCTTGAGAGAAGTGGAGATGTAAATGGAAAACAATGATAGAAGGAATAATCCAACAAAAAGTTAGATAATGAGTAAAAAAACCAATAAGTATTTAGGATAAGTGACCAATCAATAGTGGGTTTAATACCATAAGGGAGAGTAAGATGAAATAAAAATATTTTTGGTGGAGGTGGTCAGGCGAAGGTGGATTTTAGCCTAAAAGAAGATGGAGAGAGGTGGATATAAACCTTTGGTAGAGGAGGATGGACTATGGTTAGTATAATCACATACAAGAACACGACTATAGTGGGTATAATCCCAAAAAGTAATGATATTATGATGGGTCTAATCCCACAAAGAGGGAAAGAAAGAGATGGAAAAATAAGATCATAGATAAGAAGAAGAGAAGTGAATTGAAACTAGTGACAAGAAACTAGAAAGGGAAGAGAAAAAGTTAAATTTGTTTGAAGTAATTGGTGTGTTGGAATAGAACACCAAGGTGATTATCCTTTGTGGTCAAAATAATGGTTTTACCACTTATTTCATTTATGTGATTAGGAGCTCACATTTAAAAAAAACTTGGGTGTCTAATGCTAGAGCATCCAAGGGTTTGTGCAATCTCGTATCAACCAAAAATAGAGTGGTGCTTGTTAGTTTAGGTTGTTTTTTGTGTTATGTTCATGGGATTGTTGGAGTCATATTTTTAACATATAATAATTATGTTTTATAATTATTTATTTGTTGTGAAATAATGCAGATATCTTTTATCTGATTTTGTAAGAATTAGTGGACTATTTTGTCACAAACATTTGGCAACTTGGTTATTTGTAGTAGATAAGTAGAAGGTGAAATTTAGTGATGTCATAATTCAATAAAATTATAATAAATTTTTCAAATTTAGCTCATTTGGAGTTACAACACTAATGTACTATATGTTTATGTCAGTCTATGTCATATGTTTAAATTGTGACACTTGCCAAGAGGGTTATTTAACATTATCAAAATTTGGATGGAAAATTTTGGTGAGTTCATAGTACCTCACATGTATAGATTGTGCATAAAATTTAAAATACAGTAAATTTATGATATTTTTGAAATCTTTAATTTAGGTTATTTTTTCACTTAAGCATCAAGGACTTAATAGTTAATCTCTTTAATGCAATATCACTTTAATATGAGATTTTTGGAGGTGATTGGTGCTTTATTTATTCTATCTATGCATCAAGTCTCTCCTTGTGAAATGGTATTATGCTAAATTTTTATAGTTACATGAGACTATCTTTGCTTTGTGAAGTGTAGAAGGAGATGATATGGATAGGTTGGCATTTAATCCTAAAAACTAAAAGCTACCAAACTCTTGTATGTTATGTGGGGATCATGTACTTTGAAGAGACACCCCAAGAAATTTAGGATGCCAAAAGGGGCTTACTAAAAATAAAGGGAGTTTTGGAAGGGATTAGCTATGAAAGATCAGAACTCTCTAGGATCATGATAGAAAATTTTATTAGTTTAAGAGGAATTATATGAGAGTTTGAGTATTGTTCATGCATTGAAATAATCATATCAAGTCATGTGTGAGATTGAGTGTGTATGTGTGTTCCATTGTAATTTTTTAAATATGAATGTAATAAAATATGTATTAAGTGTATCAAGTTTTAAGATGTGTTGAATGTGTGTCCATGAATGAGTATATAACCCAGGTAACATAGAGAGAAATGTATCCAATAAGTAGATGCCCTCTCTAGTGCTTGCATCATATAGTTCTATGTCTAGTAGTTGGTAATAGAATTGATTGTTTATTAATTAGCATTTGTAATATGATTCTTGATTTATTATGAATACTTTTTACTTGTAATGTTGTGGAAGGTTTTTTCTTCTATAAACTCCACATTATTAACTAAATATTTATGTAAACCTTTATTACATGAAACATATAACTATTCTTCTGCATGGGTTATGTTTAATTTTACAATGGTTTTCCTTTATTGTGAACTTAGTGTTTTCACATTGAAATGCACCCTACTATGTCCTAAGACCTATTTCAAATGACATAATGGAAACACTCCTAGGTGTGGGTAACCTATTATAAGAGTGATTCTATGGAGAAATACATCTCCTTCTCAAACCATAGTGCACCTAATTTAAGATTAGGTTGTAGTCCTAAAACCTACACTAACAAATATTAAATAAGCTACACTAATACTCTATTCATTAAAGGAGATAATGAAGCTAAAGACTTGAAAATGAGGTGATGCACCAAGATTGATGATCTCCTCTACCTACCTAAAATAACATAAATTGACTAAATGTGGTGGTCAAATTAGGTTTCTCAATCATAAGTGTTTCATATGAAGGTGGTGGCCTATGCTAGAACTAGAATAGATAGCCAAAATATTTTGCACAAGATATAATTAGTTAAATTCAACAACTAATTACTTGTATAACCAAATATAACTTGGCATAACCTACAAAAGACATGCGACATGCATCAAAGTGAAGGGAGATGGACATACACAAGGGAGAAAAATATCTACCACGTGTATATATTAATAAAACATAAGAGTCACACAAGATACAACCTTAGAGAAGGTAAAAACCAAACTTTATTCAATTCAAATGCTTAAAGCTAGGATTACAAGACTCCAAATAAGTAATTTTTTTCTATACCTAATAGAGGGATGCAAAATAAGGCATTTATAACCCTATATATAAGAAAAGAGATCCAAGAAATAAGATAAAAGCACTATAATATCTCATAAGTGTTGTTACATCATAACTCTAGCTTTGAAGAGGAAAAACAAGGAGAATATGAACATTTAACTCTCATCAATGCACTAAGACTGCCACCTTGATGGTCTCTCATGGAATATAGGTGTAGGAGTGGAGAAGAAGGCTTCATTATTTAGATTTTTTACCCTTTAGAGTGCTTGAAAATGCATAATTTGGTTAACTAGTTACTCCACTCTTGGAAAATAAGACTCTTGTTATGTTAATGGCCTTAACTCACCCATCTCCACCTCTTGTGCATGTTGAATATTTGTTGCATGGTTGACTTGAAAGTAGACATCCTACACCATTTAGAGTCTTGAGGGTTGAATTTCCATGATTGAGAATTCATTGAGGGGTAACACATCTCTAAATTAGTTTTCCAATGCCTCCATCTTTTATCATGCTCTTAATGACCATTAACCTTACATATGGTCATGTTTGATAGGCTATAAGAGCATAATCTAACTAAAATTCACCTTGAAATCCATGTGATGGTCTCTAGGAGAGGTACAAAATTTGATGTAACATCTTATTTTATCATTAAAAATCCTTAAGAGACCAAAAAGCATATACTTCCATGCTTAAATACCTCATAGGCCTATAAACTTGTCTTAAGCCCTTCAATTTTGCCATTGTAGGCCTATAAATGTTATTTTGGTATGCATGAAGGCCCTATAATGCTATACATAACATGAGAAACATCATAGATTCATTTGATGATGCTTGACATAGTCATATAATTCGTGCCAATAAGCCCATTGACCTATATTGAAGGTTTTGAGACCATGGATCCTTGTTTTGTTATTGAATCATACCAATGGTATTTGGGAAGCCACCTTGAGGTGCTCATAGTCATCCTTGAGGTATTAAATACCTTATCATTATCTCATTAGGATCATTGAGACTCATGAAACTAGTTGTAACCATGTCAATACAATGTTGTAAGACCATAAAAAAATTCCTAAATCTGTAATCTTCATGTTTTGGGGTTTAAAGGCCATGGAAACTTGACTTGTTGCCCTATAAATCTGAGGTAGTATAGTGAGTATCTCCAAGTGCTCAAGACCTGATTTATTTCTTCATAATTCCATGGATATTTTCTCCATATTGTGAACACAAAAGAGAACCTAAATGATCTAGTACTTGTAGAAACTCATAGAGATCTATGTGCTTCATACTTAGGGTTTTGGAATATTCCTGCACTCCTTATAAGACTAAAAAGTTTTCAATAGGTTCTATTTTCACCTATAAACATATAATATTGTAGTATTGTTGCTTATAGATAAATATTAGAATATTGTATCCATATTCTATTAGTAAGAGAGCATTATAAACTTGTAACTATCATGTTTGGGGTCTAGAATGCCATTAAACTTGTATGAAAATCCATCCTCCATTGACCATTAAGAAAACTTAAGACACTAAGTGACAAGAATATATATGCTCAATGAAGGTCATGATGACTCACTTAACTTGTAGATGAATTGAAACTTTGGATTCATGTTCAAACAACCTGCAACTTTTGCTTTACAATCTTGTGGATACTTATGTTTCCCTATACAACTAACTTTTAGGATTAGGAGGCCATGTAATGATTGTTATTTTGTAAATGAGTCATGGTCATGCTATATCAACCATATAAATATTATGAGGAGTATTATTTTATCTATTTTATTACCCTAAGAAGTTGAAGAGGCCTTGTATCATATCTTATCCTTGAATATTTAATTGAAGACACGTATGCATGTTTTTGAAATGCATTTGAACCTCTACCATTTATAATATATCCTTCATGAGATCTTGGAAATACCAATTACAATATTTAAGTGGTTATATAAGTACTTAATAACTATCTTAAGACTATATCTGATTAGATCATGCTTCAAGAGCCTCCAAGAGGTATGTGATATTGATAACCTATTAGAACAAACATGAAAACTTGGATGAAGGCTATGCAGATTTGGAACCTTCTTGGCCCTGTTTTGATCTACACAAGGGTATTGAACCTATAAATAAAAAATTATATAAAATTTGTAACTTTATTTCAATTTGTTTCAATGTTTTTGCACTTTATAGGTACCTCTAGGCGTCTTTAAACTTGCTCAAATTCTTCCTTAGATCTCCTCAACAAATCTATGGGATAAAGATCTATTGTAAACCTAATCATGATTAGGAGGCCTAAAAATTATTTCAACATTCTTGGAACCTTTAAGAGGATATTATAATCCTATAAGTATATTACTATATGGTTTAAGGTCTAAGTTTCTCACTTGAATAATCATCACTCATAAGTCTATAACATTACACTTGGCAATTTTTCCTTCATACCTTTCTCTTTGGTAACTCTCATTTTTAGGTATGCAGGTCACTTGATCATGTTTGGTACCTTGAAGAGAATTAATTCTTTACCATCCTACAACTTCAATCTTGGATAACAATGTTCATGCCTAATAAGACCTTGTAGAGTAGGACTTATAGCCTATAGGCCTACAATCCTCTTATAGGAGTCTTGAAGTCATAAGAACTCTCCACCCTCTTGTTTATGATTTACAAGTGATTATGAGACCATAAAGAGACTATTTCAATATTATGCAATCTTCTCAATTATGTTCCTCTAGATCTTACCTTTCCCTTCACAAAACCTTGCTTGTAATCCCTAAACCCCTTTTAACATATTTGACACCTTGATGAACCTGTCTCACAACCTTCAAAGCAAATTTGAGAACCTTAAGAATGATGAAAGCCTTTAAATATTGGTAAGGTATTTTTAATGAATAGAGAAAGTTTATTGACTTATTTATGTCTCTTTCATTAGGAGGGAAACATCTTATGATATCTTGAAAACCTCATTCTTTTTTACAAACCTATAGAGGTTATTACACACTTGAACCTCAAGAAGACCTTAAGAATGATTCTCATGGACCTATAACATTAAAAATTTGTTTAAGTGACCTTAGAGAATATTGAAACCATAATATAAGTTTAAAACATCATCTCTCCCATTCAAGAAAGATCTAAAACTTCAAAAGGTGGATTTACAGGTTCTAGGGTTTAATAGGGTTTAAGATTACCCATAGTCTTCTTGACCATTTGACATGATTAAAAGATTATTGATCAATATTTATGACTAAATATGGTGCCTAGTAAACCTCATAACATAATCCATCATCCATTCTTTACCATGCATTGAAAAAGTGCATATAAACCTTGAACCGTTCTCCTCTCGAGTGACCTAGAGTTTGTTTTAGGATTGTTAGTGATCGTTAATAGCCATGTTTTATTATTTTTACCTATAAACACATATAAATGATCCCTTAAAACATCTCCCATTCCCTCTAATGGTTATACTAATTCGTGTAACTCTTGAACTAAGATGTCTTGTTGATGAAAACTACTTTTAGGTGCCTTTGCACAAGATGTGTGATCACTTTTGGTATATTTAGAGGATTGTGAGCTACGTTATCTTCATTTGAGGTATGTTAAGGCTTGATAATTATGAGGGGAACCTATATGACCCTATTTTATGCTTGAAAACCCATACTAGGCTCTATAATTGATGCAAAGAATCTTTTAATTTCAAAATATGATTATATTTATGAATTAAGCTTGACCATTTTGGTCTTATATTGGTGTTATAAGTCCTATAGGGACACAAGAAGGGTGTTATAATCAGTGTCTTTGTGTTGGATGTTCTTAGGCTTGGGAGAGTTTCTTGCCAAAGCTCTAATTTGAAAATTTGAACTATGTTATTAGCTTTGGGAGGTGTTTTTTGAATTAGTACAAAATCCATTATTTTTAATAGGTTATTAAGGTCCTAGGTGTCTTAGATAGATGTGTGGATTTATTTTAAACCTAAATATGGATTGTAATTTTGATAATTAAAGGTGACTTATAAATATCCCTTCATTTATGGAGGTGGCCAAGAAGAACGAAGTTGGTAGTTTCATGTTTTGAGGAATATTAAAGTTGAAATATATGTTTTAGAGTCATTATGCATAGATAAGAGGGTCGTACATGTCAGGATCTTGCTCCTCAATTAGAGCACATATGATTACTTCTTGTATTAGCAACTAAACATGGAATTTAACTAGAATGAATAAGTAACTAGAAATATGAAACAACACAGGATGTGAGAGACAATACACAATTGTATTAATAATCACTCAGAAGAAAATACAATAAAAAAGATGCCACTTCTTCTTCCACCTCAAAGGCTCGCCACACCTCAAGACCTTCTTCCCTCTCTCTCTCAGTCCCAACAATCAACTCTAATACAAAATTGATGTTCACCTCCACCAGTCAGAAACAACGCTACCAGTACACCAAGTACACAACCGTACTCTAAGTAGATCTCCTGCTCTCTGCTGCTACCTGCAAATCACCAGACCTTACTCACCATTGTAGATCTCCAAAAGAAGCAATGCACGCCTGTTAACAAAGATCATATATATACAAAGAAACCTTCTGATTCTCCAAACCAACACCCACACTTGGTACTGTGGCACTAGGAGGAACACACCATTGTTCTCCTCTCTCTGAAGGAGCTTATTTTTCTCTCTTACTCTTTAGCACTAGTTTACAATACAGCCCATGAGTCTATTATATAGATCTCATGCATACAATAATTAGACTATCTTAATTACAATAATTAGATGCACAACTCAAGACTATAACTAGCCTTTAACATGCAAACTAATAGTCCAAAAATAGACTCTCTAGAATCAACATGCAAACTGTATGTTCACGCATAGGCTGCCGACGTCGGCTCCTCCCTGACCGATGTCGACCGACTGGTAACCAATGTTAGTTACTTATTCACTGCTATCTGACTGATGTCAGTTGATCAGATTGACATCAGTTGCCCTGCAACTCATTTTACAACTCTCTGCAACCTCTGTAACTCCTCCTGTTTGCATCCTAGTGAAGCTTTTAGCTCCACAACCTAACAATCTCCCACTTGGAGATAAACAGCTGCACCTATACCTGTACCTATACAACATCTAATTTATTCCCTGGCTTGTATCCCTCTTCAAGATCAACCTTGAAGACTAACCACCACACATCCTGTGATGTTACACCTGTCATCCAAGTAACCTGCCACATCCAAACCTACAACTCCATGTACTGAAGACCTTGACCCTACATAACATGTTAATCTACTGCTAGTCCCTCTCAGATACCTGATAATCCTACTAAACTACCCTCTAGTACTCCTTCCTCGAATTGGATCCATACTTTCTGACAACTCCCACTACTTGGGAAAACTTAGGTCTACACTAGACCTCATGTGATTTCGAACCCTATTCTAAGCTAAGCTTGAACTGTCTAGCCCTTGGTGTGCTTACCGATTCTGCATCCTGCATCTTGAACCTCACCAACACTGTCTTCACATTAGCTCCTACTGGAGACAAAATCTCCATGTCTCTTATGCCAAAGAATTTTGTTGATCCCAAATTCTTCATGACATACCTCTAAACTAACCTTACCTTTAGCTCAGCAAAACCCTATATGTACAAACCTGCTAGCAAATCACCCACATATAGTAACTAGATAATGTCACGACTCATCATCCACCTGGTAAGACAAACACAATAGTTACACTGACATTGACTAAAGCCCTACTTTGTCATCCTCTTGTCAAAACCTGTACCACTGTCCTGCAGCTTCCTCAAGACCATATACCTTGGCCTTCCGTTTCACGTATCCATCCACTCTCTTCTTCAACTTGGGAATCCATCCCTCATCCAGTGCTTTCTTCTAGCTGACAACTCCACCAATAAACTCCTATTTAGTTCTTCTCCAAGGACTCACACTCCTCATCCATGCCAAGCTCCCACTATTTTTGGATTCTACCTACATTGCCTCTTCACATCTTCCTAGTTCTTGACCATCAGTAAGCAATATAAAGAAGGTGAACAATGAATATGAGGTTCACTTACCCTTTCAGTCCTCTATATAGGCATTTGAGACTTCTTGACAGCTTGCTGTCCGCCCAACATTTGTTCTAGTGATCGATCTCAACCATCTCCCAGTCTGCATCCGACCGATGTCAGTTCCCTGCACTGACCCTGACTGCCAACGTCATTTCCTTGGCTGATGCCGATATCCCTTCTACTGATGTTAGTTCCTATCTGACCGACATCGGTCTTCCTGTTGCCAATGTCAGTTACTATCTGACCGATGCTGGTACCTGTGTTTGCCTGTGAGTGATGATTTTTTACCCGCGAGCTCCTTTTGGGTCAAAACCCTATTCAAATCAACACAGTCCTGCTCAAAATAATTCAGTCTCCTCAATTGATCTCTATCCTCCATCTCCTCCATGAACACCAAGGCCTTCCAGTTCTTAAGTTTATCAAAGATATCTATCTTTCGCTTAAGAACATGCATTCCCCTCCTACATATGTGACCAAGCCTACAAAGCCACATCTCTGCAATAGAAGGTGAATCAGTAATATAAGTAGATAGATAAAGGATACCTACTTTCTTACCACTATCTAATTCAAGTACATCCGTTATGAGAGTTACTGTGCATCTCTCATCACCCAACTTTCTTGAAGAAATTAGACTCATCTCCAAGACTGGTACCTACATGACCTCCTTCAACACCTGTGTGTTATCCATCTGCACTTTCAAATTCACTTCCCCTTCATCAATAATCTGACAAGGCTCACCAGCTCCTAAATAAATCTCTCCAAAGTCTCCAAAGACATACCCATGAAAAGATGCTCTATTTCGAGCTGCATGGAAAGAGGCAAAAGAATCTGTAAACAAAGATTCTACTTTATCCAGAGCAACCTATGTAACATCACCTACAACATCTGCTTCTACACGCTAATCTTCTACTGACCAACAATCTTCCTTTACCTACTCTTTCTTTCCATCAATCAGACCATTCGTGTTATTTAGTTTCTCCATTCGTAGCTTACTTTCTTCTGCCATTGCTATACTCCCACTCAATCTGAAACCCCTGAGAGTGACCTGTAATCAACAAACACTAACTAGATCTAAAACCACCTGTTAGTCAACCCAACCCAAAGCTATGATACTAACTGTCAGGATCTTGCTTCTCAATTAGAGCACATATGATTACTTCTTGTATTAGCAACTAAACATGGAATTTAACCAGAATGAATAAGTAACTAGAAATATGAAACAACATAAGATGTGAGAGACAATACACAATTGTATTAATAATCACTCAGAAGAAAATACAATAAAGAAGATGCCACTTCTTCTTCCACTTCAAAGGCTTGCCACACCTCAAGACCTTCTTCCCTCTCTCTCTCGGTCCCAACAATCAACTCCAATACAGAATTGATGTTCACCTACACCAATCAAAAATAATGCTACCAGTACACCAAGTACACAACTGTACTCCAAGTAGATCTCTTGCTCTCTGTTGCTACCTGCAAATCACCAAACCTTACTCACCATTGTAGATCTCCACAAGAAGCCATGCACACCTGCTGACCAAGATCATACATATACGAAGAACCCTTCTGATTCTCCAAACCAGCACCCACACTTGGTACTGTGGCACTAGGAGGAACACACCATTGCTCTCCTCTCTCTGAAGGAGCTTATTTTTCTCTCTTACTCTCTAGCACTAGTTTACAATATAGCCCATGAGTCTATTATATAGATCTCTTGCATACAATAATTAGACTATCTTAATTACAATAATTAGATGCGCAACTCAAGACTATAACTAACCTTTAACATGCAAACTAATAGTCTAAAAATAGACTCTCTGGAATCAACATGCAAACTGCATGTTCACGCACAGGTTGCCGACATCGGCTCCTCCCTAACCGATGTCGGCTGACTGGTAACCGACATCGGTTGCTTCTTCACTACTATCTGACCGACGTCGGTTGCCCTGCAACTCATTCTGCAACTCTCTGCAACCTCTACAACCTCCATAAGTCCTCCTATTTGCATCTTGGTGAAGCTTTTAGCTCCAAAACCTAACAATACAGATTTTAGGAAGTATGAGGTTAAAGAATGACAAGTATAATGAAGCAAAAGAAGAAATTTCAATTTTGTCCATGAAGGGAAAGAATATGAAATAGATTGTATGTTATAAATATATCTTATAAATAAATAAAGGATGGATATTTTAAGTGTAAGGTTCCTTGTTAATAATATGTTAAGTGTTTCTTTCATGTATCATAATGACATAGTAAGTTCTTGAGATTGTTACAGAGGTAGTTTGCATGAATGTTACATGTCTACATTGAAAATGTAGAAGTGATAGTCAGAGAGTGTTAAGATATATCAAATGTGACACTTGTTTATTAGATAAAAAATGGTAAGAGTGACATATTAAGGTGTAGTAACCATATTTGGGTTTTGTTTTGTCATATGCTATCCTAAAGGTTATTTGAAAACTTATAGTCTTGGTGTTCAGTGTGGTTTGTCACAATTAATACAAGAAAAGTGAAGTTTACATGATTTAAGGTTTAGTTAATATTCAAGTGATTTTATAGGAGTTGTGTTGTGATTGGAAAACCATATGAAGGTTTAATAAAGTCTTTAAATATTTTAAAAATCAAATGAGACTTGGTTAATAGCTCTCGGCTGATGTGATCAAATGAAACCCTAAAACATCAAAAAAATGGTGTATCTCTATTTTAAACTAGTAAAATGTCTTATAATTAATAAGGAAAATTTTATTAGATGTTATTAAATGATTATGGGTGGTTTCAAATCAATTAGAGTTGTGAGGAGAGAGAAAATGGAGATACAGGTTTGCATACACTACTAAAACTATCAAAGAAACCATAATTATGACAAAAAGAGTGGTTAGAAAGTCTTTAGAGTTTGGAGGAAAGGAATTAGTGATTTGATAAGTTTATTAGGATTCATACATAATTATTTAAAGTCTTTAAAGTGTTATCATAGGTGAAAATTTCAATATAGTGCATTTTAAAAGTTCTTGATTAACTCAGGACTGTCATAGTCCTAGAACTAGGGTTTAAAAACTCAAATTGATATAGAGAGTGATTACATAGGTAAAAAACCCCAAAAAATTGATATTAATTGAATATTGATGTGATATAACATATTTTTGAAGTTTTAAACTTGTACATAGTATCTAAGTACGGATTTGGTAGACTGTGTTCAAAATAGGGGTAAAGAGACCTAATTTGGTCTGGTCAAGGTCTAAAAAATGAATCTAAGAGAGGAATTGGGTCAAAAAACTTCATTAAGAGAAGGAAAATGATAGAGAGTGTTATAATATTATCTTATTTTCCTAAAATTAATTTTTACCTATCTATATAATTGAAATTAGTGAAAAAATGCTACTAGAGGGCTTAAGCAAGAGAAAGAAGTAGCTTGTGATGAAAGAGTTGTATTGATAAGTTGTGTGGCTTGGATAGAGGATTAAAAGAGGAATTTATAGAGAAGGTATATGATCATAATAACCTTGATAAATCCAAGAAAACTTGAAATATCTATTGAGCAAGTTTGCTCATGAAACTTTGTCAAAGAGTTACATAAAAGGGCTTAAGGAAAGAATGAGGATTGGGATTGAAGTGAATAAATTTAGATATTATAAAAGAATCCTATATAAGGCATAAGATGTGTCATATAACTATATTGATAAATTAAGGGGTTTGAAGCATCAAGAATTACATTCAAGAGAGTAAACTAAGAAGAGGAGGAAGTGAAGAGAGTAAGCAAGAGATAGATAGTTGTAGGTATCCAAGTCAGAGGTACATAAAGAGAATATAATGATGTATCTCTACATAATTTGGTATCAAAGCTACAAGTTATTTTGGATGAGGAAAAATATAGTCTTCAAGCAAATGGAAGGTACATGTTTGAATTTGTCTTTCATTTAGAGTTTTTTGATATGTTCATGAAAGAGTACTGAAGTGTAAGTGAAAGGTTGAGTGTGTGGTAATTATCCTTATATCCATTGAATATTTATAAAGATAGAGAGAGAGATTTCTTGGAATCTAAAGGAGATATTGGAGAGAGAAAGAAGAGTCTTAGGCAAAGGACAAGATAGTGAGATAGACCCAAGTGAGATCATAAAAATGAAATAAACCCAAGTGAGGTCATGAGAAGGTAAGTAGGTGAATATTTTCAAGATAAATAGGTCCAAGTTAGACCAAAATATTGAGATAAATGTTAGAGAAAAGAGGGCATGACTAAGACGTATTAACACAAAGACAGGAATGTGCAAGGAGACACCAAGAGGAAAGAAATGGAAGGAGAAATGAAACATATAAGAAAATAGTTAGATGAGTTGATTCTCATAATAGAGCAAATGAAGGTAAAGGAAAACCCATACAATGAATGGGTCATGAGGAAGAAGATAATCAAGTGGCCAATAAATATACAAATGTACAAAAGAAAGAGGAAAGCTATGAGAGAAGAAAGAGAGTAGAAAAGGTTGCTTTGTAAGTAACTCAAGAGAGAGATGAAAATACTTTAGATGAGTTAGTAACATAGTTTTCAAGAGGATGAAGGTGAATAGTACCTTGAAAAGGATGAGATGAAATTGAGTGAGGAAAAATAAGGCATTTGCATCCAAATAGATGATGGGAAAGATAAAGAAGAGGTAGATCAGATTGCATGCCTTATTGAAGGCTTGGAAAGAGAAGCAAAATTCAATGAAGAAGATATGAAACTTGATTATAAGTTTGTATATGAAAGTAATGAACAGTTAGAGGTAGAAATAATAACACTAGAATAGGATTTGCATAGTGATGTGATGAAAAATGAAGAGTAAAGACGTGAACTAGAGCATGAAGAAGTGGAAGATGAGGTAGAAGATGTTAAAACAGAAAAAAAATCACATTGTCAATTGAAAGGAGAAAAATGGGTAGAAAAAATAGTTAATGGGACTCAAGATTCTAAACCTTTTACATGTTTTACTTTTCTTGGCTTTGTATGTGTATGCTATGTCATGGAGGTGATGAAGTATATGAATAAATAATCTCTTGAGAGAGATCAATAAGAGAAGGTATAGTGTTCAACAATTAAGATCCTCATGATGGAGGACAAAGAATATGAAAAATAAATGAGAGAGTTAGAGCACAAAGAGTCATATGTAAGTCTAAATTTTAGTGAGGAAGTAACTAGGCATGAAATTGCCTTTATTTTTTCTAGAGGATTGAAGATCACAATATTTTTTGGAAGCAAAATGACTAAGAGGGGGGTGAATTAATGTTTAAAAACTTCATTATCATAAAACAAGATAACACATCACATATGTGGGAAAACCTCATGGCGGATAAAATCCAATGAAATAAATCTTGGAAAAATTATCCTATAAGATAATGTGTCAAATTTAGTTGAGCACCAACCCAATATGGAACACCAACCCTAGATTTATCAAGCACCCACTTGACTTTAACAATCACCCACTTATTAGGAGGATAACCACCCCCGCCCACGACACCCCCCCCCCCCCCCCCCCCCCCCCCCAATAAATAGGCACCAACTTCGTTAAATTAAACTCAGTAAAGAACCAATCTACAAGGCATATGTAACTCCTTCTTGACACGGAACCAACTTAGCTAAGACCAATTTTGCAAGCACCAACCTATAAGGAAGCTTCAAATCCCTCTTTGACCAAACACCAAATTAGCCAATCAACCTTTTGTATTCTAATATTCCACTTAGATCTTTGTCTACTCTATCTAATGTCATAAATAAAGAATAAATATTTGATGAGAATCTAACAACCTATCAATAATAAATGATAACTCCCTTAGCTCTGATCCACTTGATCTATCTCAAAACTATCTCTAGGATTCTTGACTCAACTAACCCTTATCAAGATTGAATAGGTCATTTTTTCTTGATATTAAACTATAAAACACCTATATGATCATCATGAAATGATTATATGATCTCTTATTAGGGTTTAAAATATGTTACCCAAGCTCCTCAGGCTCATTGATTTATCAATCCATGCTTCCTTTAAGCTTACTCAAATAGGCCTAAAACTACCTTACACACACACACACACACACACACACACACACACACACACACACACACACACACACACACACACACACACACACACACACAAACAATTCCTTATTCATATACCACTTAATCAGACACACACCCTTAACCTATTATGTGAATAATATAATAGGTCTTAAGACATCTCAAAAAAAATATTCAAATGACCTTTGAGTCCCTTTTGGTCTGTCATGACTCAAATAGGCCTCATTTCACTTTTAGGTCTCATGGAGACCTAATTACATTAGGTCTGTATAGTAACATGTTACCATTTGATCCCTTGAAAAAACTTTCACCTATATACATGGCATGATAATTTCAAAAAAAATACAAATACACCTTATCCAATATCTTTTGAGTTCCATAACACCCTTTAGGTCCAACCACTTAATGAAACCTCTCAATAGTACTCAGTCATATTAGGCCTGTGTATACAAAAAAATTTGCCTTTCACTACTAAAGCTAAAATAAACTTAAGCCACTAAAATATGATCAACCAAGCATATAGATCGAGTATACATGACCTTAGGCTCATTACCAAATTCATTATAAATTTTTAATCATATCTTAACACTTCAAGAACACTTCTACAACTCACTCACTTAGAACTGCCACCATACACAAAAACATAGGTAGTGTGACTTAGGCCTCCAACACATGTATAAATGCTTTAAATGACTCATGATGCATGTAAATGGTTATTATATATCCTCAAATAAAAATCTCATATGATCTAATGACAAAATATTGGTATTTTAGATCAATCTCATGACCTTATATCTCATAGACCAAACTAAACCAAACAGGTCAACTTGTGAACAAATTTTCACCATATTCACTGACCTACAAAACTTCTACCAAGAATATACATGACTTAAAATTCCTAAAAAATATATCCATGTACTTGGTTTTATCATTCTAACATTAAAACACATTCCAATTCATCTTCTCACTATTTCTTGGGTTTTACACTGTTTACACCATTAGGCTTGTTAGTGACTGACTAACTTGGATGACCAGTTTAGCATACTTGAAGGGTGGAACCTATATATAAACCTTCATGGTAATTAATTATGAGTCTCTATCTTTTTTTCCCATTCATTTTATTTTCTTGACCAATGCAACTTTTGATTGCTACAATAAATTATTCATAGACAAACCTATATCTATGCATTTTCTCTCTCATCTGACTAATCACCACCACCTGGAGGTACTTGGGAGAGTTTAATACATGATACAATAGTTTTTATAGGCATTTGAGACCATTTTGGTCTGATTTGAATAAGATATTCCATATCAGGTCCTTATTAAGTTTTTAGGGAGGTTTAACATAGGTTTTGATGTTAACGATTGCTCATAAAGGACTATCCATTAAATCCAAAACCAATGATTAGATATATTATATATGACCCTTCCACATCTCTCCTTAGTATCTCAAGTTCCCATACAGAGGTTACACATGCTAATGAAAGTCTAAAAGTGCCTCTCGGGTCTTAAGACCTCATTTTATGAACTTGAAAAGGCCTAAAATAATGTTTCTTGCAATTCCCTTCAAACCATGGCCTCAAAATTTATGAGCATGCTAAAAAAAACTTTAATTAACTATATCCATGCTCATATATGCAAAATTTTCTTGAAAAATTACCTTCATGCCTTATTAGGCCAAGTAGGGTTTAGAAGTGGTCTAGGTGTGGACTTGATTTGAAGGTCCTACCCTTGTAGGCTCACTATGAAACTCTCATAGATGCTTCTACACCTTATTATCATCCTCACACAACCTTAATAACCTCTCACATGCCTAAGATCACTCACATCATCATGTCACTAGCTCATACCTTCACCATGACATGACTAGGCTTAAGCTTTCAATACACTTGACACATTGACATGTTCCTTCCATGTCATGACCTCAACAAAACATCAACCAACCAAGCATAAGATATAACAACACACTCATTTTGTTTCACCAATATCTTCCTAATGACAATAATCTCTCAATGACCTTATATAGACCTAAAACCACATGACCAAGCTTTATATGACTTGACATCTCTCTTCCATGCACCTGAACACCTTTGACATCATCTTTGACATCAATATTAGCTTTCATGCAACCATAATACATTAATTGCCTTCAAATTCTATCTTACCTTCAAATTATCATGACCACACTCTTCTTAATGCATCTTGTCTCATTACACTTTACCAACTAGGCTTAGTCAACTTTGACATCATCATGCTATCAATTGAGAACATACTTTCAATAGGCTACTCATATCCCAATACTACTCAAACACTTGACCAAACAGGCCTTTGACATCAATTAGCATTATGAATTTTCATGATATACCCTTTTAACATTAATTACAACAATATGCTAACATCATGGGAAGATGAGAATCTAGATGTACCAATAGTATTTGGGTCATAGACTTCCCATATGACAAAGGAAAATATCAAGTTATGAGTGCACATCAAGTGCTAGTTGGTGTAAGTAAGAAATGGAAGAAGGTAAAAAAATTGTCTTTGATAGAGGCAAAGTAAATAATTTGAAGAAAGAATAGTGGAAGCATGATGGAGTAGCAAGAGATAAGGTAGATCCACGAAGCAGAGATTGGAAGATTAAGAAAATACATTAAGTAATCTATTTGAGTAGGAGATCAAATTATTTTCTTGCCTAGGAGTTTGATGTAGAGAATCTTTCAATTTAAACATATGATTATATTTATGAATTCATATTGACCATTTTGGTTTTATATTAGTGTTAGAAGTCCTATAGGGACCTAAAGAGGGTGTTAGAATCATTAGGTGTCTTTGTGCTAGATGTTCTTAGGCTTGGGAAAGTTTCCCACCAAAACCCCAATTTGAAAATTTGAACTATGTTATTAGCTTTAGGAGGTGTTTTATGAATTAGTGAAAAAAATATATTTTTTAAATAGGTTCTTAAGGTCCTTAGTGGTCTTAGATAGATGTGTAGATGTATTTTCAACATACAAATGCAATGTAATTTCAAGAATGAAAGGTGACTTATAAATGCACCTTCATTTATGGAGGTGGCCAAGAAAGAAGTTGGTAGTTGCATGTTTTGAGGAATATTAAAATTAAAATTTATGTTATAGAGTCATTAATCATAGATAGGAGGGTAGTATAGAGTTTTGGAATTAGGAGGCTCAATAAGAATATGAATAATGAAGCAAAAGAAGAAATTTTAGTTTTGTCCACGTAGGGCAAGAATATGAAATAGATAGTATGTTGTAAATATATCTTATAAATAAATAAAGGATGAGTAATTTATATGGAATGTTTTTTTTCATCATATGCTAAGTTTTTACTTCATGTATGACAGTGACATGATAAGTATTGAGATTGTTACAGAGGTAGTTTGCATGAATGCTACATGTCTACATTGAAAATGAAGAAGTGACAGTCAAAGAGTGTGAAGATTTGTCAAATGTGACACTTGTTTATTATAAAAAACATGGTATGAATTAAATATTAATATGTATTAAACATCTCTAGGTTTGGTTTTGTCATCTGTTATCATAAAGCTCATTTGAAAACTTACAATCTCAGTGCTTAGTGTGATTTGTCACAATCAATGCAAGAAAAGTGAAGTTTACATGCTTTGAGGTTTAGTTAAGAGTAAAATTATTTTATAGGAGTTGTGTTGTGATGGGTAGACCATAGGAAGGTGTAATAAAGTCTTTAAATTTTTTTAAAATTAAATGAGACCTGGTTAATAGCTTTTAGCATGTGTGATCAAATTTAACCCTAAAACATTGAAAAAATGGTATGTCTCTATTTTAAACTAGTAAAAAGTCTTATAATTCATAAGTAAGATTATATGGGATGTTAGTGAATTATTATGGGTGGTTTAAAATAAATTGGAGTTGTGAGGGGAGATAAAATGGAGATACATAGTTGCATACACTACTAAAATTGTAAAAAAAAACTAAAATTTTGTCAAAAAGAGTGGTTAGGGAGTGTTTGGAGTTTGAAGGAAAGAAATTAGTGATTAGATAAGTTGGTTAGGATTATTAAAAATATATTTTAGGTCTTGAAATTTTTATCATAGATGAAATTTTTAATATAGTGCATTTTGAAAGGTCTTGATCAACTTAGGACTATCACAGTCCTAAAACTCAGGTTTAAAAACTCAAATTGATGTAAAGAGTGATTCCACTGATCAAAAACCCTAAAAATTTGATATTAATTGAATATTAAATTGTTATAACATATTTTTTATGTTTTAAATTTTTATGGAGTATCTAAGTATGGATTTGGCAAACTGTGTTAAAAATAGGGGTAAAGAGACCTAATTAGGTCTGGTTAAGGTCTAGAAAATGCATCTAGGAGAGGAATTGGGTAAAAAAACTTCGTTGAGAGAAGGAAAAGGATATAGGGTGTCATAATATTATCTTAGTTTCCCAAGATCAATATATAATTATTTTTACAATGGAAATTAGTGAAAAAAGGTTATTAGAGGGCTTGAACAAGAGAAAGAAGTAGTCTGTGATGAAAGAGTTGTATTGAGAATTTATGTGAGTTGGATAATGGATTCAAAGAGGACTTGATAGATAAAGGAGATGATAATAATAACCTTGATAAATCCAAAAAACTTTTAAATATTTATTGAGCAAGTTTGATCATGAACCTTTGTCAAAGAGTTACATTGAGAAGAGTTATTTAAGAGGGTTTAAGGAAAGAATGAGGATTGGGATTGAAGTTAAGAAAGTTAGATATGATAAAAGAAGCCTATATAAGGCATAATATTTTTCAAAAAATTAAAGTGAGGAATTGAGGGATTTAAAGCATCAAGAATTAAATGCAAGAGAGTAAACTAAGAAGAGGAGACAATGAAGAGAATAACCAAGAGATAGAAAGTTGCAAGCATCAGAGTTAGAGGTACATGAAGAGCATAAAATGATGTATATCTACATCAATACCTTGAATAAAGACCTCTTAAAAACTTGTAACTTCTTGAAAGCCTTCATATTCAAGAGCTTTCATGTTGTAAACACCCTAATTTGGTCAAGCAACCATAAGTACATTGTCTTTTGTTGATATTTCACATGAAGGTTTTAGTGATGAATACATTCCTTGTTTGTGTCATCTTTTTAGTTATTTTAATATTTATTGTCTTATTTTCCCTATTTGTTGTATCCCTAGTGGTCTTAAGTCACCTCTTCCCAATCATAAGGGGCCCTAGCCTATCCTTCTTTGTTTTTGGGCCTCAAGAAACTAACACATTTTTAAGGATAATAGCACCATGTAGTGCTAGTCTCCAATTATGGCTCTAGTGTTTGACAATCATTTTCTCCTATGTTTGGGTCCTAACCCTACCTTGGGCCTTATCTCATGTTATTTAATCATATTTTAAAACTTGTTAGATAGTAAACAAGGTCTTATATTCAAATAAAAGTTCCTTTTATATAAAGAGCTTCACAAGTCATTTTACATTTAACACTTATTATTTTGGCACATAATTATATAAAAATCACTTGGTAGTATAGCTCAATACTTTAAATACTACTCAACTATCACATCTAGACATTACAAGCTTGATCAAAGTGTTGGAATCAAAATAAGTGATAAGGGGGGGTGAATCAGTCTTCAAAAATTTCTTTAAAAATATTACTTAAATAATCATAAATCATTTAGACAAGCATGTACTCTTATCAAGCATAAGCACCAACTCAGCTAGGATTTAACAAGCACCTACTTACAAGGAGGCACCAACTCCCTGAATGACTCAAGACTAACCCAACCATCTAAAAATATTGAAAACCTTAAGAACATTATGTTTCTCATATAATATATTATGATATCCTTCTTCTCCTCTTCACACACTTCTTTCCATCTCAAAACTAGTCTGTAGCCTTCTTCACTCAACTAGCCCTATTCTTGACTTGATTAGGTCATATGACCTTGATCCTCACACATATAACTTATATAAAATGTTAATAATTGATCAATTATCTTATTTTGATGATATACAAGACCTCATTTTGATCTGTAATATTATGTCTTGTTCACTTACACTCTGCACACTCAAATATGCCTAAAATTGCCTAGTATTTATATGAAACCTTCTTGTTCATCTCCTTCTTGGTCAGCCAAACATTCTTACCTTCTTAGGTCAGCCATGAAATGTTTATTAGGATATATCATATACATGGATCAAATTTTATTTGAGTCCCTTTATATCTATCCTTTCTCAAATAGGCCTTATCTCTCCTTTAGGTCTCATGGAGACCTCATCCCATTAGGCCTTGTTAGCACACATTACCCTTTGATATTCTTGGAGAATATTAAAACACTCTATATGGTAGAAACAAATCATGTTACATCCAAATATACTCCTTAAAATCTCATATGGGCTCCATAATAATTTTTAGCTCAAATCACTACTTGGAGCACATCATTAGTACTATTTAAATTATGTTTGTGCATACCCATAAAGTTTGTCTTTAATAATTGAACTAAAAACACAAATTTTCCAAAAAAACATAGAAAATAAATAAATATACATAAAATAAATTACTTTAGGGTCATCACCATGTGAATTATACTTCATTACTCAAGGTAGAAAGACTCAAACCCTTCTCTGCAGGTAGCCCACTTAGAACTGCCAATTGGTCTCAAAATATAGTCAAGAAGACTTGAGATTTAATCCCTAAAAAAATATTGAATATTACCTAAGAAATATTTAATATATTATTTGACACTTCTATATCACTCTCAATTATAAATATTATAAGGTTCAATGCTAAATATTGGTCTTGCAGACCAATATTTTGTCTTCAATGTACACAGTCAAACCTGAACCAGTTAACCCTTTTGGCTTCACCATTTAATTCACTTTTACTGACTTCCAATATTTTTAAAAGCATGTATATGAAAATAATGTCTTAAAAAATAATAATATATGCATTGGATTCTTTATCTAATGGTAGAGAGCGTCAAACTCATCACTATAACTTGCTTACCTCGATCTACTAGGTTATCTTCAAACACAATCATGGTGATAATAAATTTCAACACATATGCAGACACTTTTAGGGACTTATGATTCATGTAAATTATATTATGAGATCATTAGGTAACTCTTAGATAGAAGTATACCATGGTAAAGTGATAATAGTAGTCTTCAAGACCAATCTCATAACCTTACACCTTCACTATCTTATTTGCTCTAGATAGGTCAACTTATGAGAAACATTTTCAACATATTCACTGACCTCCAAAAAATTTATCCATCATGAATATGTATTTTAGGTCTTGAGAAACCTCTTCATGCAAATGGATTCATCCCTAGTCTATGATAATCCATCCCTAATCTCATTCTCACTTTTACTTAATTTTTTTCATTGATCTGTACCATTAGGCCTTTTAGCGATAGGTCAAATAACATTACCATTTTAGCATATCTAAGGTCTATAACCTTTTAATAAACCACCATGGAAAAAAGATACAAGTATCAAGCTTCAAACTCTATCCAATTAGCAACTTTTACTCAATCAACTTTGCCTAGTACAATAAATTTCTAAGAAGCAAGGCCTTTCCTATAGGTCTACTCACTCACATGAAAAACTAATGCCACCTAGAGGTACTTGGGAGAGTCCAATAAATGCTACAATCATCAAACTAGGTCATCCAATCCATTTTGAGCCATTTTTATTAAGATATTCCATATCAGATCAAAGTTAGGGTTTTATAGTGGTTTAAACCACTTTACAGTCTTAATGATCATTCATAAAGCTTATCCCCTTATTTTAGAAACTAATGCTTGGTAATTTTACCTAGGATCCTTCCCCATATATCGTGAATATATTAGGTTCTCATGTAGAGGTTACATATGATAATGAACACATGAAAGTCCTTCGCAAGTTGAGAACCCTTCATTCTATGCACTTAAGAGACTTTGAAATACTTTTTCTTGTATTTTCTTGTAAACTTTGACCTTATAATTGGTCAACACACCCAGGACAACCTGTCATACCACTAAAAATCCTCAAATATTCATTCTTACCTTGGAATCTGATCCTGATACTCCATTAAGCCACCATCACTCTCTTTTCTCTCTAAGATTTTGAACCATAGGTCACACTAGGCCTTGAAACTAACCTTCTATCCACTATCCAAGCACTCTTAACATCACTCACATTCTCAAAAAACTTATCACATGCTCTATCATTGATTTACATCTTTCATAGATCTTGAAAACAACTCATGACCCCTCATTTGGTCAAGTAAAGTCTATAACTAGTCTAATTACATGCTAGACTTATATGTTTTACCCCTGTAGACTCACCTTGAAACTCTCCTGAGTGATATAATGATTCATATACATGCTCAAGAATCCTAAATTATCTTATTATTCCTCTATGCATCCATCTCACTAATCCACCATGCTTCTTTATGCATAAGACTAGGCATCTTATGCACAAGGCTTCTTAAGTTTCTTGATAGGTTTAAAGACATGAAAACTTTGGAAACAAATCTTGAAACACTATTTGATGCTTCTACACCTTAATAATATTCCTTTCATGCTCCTTAGATAGTATAATAACTTTGTACATACTTCTTTCATCCTCACATGCACATGCTCATGATATGACTATGCTTGTTATGACTAGGCTTCTCCAGAACCTTATACTCAAGAAATTGTATACAAAAATGTTTACCTTGTATTTAACCTTGAAATCAGCCTCAAAAGAATCATCAAGTTGCCTTCAAATTATCTCAATAGAGAGATAAAATGTTGCCTTCAAATTCTCTTTGGTTACATAGCTTCCTTGTCACATACCACCTCACCATGCATCTTTACCATATGTAACTTGACATCAATGACATCAACCTTGACCTTTACATTAATGACATTCACCTTGACCTAGACATCAATGGCAACACTTCTCAACAAACTCCCCCTTTTTCATTTATGGAAAAACATTATTTAGTATACTCACTTTTATTTTTCCAAGTTGGTCAAGCTCCCTTCTTGGACTTTCTCCCCCTTTGACATTAATGATAAAAGGTCCTACATAGACAGTCATATGAAACCATACCTTCTTCCTACATGAGCTCAACACAAAAAATATGAATTATTAAGGAAACATTTTCCCCCTTACACCAATCATACCTCCTTTAGATCAACTTTTATTACAAGACCACTTTTCAATGTAAAATAAACTCAATCACAAACATGAATATCTCCCCCTCAAACCAAGCATCCATCATGATTTTACTACTTAAATAGTGTCTCCATGGAGACTAATGGAGTCACTACTTCCCATAAGGCACTAAAATAACTCAAGTTTACAATATTCCTAGATATCCATGCTCTCATTTGATTGAATGTCCTTCAACACCCTTTTAGGCTTGATTGGTATTATAGGCTTGATCTCTTCATCAACTAATTAATCATCAATGTGGGTTGACAACAAACATTCCTAGCTTGATTTTACATTTGAATCATGATCTATTAAATTAATTAGTTCACTTGATTTTGTATACTGATGATGAATCTTATTCATTATCTTTGGTTTCCATACATTCATTTGTCTTCTCTCTATCACTTTAGAGGCTTCAAACCTCCTATTTTGACTTGATGACATTCTAACCTTGTTAGGATAGAATATTGCAATGTGTCCTACATCATGACAAATATAGAAAACTACATTATACATAACTCTTGTCTGTGTGATTTGTGACTATTTCCATAATCTTATGAATACTCATTCTTGGAGGGTCTTCTACATTCTCTTACTTTATGACCAAACTGATTGCACACAAAACAATAACCATTGAAAGAATTGGCATACCTTATAGTATTGGGATATTTGATATGTCTTTTCATGTTGAACTTATTATCTTCAATAGTTTTTTCCTTGAATTGAAGTGTTCCCTTTTAGTCTTCTTTGAAACCAAGACCTATTTTATCACTTGTAGACTTTTGACTACTGAAGATATCATCTAAAGCCTTAGTGCTCTCTTAAAACTTCATAGAGGACCTTACCTTGCTAGATGATTGATTCAATTTAGCTTTCAAGGATTCTATTTTAGTTTCATACATGATGCAATCTTCCTCATTATCCTTTAGGCTTGCATTGATTATCTCCATCTATGCCTCAACTTGATTGATGATCTCATCATACTTCTTGGAAGTGTTACTTAGTATTTCCTTAAACAATCCAATCTATTTTCATATTCCTTAACTAGTGTTCTTAGTTTGTGATTATTTTTCCTTTGGAAGTTCAAATCTTCTAGGGCACTTATGAATTTTACCTCAAGATCTAATTCAGCATCTTCTTCATCTGATTCTACATCAACCATAATGCCTTTTCCACTTGAATAACCCTCATTATTTGATTATATGGCCATAAACAAAGTTTCATTATTGTCATGTTCAAATTCATGACTATCACCATCACTATCATAGTCACTTGAGTCACTTACATCAGAAGGGTTATATTCCTTAGTATAGAAGCTTTTCTTGTTCTTGAATGTTCTTTTTCTATTTTCATATTTTTTGAGCTCCTTATTTTTATCAAGATTATGTCTTCTTATCATCTTCATGATGTTCATCATGCTTAGAATTATCCTTTTTAGGACACTTGGATGTAAAGTGACCAGTCTTGCCACTATTGAAACATTTGAAAGGCAACTTACCTTTGTACTTATAAGATCCAAACCTTAACTTTATTGTAAACATGGCTATTAGTTGATCATCATCAACATCTGAGCATTAATCATCATTGAACTTCTTGGATTTTGACTTATTTTCAACTTTTAAAGTTGCTTCCTTCTTGGGAGGTCTTCTTTCATTAATTCTCATCTCATAGGAAGTCAAAATGCCATGAAGTCCATCTATCTCTACCTTGTCCAAATATTACATCTCTTCCACTCTATACACCTTAGAGTCAAACTTAGGAGTTAGTGATATTAGCACCTTTTAAACAACTATAAATCCTTTAACCTCTTTGTCCAATCCTCTATTGGCATTGACAACTTCATCAACCCTCAACAGGTAAGATGTAATGGTTTCATCTTCATTTATTTTTAGCCTTTCAAACTATCTTTGATGGGTCTATAACTTGGCCATATTAACCTTGGTGTCTCTTTCATAGATAGTCTTCAATTTGTACCTTATCTCTTTATTTGATTAATATTGCATTACCTTCCGAATATCTATCTCTAATGGGACACAAAGAATAACATTCATAGTTTTGGAGTTGTTTTCATTAGCTTTCTTACTTATTGAAATTATTGGTGGAATTAGAGAAGTAATATAACCATCTAAAAGTAACTACCAAATATCATGTCCTTATGATATCAAATATATCTTCATCCTGACATTCCAAAATTCATACTTAGATCCATTGAACAACAAAGCCTTATTGGTAGAGAAACGACCTTGAGCTTGCTGAGTAGCCATCCTTACTTCTAGGATCTCGTTTAGGCTTTTAGACCTGATTCAAAGGACTAGGATCTGATACCAAAATTTGGAAGAAAAATTATTGAGAGATGGGGTGAATCAATATTTAAAAAATTCTTTAACAATATTACTTAAGCAATCATAGATCATTTAGACAATCATGTACCTCTTGGCAAACATATACATCAATCCACAAGAGCATGAAAAACATGAACATAATATATATGTGAGAAATATTTAAAGGGAATAAAACCCATTGATGATGTAAATTAACTAAATTCCTATAATACAAACACTAATTTTAGTGAAGCACCCACTTGACATGGAGCACCAACCCCAACTAGCTAAGCACCAACTCAACTAGTCTTTAAAAAACACCTACTTGCAAAGAGGCACCAACCCCTTAGATAACTCTGCACCAAATAAAACACCTAAAAAACTTGATCACATTAAAAACATTGTGTTTATTATATAAAATATGATTATATCCTTCTTTTTCTCTTCACACACTTCTTTCTATTTCAAAGCTGGTTTGCAACCTTCTTCATTCAACTAGCCCTCTTCTTGACTTGATTATGTCATATGACCTTGATCCTCACACATATGAGTTCTATAAAATTTTCACCAATAATAATTTATCTTATTATAATGGTCTAAAAAACCTCCTTCTAATTTGTAATATCCTTTCTTCTTTTCTTACATTCTTCACACTCAAATAGGCCTAAAATTGCCTAGTATTTATACAAGACTTTCTTGCTCATCTCCTTCTTGGTTGGAAAAAAATTATTACCTTATTAGGTTGGCCATGAAATGGTTATTATTATATCTCATATAAATTTATTAAATATTATTTTATTCCATTTATATCTATCCTTTATCAAATAGACCTTATATCTCCTTTAGGTCTTATGGAGCCCTAATCCCATTAGGCCTTGTTAGCACACGTTACCCTTTGATATTATTGGAGAACATTAAAAAAAAAAATGGTATAAAAACATAATATTCCATCCAAATATACTCATTATAATATCATATAGGCTCCATATTATATTTTATCTCAAATCACTACTTGGAGCACACCATTAGTATTGTTCAAATTAGGCTTGTGCATACCCAAAAAGTCTGTCTTGAATAATTAAACCAAAAACATAAATTTAATAAAAAAATGGAAATTAAATTCATATAAATAAACTAAATTACTTTAGGTTAATCATCATATGAATTAGACTTCATGGCTCAACGTAGAAAGACTTAAACCCTTCTTTGCAAATATCCCACTTAGAATTGCCAACTAGTCTCAAAACACAATCATAAAGAATTGATATTTAATCCATGAATTAATAATTCATATTACCTATGAAACCTTAAATAGATTATTTGACACTTATATATAAATCTAAAGTAAAAATATTACAATTTTCAATGCCAAATATTGGTTTTGTAGACCAATATTTTGTCTTCAGTGTACACAGTCAAACCTAAACCAGTCAACCCATTTTGGATTTACCATTCCAATCACTTTCACTAACTTACAATATTTTTAAAATAATGTATATAAAATTTATTTCTTAAAAAAAAATAAGCATTTTATGTTTTATTTAAGGGTAGAGAGCCTCAAAATCATCACTATAACTACTTACCTAGATCTACCAGTTTACCTTCAAACATAGTCATGGTGATAATGACTTTCAACACATGTGCAGACACTTTTAGGGAATTATGATGAATTTTTATGATCTTATTATCTAATTAGGTAAATCTTAGATATAAATATACCATGTTAAAGTGAAAATATTGGTCTTTAAGACCAATCTCATAACCTTACACCTTCACTATCTCATTTGCACTAGCAATGTAAACTTATGGGAAACATTTTCAACATATTCACTAACCTCCAAAACATATATCCATAATTAATATGAATTATATTTATTTATAACCTCTTCATGTAAATGGATTCATCCCTTTTCCATGATAATCCATCCCTAATCCCATTCTCACTTTTGCCTATTTTTTTCACTATATGTACCATTAGACCTTTTAGTAATAAGTCAACTTACATGACTAGTTTTGCATATCTAAGGTCTAGAATTTGATCAAAAACCACCATGGTAAAAATATAAAAGTTTTAATATTCAACCTCTATCTAATTATCAAATTTTACTTGATCAACTCTACCTATCATAGCAAATTTTTGAGAAATAAAGCCTTTCTTATAGGGTCTACTCACTCACATGACCTAACCAATGCCACCTGGAGGTACTTGGGAGATTCAAATACATACTTTAATCATAAAATTATGCCATACAATCCATTATAAGCCATTTCCATCAAGATATTCCATATCATATCAAAATTAGGTCTTTAGAGAGGTTTAAACTACTTTACAATCTTAATGATCATTCAAAAAGCTTATCCCCTTATTCCAAAAATCAATGCTAAAAAATTTGAGATATGAACCTTACCAATATACCATGAATATATTATATTCTCATGTAAAGGTTACACATGCTAATGAACACATAAAAATCCTTCTCGGGTTGAGAACCCTTCATTGTGTGCACTCGAGAGACCTTAAAACACATTTTCTTGCCTTTTCATACAAAATTTAACTTCATACTTGGTAAAAACACCTAATAAAACCTATAATACATTTAAAAATTATCACATGTTCATTATTACCTTGGACACTAATCTTGATACCCCATTAGGCCACCATCACTCTCTTTTCTCTTTAGGCTTTTGACCTACAGGTCACACTAGGCCTTAAAACTGACCTTATAGCCATCGTTCGATCACTCTTCACATAAATCACATGATATAATAATTATTTTCATCCTTAATATATCTTTACAACATCTCATTACCCCTTATTTTGTTAGGCATAGTCTATAACTATTCTAATTGCATGCTAGACTTGTAGGTTCTATGCTTGTAGACTCACCTGAAGCTCTCCTAAGTGATATAATTATCAATATACATGCTCAATCATCCTCAAACATTATCTTATGTCTCCTTTCATCCATATCATTAAGCCACCATGCTTAAATGTGCATAATACTAGGCATCTTATGTATAAGCCTTCTCAAGTCTCTTGCTAGGTTCAAAGACTTGACAACTTTGGCAACTGATCTTGAAACACTCTTTGATGTTTCTACACCTTAATCATATGCCTTTAATTATACTTAGATAGTATCATAACTATATACATATATCTTACATTCTCATTATGCACATGCTTATGATATGATTATGCTTTTTATGACTAAGCTTCTCAAGAACCTTTTACTCAAGAACTGGTATACAAACATGCTTACCTTATACTAAACCTTGACATCAACCTTAAGAGAATAATTAGGTTGCCTTCAAATTCTCTCTCAATAGAGAGACAATAATTTGCCTTCAAATTCTCTCTGGTCAAATAGATTCCTTGTCATATACCACCTTACCATGCATCTTTACTAGATGTAGCTTGACATCAATGACATTAACCTTAACCTTGACATTAATGACATTCACCTTAACCTTGACATCAATTACAAAACTTATCAGCATAAAAAAGGGCCTAAGCAAAATTCATTCTAGCATACCATGTAATTTTATTATAAACATTCTTTATGTAATGACTATGTAATCATAGACCCTTAGCATTGGGGTTAATGTAGGCAACAACCATGACAACAATGGTTCTGGTCTGTGTGATCATAACATCCCACAACCCAATTTTTCCCTTCTTTTTAACATTTAATCTAGTTTTTGTTTCATGTATGTAGGTATTCATTAGGGTTTTTAAAGGGATTCAACTAAAATAGTGACAGAGGTGAACTCTCAAATGACAAAAAACCACTCATAAGACCCTTAGAACCTCCCATAACTTACCTAAAAATTCTAGATAGTTTCTATAAGAGGGAAACTAGTGCTATAATTGGTCACTAGCACCACATAGCACTACTATCCATATATTTGCACTATATTAGAGATCATATTTCAACCACAATCATATAATAGAAGGTGTCTACTTATTTCTCTAACTTGTTTCAGCTCTTTCATTTGCAAAAAAGACCTATTTTATTTTAGATAAGTACTCTTTCTCTCCATACTTTCTATATTGGGAAAGGTTTGTTAAATCCATTATTTCTAGTTTTCATTCTAGATTATTGTCATACTCAACCATTTAATAACATAATATTTACACTCAATAAGTCTTAAAAGGTTAAAATATTTGATAAACTTGACTTTCTTCAAATATTTCTTAAAATCTTAGTTTTGCCTAGGGTTTACATGCTTCCAATTTTTATGCATTAAATTAAGCTTAAAAACTTCTATTTTTTCCTAATTTTTGGTATAACCTATCTCATTTGAATTAATCCTATATTAGTGTTTCAATAAATTAATGTAATTTAATTTTTTTAAAAATAACCCTCATTTAAACCCTAGATCCACATACTAGGTCCATATACACCCAAATACTAGCAATTATGGAATTACTTACAATCCTAGTTTCTTTTACACATTTGGTTAAAAATTTCACAGAGTTGCATATATACTTATGTTATATTACATTTTACCTCTTGTGTGCTTGTTATTCATTATTTACATTATCTTTTTTGGCAAGTTTAAAATGGAATCTAATAGTCTTCAAACCCTCACCCAATTGATGAAATTTTGAATTTTTATCATAATTAGAATAATGAATGGACAAATTTTCAAGATTGTACATTATAACATAATAATGACTTCATTTATAATGATGATGATGATGACTATTTTTATAGTGATGGATATGAGGATTACTATGAACATGATAATTAAAATGTAGATGAGTATATATTAGATACATCTTATTATCTTTCCTTTCCCTCTTCTCTTACACCTCAAAATCAAACTAAAAATATAATGCCAAAAAATCCTCTTGTTGGTAGTGCTTTGTTCCAATGCAATCCTAGATTTTCAACTAATTTTTCTACCTCTTTATTCAAATTAAATTAATATAAGTTCAATACACAAAATCCACTTTTGCATGATTCAAATAAAGTAGGTAAGAGTATTGCATCTTCTTTACCCTTAGTTAAATTTGAAACAGAATGTACCAATGATATTACACCTTTTATCAATGCATAAACTAAGGTATAAAAATTAGTTTATCACCTTATTTTACATTTCAAGCTTAGTGAGATAATTATTTACAATATATTGATAATGAAAATGTCTCTAACTCTTCTCCTACATGTCATAATATCAGAAAGAAATCATAATTTCTATTTCTTATACCTTTGACTCCAAGATTGAAAGTAGTAATCATTCATGCAATCCACACACAGTTAGTGAACAAATGCATTGAATTACACCTACACATTATGACACATTACATAGTAGTAAAAAATTAAAGTCTTATCCTACTCTTTCTCTTAGTGAGCATGTAGATGATATTTCTTCTACTCTTACTTATATAAGTGAATTAAACTCTAACTTTGATGAACCTTGGGATAATGATAGTTATTGGGATTATGATGAAGAGGGAATGTAGTATACACATTCTTTTTATCCTTCTACTTTACCTATTTATCTTGTTCAAAAAAATACTAGGTCACATGTTACACACACACACACACACACACACACACACACACACACACACACACACACACTTATTATTATTATTATTTTAAAAACTTACATTTGATTGATAATAAATTACCTTATAATCAATTAACATGTGATACTTATTTAAAAATTAAAAAAATAAGAGATACCTATGAATTTCCATCAACCATCCTTACTAATAGAACTTGTTTCTCAACCTAGCCTAAATGAAGGTGATAGCTCATGTCCCTCTAACCAAGTCCTAGTTATCACACCTCTAGACGATATAGAGAGCAAACCAACCCTCCCTCAAAGTGGTTCCCAATACATTACAACAATGGCTAAGATAAATAACAAAAATTCAAAAGTTAAATGAACCCTTTTATGATGATAATATACCTTCACAATAGGTAATTTTCTTGATACATGTTGTAAGGGTTTTACAACAACAAGTACGCCATATCACATTGGAAAGTAAAGCATACCACTTGTGTGTGGATTCTAATTCCATCCCACATAGGATCTCCAATGCAACATTACCATCAAAACTATAGATATCAGATTTACCAAAGTTTGATGGACATGGAGATCCATACATCTCAAAGCTTATAGGAAAGATATGACACATGTTAATAGTAGTTTGACTCTTTTACATCTATTTCTTAAGACTCTAGAGGGTTTGGAAATGGAGTGGTTTCATCATTCACTCCCTAGTATCTCACTACACACATACAATGAGTTAGACAAGGTATTTCTCATGTGTTACATTCATTATAATGGACCTTGGGTTACATATGAGAGGTTGCCTTCACTACACCAAGAATAGTAAATGAAAAAAAAAATGATTCAAAACATGTATGCATCAATTTATTTACTAACCAATACATTCATAGGTACAATACATTTTTGTTAGAGGCCTCATTCTCCCTATTCAAGAGAAATTGCTATATGAGACATCATAATCATTTAGACATCTATGTTACATAGCTCTTGGATTACAAAAAAAATTTAGACTAGTGGTTACACATTTAGAGATAGATTTGGATGAAGGCTTATCAAATCCCTAGTCATATAACATGGTACAAGAACCTACTCCACTTCAAATTAAGAAACCAATGGAACAAAAACAATTGATAAAGATACACAACAAGGGAAAATTCCACTTTATAGAGTACCTCCTATAGTGAGTAGAGCATAGGACACACATAGAGGGGTTATATAGTTTTTAGATAGGGATAGGCCTTATGACATCTTGCTTACATTATTATATAAGGAGATGCTTTTAATTCCTCATACTAATCATCATCCATCACACTAATTTCACAGGGTATAAAATAATCCATATTAAAATTTTCATAAGATAAATAGGCATTCAAATGAGTATTGTTATGCAATTTGAGCCCACATTGATAGTATGTTAATTGAGGCATTATAAAATTCACATAGGGGGAACTAATATCTTATTCTCCATACTCTCCTAGATCACACTCCTATATGATAGAGTTATCCTAGGATGTTATCTTTGAGGATCCATGTGGTTTATAGAACACCTATTTATGAGCTATCTTGTGTACTGTAGACTCAAAAGAGATGGCAATGAGTTCACAAAGATTAGATCATAACATCAATTCAAACACTTATCAAGATATTTGGAAAAACTATAGAGATCAAAGCATAACATTAGTTTGAACACCTATTAAGATATTTGGAAACAACTAAAGAGATAAAAAAACAACCTCAATTTGACCACCAATCAAGATATTTACAAGAGATCACAAACATCAGAACATAGTCCAATAGCCAATTAAGACATTTATCAAGGATCACAAAGCTCAGAGTATAGTTTCATCACACAAACTAATCAATATCTTCACTACAAAGTCTTGACACCTATCCAATAGTAGTGTTTCACACATATTTTCTATTTTATATTATACTTATACTCTAACATAACATGAGCATTATGGTCATTGGTTCACCATGCCATCTGAGTTCAGATAGTAAATACCATAACCACATGATATACACATAGATATCTTTAAAAACACCTATAAAACCTATACCAATAAATAAAATTTCCTATTTCACTACACACATATACCTAACCATTTGTAAGTAGATAAAGATTCATTACCTCTAGCTATACAACTATCATATACCAATATCATAATTTAAAATAATCAAAACAATTAAACACATATAAACATACACAATATAACTAGATCCAAATATCAATACACATAATGCCAATATCACAACAAATAGCCATATATAACTCAAAATAGAGTTTCAATACAAGCATATTACATCACTTAATAATATAGACATGGCCACTAGGACTAACCCCTTTACTCTCACTTTTAGACATATCCATGCTAGAATTGGAAGATCTACTCTCCTTTTGTGACCTTGATCGATGACTACGTTAATGCAGAAGAATAATATTATATTTATTTTGATTATAAAAATTACATTAGCAGAAATTTATTTATATGCAAATATAAGCTCATAATAGTTCCTATAAAATAGGATGGTAAAACCAAAAAATAATATAATCTCCCAAATATAAATTAGAGATTAAAATTACTAATTGTAAAATATGTTTTAAGATTTACTAATCTAAATAACCTACCAATCTATCTACATTAACTAACCTATTATAAATAACTATGAGTAATTAAATATTATTTATTTATTTAATAATGGTTAATTATTAAACTTAACATTCCCCCCTTAATTCAACATTGTCTCAAGTGAATAGGAGAGAAATTCTTTGAATGCCTCAAAATTTTCCCACACAAGTGCTTTGGTAAAAACATCTTCACATTATTGATCTATCAAACAATACTGGATTTGGATGTTGTTCTAAATATGTTCATGGATGAAATGAACTTGTACCTCAATGTGTTTAGTAAGTTTATAAAATACTAGATTGCGAACAAGCTTCACTACTCCTTCATTATGTACATGAAGAATTTTTGGTTGATCTTGTAGTAATCCAAATCCTTCAAGTATTCATCTAAGCTAAATTTATTCATAGATAGCTTCTCTTATGACACAATATTCTAATTCTATGGAGGACCTTGAAACACAATTTTACTTCTTTATCTCCCATGATATCGATCCAGATCCCAAAAAGAATATAAAACCTGAAGTGGATTTCCTATCATCAATGTTCCCTACATGATCTGAGTCTGATTATCCTATCAAGAAGAAGCTATCATTCTTCTTGTATTCTAGGCCAAAATCCATACTTCCTCTGATGTACTTCAATACTCATTTTGATACTTTCTAGTAACTAATCTTAGGCTCTTGCATGAACCTTGAGAGATAACTGATAGCATAGCTGATGTCTAGCTTAGTATAGGTCAGGTAAATGAGTCTCCTTATCAATTGCCAATAAAGAGTTACATTTACCTATGATGATGGATTTGCTCGAGACAACTGAAGATTTGTTTCCATAGATGTAGAAAATGGTTTGCTATTCATAATTTAAAACTTCTTGAGTGTTGTCCTGGCATATTTGAGCTGAGATACAAAAATGTGATTTTCTCTCTACCAAACTTCTAAACCAAGACAATAATGTAGAAACCTAAGATATATCATGTGAAATGAATGATTTATATCTTTCTTTATTGATTCAATCATCTTTATTAAACTTCCATTGATGACTAGATCATTAACATATATAATTACAATTATAATCTCCCCCCTTGTAGTTTGAGGTAGAGATTCAAATCATATGGACTCCTTTCAAATCCATGTTTCAAGAGATGCTCTTCAATCTTAATATACCATGCTTTGGAAGCCTGTTTAAGACTATACAATAATTTGACAAGTTTATAGACTTTATCTTCTTCACCATATTTGAAAAAACCTTTTGGTTGAGTTATGTAGACTTCTTCCTATAAGTCCCCATTAAGGAAGACAATTTTCACATCCATTTGATGGACTTTCCAACTAAATTGTGTAACTAGAGCAAAAATCATAATAATTGTTTTGATATTTGTTATGGGAACAAATGTCTCCTCATAGTCAATGCCTTCTTTTTTAGCATACCTTTTTATAACTAGTCTTGCATTGTGCTTGTTGAGACTACCATTTAATTTGTACTTCATCTTGAAGATCCATTTGTATCCGATTGGCTTCTTCCTTGGTGGAAGATCTACAAGATTCCATATTTTATTTTGCATCTATGGCATCTTTGCAAGGTTTCAACTGTAAGGCTTCCTGAACTATAGAGGGCTCGATAGATTCAATAACTATACTCATTAAGGCCAAATTGGCCTCACCACAAGCCATACTACAATTCCTTGGTCTAGTGGTGGATGTGTTTGGAACACCATCCAATTTTGCATCTCTGAGAGTATTTGTATACCATTTAGTCATACATTGACTAGTTCTTGTGGTTGGTGGATCTGCACCTTAATTTCTATTATCATTATTGTATTCATCTGGGAGATCACCATCTTCTATATTTTCTATGGGACTAGTTTATTTATTAGGTGCACTTGTAGAAAAAAATTATACTTATTTCTTTTCAAAAAATTCAACATCCCTACTAGTGTAGATTTGTCTAATTTTTGGATCCATGAGTCTATAGGCAAGTGCTTCTTCACTGTACCCTAAGAACACATAATTTTTGGCTTTCATATCAAGCTTAGTCCATTCTACTTTGGGGATATGCATACTTGCTTGACATCCAAAAACATGAAGATGTGTTATAAATGGTTTTTTCCCTATCCAAGCTTTATGTGGTGTTAATCCATCAAGAACTAAAGTAAGTACTCTATTGAGTAGATATACGATAGTTTTGGTAGCTTCTACCCAAAATGTCTTTGTCAACCCTGAGTCATGTATCATACATCACACCATTTATACAATATCATGATTCCTCCATTCAACAACTATATTTTGTTATGGTGTATGCAAAGGTACCATTTGATGATGAATACCATTTGCTTGCATAAAATGTTTAAACTCATTAATGATGAATTCCCCCATGATCTATGGGGAGAGTCTTGATGTGTTGACTAGATTCATTTTCAATAGTCACTTTGAACTTCTTGAAATTTTCAAATCTTGATCCTTTGTTTTTAGATAGTAGATCCACATTTTTTTAGAATAATCATCAATAAAGAGCATAAAATACTTAAATCTAGCATGGATAGGTGTCATTGGTATGTATAGATCCGTGTGAACCAACTCAAGTTTACCATTAGATCTATAGGTGTTTTAATGAAATGGAATTCAATGTTTTTTCCTACTAAGCAATAAGAACATTTGTCTATACCCTATTAAGAGGTGGCAATCCTCTTAATATGTTTTTATGATGGAGTGTGTCAAGATATCAAAATTGATGTGGCCAAATATTTTGTGCCATAGTTGTGCTGAGTCTATGTCCTTTGTTATGAGTGCTTGATTATTTTTTTGAATGAAATCAAGATTAAACATGTGGTTCATATTGGATGCTCATGCAATAATTTTGGAGTTTCTAGATTTGTCTCTGATTAAACACAATTTGGTTCCACCTTTATATTCAAAGTCAATCTTCAAATTGTGATCTAAGAGTTGACTTACTAATAACAAGTTTTTGGTTAATCTAGGTACATAGAGAACATCTATGATTTTACATGTTTGTGTGCCTAGGGATAAGTCAATGTTATCAATTCCTTGCACACTATATGAAGAATCATCACCCAAATAAACATGAACTTTATTGGGTGTTTCCTTCAAGTGAAAAACCAATCTTTTCTACTCGTCATGTGTTAGGTTGCACCTAAGTCAACATACCATATGTCACTTTGTGATGTGGATATATCATGCATATCTATAGAGTATAGGTAGTCATGTTCTTCATCAGGTTCTTCTTGTTCAATAATATTGTCTTGTTGCTTTGATTTCTTTTTCTAAGTCCCCTTTTTTATCCTTATGGCTTATTGAATGAGCTAGGGGATGATTGTTGATTTGTGAACTTGTGACCACTAGAAGATCCTTTCTTAAACGTATTGTACCAAAAATCTTTTAGGTCATGTCCTTGATGACCACAAATTATAAATTGTTTTTGTGACTTTTTTCTTGGTGAATTTTGCTTTGAATTAGGCTTTGATGAACATTTGACTAGTTTCTTGTCTTTTTGTTGATGAGAAGCTAGCACATGTTCTTCTTGTTTGTCATGAGTGTTGAAAGCCTCTTCCTATTGCAATATATTTACCAATTTTTCAAAACTTGGTTTCTTTTCTATGACAATCAAAGTAGTAATAAAAATTCTATATGAAGGTGGCAGTGTTCTCAAGATAATAGGTACAAGAGAGTCATTTGAAACTATCTCACCCAAGGATTGAAGTGATGCCCTTAGTGTTGCAACATGTCTTAAAAAGGTCTCCACTATTTCTCTTGATCTCAATTTGAGAGAGTAGAGTTGACTTTGTAAATACAAAAATATAATCTCATTTTTGGCCTTATATATAGTTTAGATCTTGTTTCATAGCTATTTTGGCTTCACAAATGTGTGGTTGAACTTCATCCAATACTTTGAACATGATAATCAACTTATCCTTCTAATTGGTTTTATCAAAATTACGTTGTTGATCAATATCTATGACATGTCAAGTATATGAGCCATCTACTACAATCCAAATTTATTAAAAATTTAATTGAGTTCTAAGCTTTGTCTTCCAAGCAGAGTAGTTATCACCTTTGAATAACTGTGAATATGGCAAAAAGAATTTTTGAGATTGTGTAGCCATTGTCAAGACTGTGAGTGATGGATTGGTTCATTATCAATTCAGGTATATAAGATTCCCTTTTTATATACTATCATATTGATATACCAGACCTTTATTTATATGTTCCCTTCCTTTATACCCATTAGTACATGAAATAAGCACACCCTTTCTGTATACCCATTGGTACATGAAAGAAGTGTAAATATACATGAAATAGTCTAGTACGTGGTGCTTAGACAATAATGAAAAGGGTTCATTTAATCACTATCACTTAGATGGAATTCCACATACATGTGCATAACTTCACTATATACGTAGAAATGCCACTGTTCAGGATTTACACCTTTTGATTGAAATAAATAGGTAGATGAAGGGATGGCTATGAGTGAATGTGTCTTATTTCTCCATGATGATTTAAAGGGATGATACCTAGACATCATTGTCATAGCTATGTTAGACTATAGATGCAGTAACTCAAGCGTGATGGCTTTACCCATAAACATGAGTGATAGGCACCACTTATACTGAACATTGTGATTGAGATTAAAAACTTGTGATTTTGTGTAAATATGTAAAATAATTACAATATTTTTCAAAAGAAGAAATTACAATGCTTTTCAAAAAATGAAAAACACTTTTTTTTTGGACTCTTTGGCCTCTTTTTGGTATTTTTTTTTTTACTTTTCCCTTTTTAAATTTTTTTTAATACATTTGTCACTAATTTAGTTAGTTATAACTAAATTTAGTAGATGGAAAAAGTTAGAGGGCTGCTAAAAGTTTCTCTAAAATAATGTTTTTGGGAGATTTGAACCTCCCACCTCCATTTTATGAAAAATTTACCCCACCAACTCACCTATGCATCATTACATTAACATAAAAACATAAAAATATATATGAAGGCTTAATATTCTGATTTTAGCCTTAAACCACCCTCTTACCGAACACCATAGATTTTTAAAAAGGTGGTTTTTGAAAAAAATTATAGCAAAGAATATATTTTGTAGGTAGTTTTGTTAAATACAAAAAGTGGTTTTGAGCAAATAAGAGGTGGTTTTAGATTATAATTGTAGAAAATGTGAGATTTAATGGGTGGTTTGAGGATTTGATAGGTTCTTAGCACTTTGGTGGGATATAAAGACTCTTTTTGGTATTTTTTATTAGATTAAATATTAAAGAGCTTAAAAAATTTGAAACATGTAAATTATATATATATATATATATATATATATATATATATATATATATATGCCAATCTTTTTTCAATCTTTGCTTCTCCTTTGGAATGCCAATGATGAGCAAATGATCACCACTTTTGCTGAATTAATATCTATAATTTATAACACTCCAAACTTTGACTTTTATTTATTTTTTAAATGCTGAGATTGCTATTTTATTGAATAAACTCCTTTCTCCAAAGATTCTGAAAATCTCTATGTTGGCAAACCTCATGGAGTCAACTCAAATTTTTTAAAAAAATATCTCACTATTTTTTTTAGCTTCTAGCTTTGGTGTGGGAGTGCACAGGCTTCTCCTCACACAATAAAACTTTGTAAATTTTGGGAGAGCTCAAGCTTCTCCATAAACACAAGTTGAGAGTTTAAAAAAAAAAATCTCTGATACTAGATAATGTGGAAGAATAATATTATATTTATTCTAATTAAAAAAATTACATTAGTAGAGCTTTATTTATATGCAAATATAAGCTCATAATAGTTCCTATAAAATAGAAATGGTAAAAATAAAAAACAATATAATCTCTCAAATATAAATTAGATATTATAATTACTAATTATAAAATATTTTTTAAGATTTATTAGTCTAAATAACCTACCAATCTATCTACAATAACTAACCGTATTATAAATAACTACGAGTGATTAAATATTACTCATTTATTTAATAATAGTGAATTAATCTCTTTCACATGATATATACTCAACATGGCCATACACTTTACAGGCTCTAACTGTAGACATATGTAGTCATCCACTATCTGACTACTGGCCCAATCTAGAGCATTGGGTGGTGGCATGGTTCATCTATGTAACTCCACACATGCATCATCTATATCTATAGTCACTTTAATATATACCATAATAGCTATCAAAATTTAATCAAATAACTAGGCATGAACATTAGCAACATCAATGGCCTTCTCTACTAATCCATCCTCCATAACATCAACATGGATATGCCATGTTAATGCATGGATCACATACATGATAGTAGTCTCCCAGTACTCATCATCACCTGAACCTACACATACCCATGCAATACATCATATTCCTAACCAAATATATGAGTAACTAAATACATAGAATGTACAAACATATAATAAAAACTTACTATCAATATCACTAAAGGGATCTACATCTAGTACATCCTCTTTAACAAACCCACCTCTCAAAAATAGAGGTGCCCATATATGATCTCTCCACCAAGCTATGTAGGTTTCAATGTATCTTAAATAATCTACATCTAGTATGTCAATCACAAGATCCTACTCTATCAAATGAGTTGGGACTAACTATGTAGTCAATAGCCTAGGCATACTACCTAGCCTAATAGGAGATCGATAACTCTTTAACCACACAAATGGTATTGGTGGAACATCCTAAATCACACTAAACTATCATGTAACCTACTCATACTATAACCTCTCATACACATTGACCTAATGGTCATGCATTTATCAGGTTTCTCAAATCCATCTAAAGTAAGCACCATCCTCATGCCATCCCTCATAGCCCCTTTAGGGCCTCAATATAACATCTTCAACTATCAAACTATCTAACACATGTTAACACTACATCATGTTCCTCTTGGGTATGTGAGCTATCCTATTCCACCTCTCTACAAATGACTATAGGTAGGCCCAATCATATCATAAATTCTACACCAGTATATTCACTACTATGTGCTCATACACCCAATAGTGTAATAATTTAGATTATCTAATACCTTTACCATACATGTCCTCTATAAAATGGTATAAATAAAGGTATAGGTGGGCTAGCATCATCTAACCCCATGAATATATGGTAGCATACTCTTCTATATACTACACTATCTCATGCATCCTATAAGAGATCAATACCCTAATCCTATCTACAACCACAAACTAAGCTAATAAAATAGCTAAGAAATTTCATAACCATATAACATTAGTAGTGATAATCAATGTCAATATTATAATATTGTGGCTCCTTATATAATGAGTCCCTATAGCTATAGTAGATAAATACCTAGAATCCTTCTATATAACTAGATCACCTATATCTTCATGTAATATGAATCTCTTCTTAGAAATAGGTAGTCACAAGATCCTTTAAACATCCTCCAAGGTAATAGTCATCTCTCTAGTAGGTAACCAAAAATTACATGTATGTACATCCCATCTCTCGCATAGTGAAGTCATCATGTGCTTATCCCAGGGCATTGACTCTAGGAATGCCACATGACTTAGACCCACTCTCTCAAGAATGACCATATCATCATCTATTAGGGTAGACCTTGTAGGTTCTCCATCATCTGACCAGTCTAAAACTCTCTCATACATGCATCAACCTAAAAAATTACAACCAAATCTAGCATCAATAATGTAAAATATAAAACCAATAGATAGTAACAGACATCAAAAACTAGTTATAAAAAATAGACATTACAAATTAGGCTTATTGGACACCAGTGTTGCATAAAGGATAATAACACTAGATAATAATGCGATCTCTTGGACACTAATGGTAGGTCCTAGACAATAACACCCATATTAGGACACAAGTGCCACTTTTTCCAAAATAATCCCTAAAGATATTATATTTTCAATAAAAGAAGTAAAAAATGCATTACAAATGTCAATAAAATGAAATAGTATGGGCTCTTTACTAGGGTAACCAACTCCCTAGCTTGGATCCATGCTTCTACCTCTTCATATCAGATCAAAGTGTCTCCTCGTCTCCTCATCATATTCTCTAGCTCAAAAAAATAATTACTCTCAACTTAAATGCTTCAAATTAATTAAGAAACTAATCAAATAGCCTACTTAAGTCCCATTTATCAAATGCCACATTATTAAGGTTGACCTTGCATACCAATTAACCAACTAATACCAATTTATTGCCAATAAGATATCTTGAGAACTGTAACTCCAATTGATGAACCATCTCTTGCACATGATATTTTACATAAATGTGCCTCTCCCTATATTTGTTAAATCAATATCCTTATCACTTTTAACTCTATAAAATGAAAAAATGATATTTACATAATAAACTCAATATAGAAAAAAATGTTTATCACATTGCCAATTTCAACAATCAACTTCATCATAATAAAAAAACTATTCACATTTTAAATAACATCACACCCACTAATTAACACTAGTACAACCAATCATTACCACTTTTGGTTAGACACCCTCACCCTAGTCTAGGCTCTCTCACCAAAAAGGGGAAATAAACACAGATTACTTTAGACATACATAGATTCATACACACATATTGCTTCAGATATATAGATATTCAAACACATAGGTTCACTCAAATACATATTTAGAAAAATAAGCCTACTTAAATACAACTATTCAGACACACAAGCCTATGTAGATATATAGATATTCAAATGCATATGTTCACATAAATATACAAGTCTAATTAAATATAACTATTTAGACACATAGGTATGTGCAGATATATAGATATTCAAATGCACATGTTTACATAGATACATAGGTCTACTCATATACAACTATTCAGACACATAAAACTACACAGATATACAAATATTTAGATGCACACATTCACATAGATACATAGGTTTATTTAGATAAAAATATTCATACACATAAGTATTCTTAGATATAGCTACACATATATATAATTTTGGCTCAAATATATAAGTTCACTTAGATATAGAGATTTAGATTGTAATGCAAAGATTTTGTGCAAATAAATTGATTTATACAAACTTATCACTATCCTACACAAATTTTCAACACACCTCTAATTTGGAGTTAATTAGACAAAAATACAATTCAAATAAAAATATTATACCTGCATCTTCACCAATTTAATGCTGTAAATAATATTAAGATAAAAATAGTACTAAAATTAGAGATTATTAGATTTGGTGTTGGATTGCTATAATAGACTCGAAATTTTGTTTAACTTATAGACTTGATGGCTTGAGAAAAAGACTAATTTGGTATGATTTATTTGATCATAGATTGGACATGGATTTTTCTCACATTAAATAGTTATTTTAATGGAGGGTAAGAATGGTTTAAATTGAGAAAAGAGGGTGAATCAATGGACACAATTCAAAGCTGGGTGTAGGAAGATCAATGGTGGAGAATTAATCAAAGAACTAAAAATTCCTTAGATGATTCTAGAGAAGGGAATGTTCTAGAGGTAGAATCCTCTAAAGTCTTTTTGGAAGTCTAATGATAATTATTAAATGATTAGTCATGTGATTAGGGGGTTCTAGAGAATTTAGGGGAGTAAGATATGCTACTCATAAGCTAGGATAGATGGAAGGGAATTTTCCCAAATATTAGATAAGTGGAATTAGTTAGTAGATAATGAGGATTTAGATGAATTAAATAGTTCATGGGATGCTATAAGGTTAGTTTGGGATGGGGTATATATTATAAATATTAGTCTAGGACTAGGATAATATGATATTAAGATAAATTAGATGGAAATAGTAAAAATTAGTGATGTTAGTGATGAAATGATCAAATTTAGATGCATACATTTTACCCCTCTTTGAAAGGGTATTTTGAGTGGAAAAAGTGAAAGAGTAATGGTATTTAAAATCATAAATACAATCATATATTAATGTTAGTAAATGATGTTAGTAGACACATGATGCCCCCTTGAAGGGACATACAAGGAAGAAGGAGGTAGATGACCACTCAAAAATAAGAAATGTGGGGTGGGAGGTGTGAATAGACAAGGGGTTGGGATGATAGATGTCAGATTTATGATGAATAAAATAAATCAACATGAGTAAAGAGATACAAATTGATGATGACCCTATAAAAAACCTATGCAAAAGGAGTGGAAATGATTGTGTCATGGTTGTTGACACATCCCAAGGGGAATCAACTGTAACATGATGTTGATAAGATAAAAGGTCAAAATATTTTGACATATCCTAGGCAAGGACATATGCCATGGTTATATTCAGACAAAGATGATAAAGTTCATGAGTTTTCAAAATATCCCAAGTAAGGGCACATGTAAGGGAGAGATGTAGGATGGAATAAGATAATGATTAGATAAGATTAATTAATAGGTGTAGCTCAAAGGTGAATGATAAGAGGATAGATATGAGAGAGAATAAATGATATGATCAATTGACCAAAATCCAAAGGGGAAAAATGAGTATGTAATGCATAAAATCAATGAGATATAATGTGATTGATATCAATGATACCCTTATCAAGGATACATGCAAGGGAGATATTATCACCAAATCTTGCACCCTAAAGGAGGGTGTTCAATCCTTCTCCAAATTTGGGAAAAATGGGAATAATTATAGGTATGTGGGTTTACCTATAGTAGAAGTAGAACTCTAGGTTTAAGGGCTAGTTCCCTAAATATGCCTTGAAGTGATGATCACTTAACTAATTAGTTACTTATGGGAAAAGAGATACAAGTTTGCATGAAATGAAACTAATCTAAGTGGGTGATATACTAGGATGATTTAAAAAATACCACCATACTTATCTCACCAAGAGGGAGGGATTGTATACATGATCTAACATAAATTAGTTTCATCCCTAATCATTGATATTCTTTTTTACATGAGTTATCACTACCTACAGTCCAAATAACTCCTCTTTCACTCACCCTTCACACTTGGTACCAAAGTTGCCTTTATTTATCCAAAGCATTCCATAAATAAGAGTTAATGACACTTTTCAAGATACCTTATGGACTTAAATTAATCAAATTGACCTTAAAAGGCCTCCCATTTAGAGCTTTCACCTTCTTACTTGATTGTTCACTATGCCAGTTTGGACTGGCTGAAATGGAGGTACTTTCAAAAACAATTGTGTGTTTTTATAAAGAAATAAATGTATATGATAGAATATATTAGGCACCATTCTACCCTACTAAGTGATTTTCATCTCTTTAAAACCTTTCATTCCTGTACAACACACAAAACTAAAAGAAACCATTTTTTTGCCCTATCCATACAAGTAAGGTGAGAGTTAAATTGATGGGAAGGAACTTTTAGGTGTCTTATGAAATATAAAATTCATTTTCCAGTTAACATCTCCCTCTTAGGTTCTTTTCTTCATCTTCTCCATCAGGTTAAGAACTAGGGTTTTGAAATGTTTTACCCCTTCAGGAGTATTAATGAAGCTTTAAAGTCCAATTATCCAAAAAAATTCACTAAAACCTTATTAAATACCCTATCTAACATATCTCAAACTCTCATACTCCCATGCTAAGCCTCCATGCACATATGAGCTTCTAAACTTGCTTCTCGAGTTATTTCCTACATTTTTCATAGGCTTGATTTGGTTTAAGCCAATAAATGGATTAATTGTGATTTATTTTGCATTATAATAATTAAAACACTATTTATAACTCCCAAAAAACATGTTTTAACTCATTGTAATGATCATCTAATGATATAACTTAAATTTGGACCTTATTAGGCACTAGGCCTAATCAAGACCTTATAGGTCTATATGTATGCTTGTAGGCTTGGACCACCTTGATTGGTTGTAGTAACCTATGCATGGTTTTTTATGTCTTTTAATGTCTCATTAAACTTACCACACCCTCCTACAAGGTTTCACCAACTCCTACTCACTTTCTCATCTTCATTCCTCTAGATCTATAGATTTTTTGTTCTCTTAGAGTACCCTCTGTCTGAGATAGAATATAGGGTATATCCTCTATCTTCTCAAATAAATTTAAGATATTGAGATCTCAATACAACCATGAAGGTAATTTTTACCACTTTTTAGAGTTGGATTATGCTTATAGATCCTCTAAACCTTCATAATCTTCCAAATAGGCTCCTAACTAGCTAACTGTGCAAGATTTTCTAATATAGACTATGTAGTGTATATTTAGAGCCTTTCCATACCCTATCTTTACTGTATGAGGGTAGAAAAAGGATATTTTATCAATGGTGAAGGTGACCCAAACCTACTTACCACCTAAACCTTTCTAAACACTCTAACATACACCTTGCTCTTTGACTGAGTACAAGAGTTGATTGTGTATGAGTGTATTTCACCTTAGGAAAGAGGTTCATGTAGGTAGAATTTGTATATTATAAATTGATTTATTGATTTTAAATATTATATAAATATAAAATGACATACTACAGTCATTTTAATTTATTCACATCATGTCCATGTTGTGTCAACATCCATAACCCATGCTTTAACTCACTATCAACTACAGTCAACTATAGTTGACCACTAATGGGATAACATGGGTCCTATAGGTGTGTTTCATCCTTAATTTTTTTTTTACCCTATAGGATTAATTTGAGGTCTTAATATTAACTCAAATGGAATTTTTTTATGTTTTTAGGCCTAGTGTCATCAAGGTATGTGTCATGGCTAGTGAATACCTACAATCAGGTTGTATGTGTATATTCTGAGGGAAAAACACCTATAGGTGATGGTGTAATTATATAACATACTCTTCAACCCCTTATTGATAACATTTAAACCATAAATATGCTTTCTGAATTCAAAAAAGATAAACTATATGAATATATGCATATATACTACAACTTTGGGTTGTGAAAGCATTTTGAGAGTTTAAATTCTCTAGAAATCATTGAATGTTTATAGTGAACAATTATAAAAAATGGAGACCTTGAAATACCATGTTGCTCAAGACAAACATCCAATATATTTTGTAAATATTTACCCTTATATGGAGGATACAACATAGGACCATCAAATTACACCGATTTTCTATGACCTCATCAAATGATAGCCTCAAAATCACCTAGGGCTTTATTTTGGAGTTTTTAAGGAATTTGTCTCTAAAGCTCAATCCATATATGGATACCACTATTTTGGCTTTTATTGCCATTATATGGTTTAAAAATTAGTTTTCATGGTGCCTTCATCACTTTAATACCTTGATTAAGGTATCTAACATGTTTAACATCTCTATGCAACAATCTCAAGCCTCTAAGAGAGCATGTATGTGCACACACAACAACATACAAGGTATTGAGTGTAAGGCTTGAGTAATGTGTATGTTAAATGACCTTATACATTATTCTCAATGCATATCCATATTATTTAAATCTAATTAATTCCTTAAACATGTTTGAAAATCCACCATACAACACTTGTAGATCTCTATAGGGCCACCTGTAGGTGGACATTTCTGTGTACAAGCAATGACTATGTATATTGTTAACATTTTGGTATCACAATCCAAAATTTCAACCCTTATCATTTATTATTTTATTACCATTACCTTAACTTGATTTTCTATGCCCCATAATGTCCTTGTTTTAAATAAAAATTACTAACACAAGTCTTGAGAAGCCAAACCATCATATGCACATCAGGTAGAGATAAATAGATCAGTTCAATCATGAATTTCATAAGTATACCTAAAAAATAAACCAAATCCAAAAGATTATAGGGACATCATGTTTTTGATTAATTTAACATCCTCTACATATTTCATGTCTTGATGAGTTATCTATTTGAAAATATAATCCTTTAAAAATGAACTAGTAGAGTGGGATGTGTGAGGGGAAATCAAGTTAAGCTGTGGTAAATAGTCATTTGAATTAAAATGTTTCAAGGATGAACACATAGCTGCTAAGTGTCAAGATCATAGAATCTTGAATCAGATCTAATAGTGAGTGGGCGATCAATAATGTTAGTGGGTCTCGAAGATCAACAAAGCATATTAAATCATACATCTAAGATCAATAGTGAGCATCAAGTCAAAAGTTTAGCATATTCTTAGGTTGAATGCACAACTGATAAGTGGCAAGATCTTTGGTGCCCATCAAAGATCTAATGATGCATAGTGACTAACAAATCTAGTGGGTCTAAAAAATCCAATAGAGTATGATCCATCGTATCAAAGTTGATCAACGATGAGCAGAGGTCAACAAGTTAGTGGATATTGAAGACAAATAAGAAGTTTCCAAGTGTCACAACTATGGTAACTACAAACAAAATAAATGATACACATTCAAGCCATGAAAAGTAAGATTGATGGTAGACATAAGGTATAAGGGCCAACCAAGCTTAGGATGAATGCAATGCCACCACATAGTGAAAGTACAAGAACCATTCAAGATGAGTATGGAGCCTATGAAATGAATGGGGAACAAATGAGATGATGGCATGTATCCAAAAATGATAGTGTAGTATGGTCAATATCTTGGCATGAAACATAGAGTGTGTTCTTTGATGGACTCAGATTAGTTAAGATCTATTTAAAGAGAATCAATGTAGGGAGAAGTGGGAGAATGAATGGTGTAATTATTTTAACTATTTTTTTAGGTGACCTTGATTAATTAAGATTTTTTAAGGAGCATAAACATAGGGTGGTTGTAACTACTATTCTAAGTGGAGATGAGTTCATTAATGACCCCTTTAGTTCTAAAATTTTCCCTATCTAGCTTTTCTTTCTTCCTATAAATTTAGGCATTGAGCTCTTGATTTTCATCTCACAGGGCTGGTATGACTAGACTCTACCAAAATTTTTACTCATGCACCTCTTGGATTAATGAGAAAGACATTTTCATTTGTTCACCAATCTATGCTTAGTGTTTTTTTATTTGTTTGATATGTAAAAGTGGTTTAATCTTCCCTTTATGGGTCTAAGTTCAATATAAGTGCTAACAAGCTTTACTTGTAGGTCATATAGTATGTCATAGTGTTGATGTCTCAAGTATATATTAGAATGCTAACTATAAGTGCCTTTAATTAAGCCTTAACCTCATTGACCTCTAGCCTAAGTCAATCAAACTGACCTCTATGTGAAACACTTTTAATTGGAAACCATTATAGGCACTATGTTAAGTCTATTTATAGACCATTAATGTGTCAAGAGTTAAAGCCTATGAGTAGATACAATGAATTCATGGTTCATCACCACACTTAGAGTAGGTTTTCATTCATGAAACTCCTCTCTTTTTATCCCAAACTTTTTAGGTCTTAGGTGAGAAATATAACAAACAATTTGAGAAGCTAACCTCATTAAAAACCATAGAGGTCTAACCCAAGTTTAGGTAACCCATAGCTTAGGGTCATTCCCATGTTGGACTAGGTTTTATTAGAGGATATAAATAATATTTTACTCAGCTAGGGTACAGCCTAAGTCTCCAACAATTTTGGCACACCCAGTGGGACAACATTCATGTGCCCAAAAGAATGCTTTGAAGATATTGGAGGACATTTAGAAGCTAAAGACATCAACAACATCATTTACAATCATCTCTGGCAAAGTCAAACATATTTTGAAGGTTTACAATCAATCTCAAGTTCAAATATGCCATTGGTTTCATTGGTTTCATGGTTGTAGAGGTAACAAGGTTTTTACTCATGGTTTTGATTTGATACACATATTGTATAAGGATCCATGACAACTTATGAGGTAGGTTTATGACCTCCACCCTATATCCACCATACCATAGCCCATATGACCCATAAACTGATCCTTACCAACCATATAATCCATATCCTACACAATACCAAGATCATCCACCATATTTTGAGACTCCTCTACCTCCATGGAAACCTCCTCATCCTCATAATCAATCCTATTATCAACTGATTACCCCTTACAATGCACCTGCACCAAACAATAATTATCTACACTTAGAGATTGAGAGATTAAGAAAAGAAAGGGATAAGTTGCAAGACAATATTAGATAACAAGAAAGCGTTGAGTGCTAAGCTCTTATTATTCATCAATATAATCCTACAAACTAACCACACTCAGTTAAATTGGTCACCCCATCTCCTTTTCTTCTCTCCCTGGTCATAAGAGATTTCTAGGTCCATAATTGTTTACTTAATGACAAGGAAAATCTTTTAACTATTATTAAATTAGTGGAAGACACCTTGAATCTGAGGTACGAACCTATTTCATACTTTCAATAACTATAGAATCGGTCTCCCATGTAAGTATTTGTCATTGTTAGAAATCTTCAGCTCACTTTCCATGCCTACCCCAAACTTTCAGTTGTGTAAGACCTTATTGTAGCAAATTTGTTGCCTCATTTTTCCTTGTTTTTGGGTAATGATTTCATGAGTAAGGTTGGAGGGTACTTTTTAAAAGACTTATCTCATATACTATGCAAACTTGAACATGGTGTGGAGGTGAAAATCAAGTATGAGTCATTCTTTAAGTTCCATATTGTGCTACCTCCTCCAATCACCCTAGAGGTAGACTACCTTCACCTTCCTTCCCCAAGGAAATCCACTTGTGTTCAAGATCCTATACCTACCAAAGAGCCTAAAACAATACCCATATGGAAGCCTTCATGGGCCATGGATCCTAATTTCATTATTCTCACCCTTGAAAAGGAGGATAAGGAAGGAAAATTGGGTTTGAAATATGTTATTAGTCCTTCATCTTCTATTACTCAAGTACCTACTACCCCTCTTCACATCCCCCCTCAACCCCAAGAATTTACTAAGAAACCATTCAAGATCCTTAGTTGGTAGGATACCCTTGGAAGCATCAAGTAGTATAATGATATATATTACCCACCCACCTTCTCCCATCTTGAAAATAAGTCAGGTACACTAAAATTAGAATTGGATCATTCAAGCATGGTGGGTAAACTATCAAAGTTGGTAAAAGAGGGGGCAATCATTCAAGAGATATAAAATGTTACAGTTGTATCTAAGCATCAAAAACACCTTAGAGATGACACTTCTAGTGTTTATGAATAAGAGATTCAAATTGGGACCCCTCTGCACTCCATTAGATCAAAAGGTAAACATGAGCAAAGTTTGGATGATAAAGGGTTGCTACAATGTCATAATGATGGACATGAGGAAAAATGAAGCATAAGTTGATATTTTCATAAGAGACCAATTAGATGGAAACATCCACGATGATGTTATTGATATTGAATTCAAGAATCCATTGGAAGACTAGTGGCAACACTTGTGTTTTGAGTTCTTAAATGAAATGGAATAGCTTGGCAAGGTAGATTTGAGTGATATAGTTGAAGAACAGGCTAATGCTTCAAATGAGGAAAGTGTTGGAGCCCAAATCTACAACAAGTAATTTATTCCCTTTTCAGCATTAGAATATTTGAGAGAATTAAATTTTTTTGTGTTGTTATGTCTCTATCCGAGGTATTTTGTTGATTTGCCAAGTTTCATGAGAGCCTATGTTAGTGCCCAAAATTACACTAGAGTAATTGGGCCCTTGTCTGTGAAAATGCCTAAGTCCAAATTGGGTTGAGTGTCAATGTTTAATTTATTAGCCCCAATTATGTCTCTATATTTTCCTTTAGAAAGTTGAGTTCATTTTCATAATTTGCCAAGTCCTTTGTCTTGATTTTGCCTAGTGAAAATCTTCCTTCCCTTAGAATTTTTGGGCCTTTTGCATGAACACAATGCTTGATGGAGATAGGTTTTCAAGATTTTTATCTTGGATAAGAAGTCTAAAGGCTTATTTTCATCAGACATTTTATCTACTTGAAAAGTTCTAAAAGAATTCCTTGCCTTGTATTTTTGGTCTTAAATATTTTTGGGTTATTTGTTTCAAACTTTTTGTCCATAATAAAGAATAAAAAGGGCACTTTCTAAAGATGGAGGACATTTTTAATAATTTTAAAGGAATTATAGGGTTCAACCAAGGGTTCCATGGGATATGATTCATAGTGAGAATATAGAAATGTATCCAAACTTCATTACATACATTGATTTTATGCATTATGTTCAAAAGAAATATTCTGGTGCCCTGAATGAAATTATTGAATTTTACCTTTGATGTGTTTTGGTGATTGAGATGAGGAATTTCCCAATGAGATGAATGAAAGACATATGGTTATCTCATGGGACTCCTAAGACTATTTTTTGGGATTGAAAAGATCTTGCACCTTTTCCTGTATCAAGAAGGATGGTGCAAAGGAAAAAATTGGCCAAGAGTTTGAGCTTACATCTAAGTTGAACATGTGGTAGGTCCTCAGGGTTTTTTAAGTTTTAGGTCCTTTTTGAGAATTTTCCCTTACCTTTTGGTGGGCAAGGTGAAAAAAGTCTCTAGGCCCTGAACACCCATATTTATGAAGAAAATTAATGACATGTGGTAGATCTTTGGGGCTTTTCAATAACTAAGACCTTTTTGAGAATTATCCCACTTACCTTTTGGTGGGTAGGGTGTAAAAAAATCTTGATAGCATAAAAAATGCTAGAATGAAATTTTTTGATTATATGAATCCCTATGTTGCAATAAGGATCACCTGATATAAAAGAAACATTTGCACCATCTCTCTCCTTTTTAAAAAGAATCTCAAACAACTTAAAGAGGGTAGTTGGTGATTAGCTATTATGATTCAAAACATTAATGGTAACCCTAATTTAAAAATGCAAAGGATTATAACTAAGTCATTTGACTTCATTCACATTTACCTTTTGCATTTAGAGCTTCCACTTGCATCTTCGAGCCATTTGTGTGCCCTAGCTATGTGTAGAATGAAAGATTGATTATGGAAAATTATTCATAGATTTTTTAGATTCAATTCTATGCAACACTTTGGATTATTAGTAAGTGGTCTTCTATCTCCTTTTATTATTGCACTAAAGAGCTAGGAGAAAATGGTGGCTACTTTAACGTCTGTCAAGAGCAACATTATTTCTATTTTGGATGAAGTTAAAGATATAGATATTTAGGGATTAAAATTCACATCCTTATTAAATTTATTATAGTATCTAAACCCTTTCCCAATAGTCTCCAACATTGGCATGAGTTATATCACCCCTATAATAGCATTCCCATTGGATGCCCCATACCTAAAGTTAGTGATTGGATGTGCCCGAGTATACCAATATGACACTAAGATTATCATTGATGGAAGCAAATTAGTTAATTGATATTTCACTCCTTTGGCCCTTAGCACTATGCTTTGGATTACTCCCTAACTTGAAAGTATCACACTTTCTCTCGAGGAATTCCAAGAGTATGCAGACAAGAATGAAAATACAATATGGGACATTATAAACTCATGGTGGTTGATCTAGAGAAAGTAAAAGGTCTCAAGAATGTCTAAGAGTTTGAAATTATCAAAGTTCAATGAATTTCCCTAGTATGTAATTTCCATGGTAGCTATAATTTATGGGATGCCCACCACAAATAAATTTGAGCCTTGGATGTTCATAGTCTTAATTTATGTGTTGGAGTAGTAAAAGAAGCTAGACTTGGATACCATTCTAAGTGACAACCTACATAGATAGATGATGTGGCTTAAGGTAAAAATTCTTTCAAATGAGAGGTTCATAGGTACATTTTATATGTCTTCTTACTTGATGTATAACTTGGTACATAATAATATGTTCCAGGGGCTCACCAAGAATTCCAATGAAATGAGAATATATGAGATCTATCCAAAAATTAATCTAGATGGATTCAAGAAAAATATATGTATGGTTTACAATTATTTCTTCAACACTATGATGAGTTTCTTATTTCCTCTAAAGAGCCTCAACAGAATGTCCAAGGTGGCCAAGGAAATAATTGAGAAGTATGGTGCCTTGTATATCCAATTCAAGACATTCATGTATATCAAGATAAGTGGTTACTCAGGGTCTCTATAAAAATTACTGAGATACCTAGATGATAGATGGTGCCCTTACACAAGATGATTGTGGAGAAAAAATATAAACAATCCTTTCAAGTGTCTAGTTGAGATTGGATACTATTCATGTCCTTCTGTCACCAAAGAAAAAGGATTAAAACAAGAGATGGGCTAGTATATGATTGAAAAGATGCCACCCAGGTTAAACTATGATATCAAGTGATTGGTGAACATAGTAACTAATGTGATTCTACATCAGTCACTTAATGAAGATATCTAGTATAATTGCATGACTAAGGAGGATATTAGAAAACTAGATTATATGAGGCTAACAGTGCAGGAAGTCATTACCTACAATATGGCTCCCATCCTGATGGACATGGAAGATGATAAAAAGACACTATCTACAATTTATAATCAGTCCAATATTAAAGCTTGGGCCATCTCATAGGTGGACTTCATTATTAAGTTAAATGATTCCATTCCATAGAGAGTCTTTGCAATCATTGGAAGAAATTTTAGATGGTTGAAAGAACATGGGGTTGATCTTGGTGCATATGATACCCCTTCTCTCTGAGAGCTTAGACAAGTTTGGGAGTTAAAGGGTTTCCTCATAGATTAAAATGATGATCCCTTAGTTATAATATCAATAGAAAATGGCAAAAGGAAGTGCAAGGTTGGTGATATTGACTTCACTATGATAATTGATGTGGAATCTATATCCACATCACATTCCAAAGTGGGACTATATTTTTCAAAATTAACAAATCTGGCTAAAAATTAGGATAAGATCACCACTAGGGAGGTTATATTAGCTAGTGATACCCTGATATCCATTGCATTAGAAGGAACCCCAATAGTACCATCCATCCCAATGACCACTCCAATAGTCAATCCAAATGCAACTCCACTTACTCCACTAGCACAAAAACCAACCATTGTCCCTCCCCAAAAGATTTATTCAAAGAAAAGAAGAGGTGAGTAAGAAGGAGATCAGCCCAAGTAGAAAATATTTAAGAGGGCTCTACAACCTCCAAGTAGGTTTCCTACAAAAAGGAAGGAGGTTGTGTTTAAGGACCTACCTTTCAAGGAACTCCTCGTGAAGAGAAAAGAGGATAAATCCTTATATGCCCAAAGTTTGAGGGATATGAGTGATGAAGAATATTTAGATGAAGGTAGGCCAATTTCCAAGGTGATGAAAAATCAAGGAGCATTCACTCCTCTGCAAGTAAAAACTAGGTAGAGAACTCCAAGGGAAAGGTCTTAGACCCTAGTAAAGGTCTTGATAATAGGTTTATTTGTAGAAGAAGATCCCTCAAGTGTAGAGAGTAAAGATAACGAGGAATAAATTTTAACCTCAAATGATCCTCTATCTTTTGAATATATTTTATAGGTTGGAGTTGAGGTGGCCATGCAAGCTCAGGCCCCGCAAGAAAGGGAAGCCAATTCATCAGATATAGAGACATTTGCTGAGAATGTCATCACCTAGACACCAGACCAATGTGATCAAGGTGGAATTGAATAATTGAATAAATCTAAGGAGAGAGTTAAAGTGGAACAAAATCAAGATATTCAAGTCACCACCAAATTTGAAGTAGTAGTTGAGTAAGGAGGATTACAAGTAGCTTAAAGATATCACAAATTGTACTTTCCCCTCCAAAGTTGTCAAGTTTACCACCATAGGAGAAGGTGAGTATAGAATAAAGTGGAGGATCAAACCTATAAATGGGTACCCCCACCCATACAAGAATAGATAATGAATTGAATCAATCAAATTAAGATTCTAAGGAGGATACTTCAAGAAATTTTTCTTTAATTGAAGTACCTCAAAGTCTCCTTCCTCACATCAAGGTCTATGATCCAACCCATAATAAAGGTCTAGAGGCCATGATTGGTAAAGAGTTGTCTGAATGCAACAAGGAGATCACCATATCCTCATCTATACCTGAGACTCAAGTAAATAAAGAAGGTGAAGTGGTTATGGAACCTTTTAGTTAGCCTGTAGGAAAAGGGAGCTCTATTGAAAATTTTCTCAAGGAGTCTCACCAATTTGGTCTAGATTTTGAAGTTTTGGAGCACATAGAGCCAAACCTAGAAGGAGAATCTAGAGTGAACATAGGTGGTGAGGATTTGTAAAGTGATGAAGAAATTGAAAAGTTCATGTTAAGTTCACAACCCATTCCTATGGTACTTCCTACATCAAGTACTCCCATGACACCACCTTTTATTATTTCAAGGCCAACATCTATGTCTAATACATCAATGGGATTCTAGACCAAACCTCTTCTCGAGGTCAAATAATAGGTCACATAGAAGGACACTATGAGAAAAATTGGGGAGGTTGATGTAGTGAATATCACTTAGGCATATAAGGCCAAACCCCCTAAGAAGGCTAGAACACTTTCTAGGACCACATTCACCACTACAGGAGAAAGTATTGTGGAGATAACCATACCCCCACCAAATGCTTTGAAGAAATATGTTCCCCTTGAGAGTTATATTATTTATAGCTATAATATAATGGGCCATCAAGGAATGAGCTAAAGCATAGTTCATAGGTTTTGACAAACATGGTGGCTCATAGAATGGATAAAGATAAGGCCACCATAGAAGAGTTGAAGGTACAAAATCAAGATATGATCTAGTACTTGGAAAAGTTACTGAGTGAGATTCAAGTAGTAACTCCAATTGCTAGTAGAGATCTAGACCATCCTCTCTTCTCAATAGAGTCATTCTATTTTCACTGAATTAATGATTTAAAATCTAGAGGGAGAGAAAAAAAAGTGGAAAGAAGATCTACACACTAGGGTTGATGAAATAATCCACTCAGCTTGTAAATGCTTGAACAACATAGTGGAAAATAAGAGGGAGTCTCACACTTAGATGTTTTTCTATGAGGTGGACATCAAAAAGGGGGAAAAGGTCTAGCAAAAGAAGGATGAGGTGTGAAAGATGGGCACAAATACTCTTGTAGTTGAGAATATCATTGCTTTAGGTGATCACAAGTGGCCCAAGGAAATTCAACTAATAATCAAGCACCATTTGAAGATGATTAAAGATGGCATCTTCAATTTGAAAGGAGAAGAGTAGTCCCTCAAGACTACAATAAAAGAGATAGATTTTTTACTAAGGAGGATGTTGAGACTTGATGGTAAAAATGATTTTGAGGAAAAGCCAGTATGTACTGATCTGAAACACCTCATTAAAGTACCACAAAATTCTTGAGAAATATTTTGACCATCTTAAAAAACTCATTGGATGAAAGCATACCATGATTTAGAAGATTTCCACTTGGATTGAGGAGTATAGAGAAAAATTCAAATACCAAGCATGCCTAAACCAAGTGAATATCACCCCTATACTAGAAGGATATACCAGGTATAAAAACAAGTTGGCAAAGATTTTATCATCTAGATCGACTATAGGGCATAATCAGATATTTTAATTTTTTTGAGTTGGTACCACTCCTTTTTATCCTTCCCTCCCTTCTTATTTTTTCTCATTTCCCATTAGGAAATCATTATACTTGGCCCGTTAGTGGCATGTTCCTTTTAGTTAGTTTTTGTGTAATCATATAAGAAAGGGACATTTTTGTTTGTTATACAAAATGGCAAAGGTTTGTTTTGTCCCTTATGAAATCTTCTTACACATAGTAACTAAAAATATTATTATGTATTGGAGGATCAAGCTTGCCATCATCAAAATAGCATGAGAATAATCTAACAAATCATTTTTTTTACAAGGTCTAATAGACTCCAAGCCTATGAAAGAATTTTCCAGCTAGAGCATCTTTAGGAATATGCTAGGCTTAGCTCAATTGTATAAGTAAAGGGGTTTTGTCCCTTTACAATGGTTAGTTAAATTTTTGAGTCCAGAGATTTAGCCTCAAAGATTTTTCTTTATTTAATATTTCTGGTGCCAAATTTATTTGTGATGTAAAATCATTGGCAAGATTCGAGAGAATTATATATGTCTCCCTTGTCACAAGATTTTCTTGCATAGTGTTATTATATTATGTTTTTTAGAACACATTGGATTCAGTTTACATTCAATTGATAAATGAAATCTATTTTTGGTCTCCATTCTCTTCTTGTCGTTGAATTAAAATTCTCTATTTTACATTCTTGGTAGATTGGTTACCTAGTGTATTCATCTTTATGGTAGTCATTTAGAGATTACATCTAAGTTGTAAAATCCTCTTTTCTTTGATATGTAGGAATAGGGTATTAATAGCATTTTTAAGGGTAGTCTTGGGCTCATGGATTTAATTGGAGGAGGTTCTTGAAGGAGATCATTTGTACATGATTTCAACTTCATTTGTTTTAAATCTGTAATGCATTTATTAGTAAGGATGATTTAATAGTTTAGTAAACTTCTTTGTGCTCATTTGTTAACCCTCCAATTTATTTTAAATTAATTGATAAATCTTGTCCTACCCTATTTTACCCTACATATAACATGCCCATTGCATATTTGAAGTGTTATTTGCCTATAGATGCATAAACATTATGTATTCAATATGTGTTTACATTTTGTATTTTAAATATCAACATTGCAATATCTTATTTAGCTCCAATATCATTGAGAAATATTTAGGATTAAGGTTTCAATCACATTCATATTTATCTTTAGTAGCTTGTGTCTTATGTAGAACATTTGCTCATTCCATGTGACAACCCTTCCTAGGTGGATTGAGAAAGGTTAGTTGTGTTCTAGTTAGATTTGTATTCCCTTATGTCAACAATCCCCATGAAGATTAAATTCTAGAATCCCTTCATGTGAGCAAGCTATCACTTAGGTCCTCTCACCTTGGTTCAGGTAGAGCTAGAAGTAGTGGGAACTAACCATACCCTTTATAGGTAATTCTTAGTCATTTTCTCCATTCAGTCTAGTCCTGATGTCAAACCCCTCCCTAGCTACAACAAAATTCTAGTGGGTTTTCCATATTTGTTTTCCATTTCTCTCAAAGTGTGCAAGGTTGAGTGAGAGAGGTGTACAAATGGGAACCGACATCTTTCTAGCACTGTTTTTGGGGAAATTTCTTGTCACCCATGTTGACAAGTATTCTTGCAAAGGGTTGTGAGTGTTTCACCTTGTTAAGTTCTCTATTGTTTGATCCAACTACCTTTTGTGCATCAATGACCCACTAGTTTTTTGGCATCATGACTCTACTAGGGATGTTCAGCCCTATATTGTAAGAATTTTTACAATGTTCTTGGAATCTTCTTTAGTATTTAAAAGTATTTATTTCTATCATTTGATGTTAGCGGTTCTATTTATTCTAGTCTAGAAGTTTTAGCTTCTACTGGCAACTCTATTACATCAAAATTTTAAGGATTAGTGCCTATTATATGTACTCTTCTTTGTCTTAAAGAGTTTTATTTAGCTATATAAATTTGGAGGGTACTAGGTCTTCCTTTCAGAAGGATCCATCTAAAGAGGTTATTCCTGAGTTAAAATGTCCATCCATAAGGAAACAAGTGTGGAAGCCTATTGTAGGCTAAAGCTCAGGCAATCAAATAAGACTAGAATAGTTTGTCCCCCATTTCATTCACCTCATTTTCTCAAATATCCCTTTGGTTTAAGGATATCAGAGTTCTTCATAGAAATTTGAGCTCTCTGATAGGAAAGATCCTTCTCCACAAAGAAGTATTTTTATTTGTACAAGGCCATTAAGGATTCATTCTATTTCTTCTCTTTCAATTTCTTCTCATACTATTAATTCACAATTATCCCCTAGTTCATCTTCATCTTTAGATTCAAAGATGGGAGACTGTGATATGAAAAGGAGGTTTAATGTAGGCAGTGACAATGAAGAGGAAGATCAAGGTTTGGCTATTAGATGTAGACCATTTGTGATCCTAATATTTAGACCTATTAGCTTTAATGGTATGCCTAGTTTCCCTAATGAAGTTCTCATAAAAGTTAGAAATATATTGCCTAAATTTCAAGGGAATAATGTTGTGTCTGGGAAAAAACATTTAAAAGCTTTTTTAAATGTTATTGAGGACTATGAAATTGATCTAGAAGATGTGTGCATAAAGATATTTGTGAACACACTTGAGGAAGAGGCTTGGGAGTAGTTTAAATTACTCTCTGATGGATCCATAGACACATGGAAAGCCATGATTGATGCATTTAAGATGAAGTTTGGTGATAGTATTGATCCTAGATTCTTACTTGCCAAATTTGAAAACCTCAAGAAAAATTTTAATGAGTGTGTTAAGGATTTTAATTCTAGATTCAATAAGGTATTGATAAGGTTACTAGAGGACATAAAACCCAGTGGTATTGATAAGTATTATGATGAATTTGATAATAAGGCAACCTATTATCTCAAAGAGAAAGTTCCCAAAAATCTTAGGATGCCTTTTAATTTGGCTATCCAAATAGAGAATAACATCAAAGTTGTGGGTAAGCCTTTGAACAAGAGGGATGATTTCAAATTGGTGAACTTATAAAAGTCTCAAGCCTCCCATAATAATGTAGATCTGGAGGAAAATATGAAGACTCTAGCTACTATTTTGAAATAAATTTCTTACAAGCTGGCTAGAGTATAAAAGGGGTTGTCTCAAGGTTCTTCTAACCATAATGATAGAAGGGATCACAAGAGGGAAGAAATAAATCATCTCAGGGACCAAGGTCAAGGTAGTCTAGCTTTCTAAGGTAGGAATAATGACATGGGAAAGGGGATTGCAAGGGATGACAAGAATAAGAGAAACCAAAATTGGGGAAGTGGAAGGGAAGTACCCAATCCTCTAGTTATAAAGGTCAATATAGTAAACTATGATATTGACTGGTATGACAACTGCTTCCTTCCTCATCCTCTATGTAGTACAACTGATAGTGATGGTTAAGGTGTAGAAGGTTTTGAATTTGCATCTGATGAAGATGACATCTACATTGTTGATTTCCAAGAGATGGAAAGTTACACCTTCCAAGAGGAGTCTGTGAGTGCTTCAACTATTCCCCATTATGAAGGCACTCTAGCCTATGAATGTTTTGCTTTCCAAGATAGTAAAATAGATGTGATGGTTTCCTCTCCATCTACATAGCGAATGACTGCTACTACTACTCAAGATTAAGGAGAGCATTTGAAAAGGTAAGAGTCCCAACCCCAGATTTCATCTATGAAATAAATATGATGTATTAATATGAATTTCCTATTCATGAATTTGAGTTTTTGAATCAATGATGAAAGAGAAATATGGAGATTCAACTCCATCAGTTAAGGACTAGTAATTGATGATCCACACAATAATTTCCCAAGAGGAGTATAATTTGAGAAGTAAAGATCAAAATAATCCTCTAAAATATATAAAGACTCTATTTCCCCTATAGCAGAGACTAAAGAGAAAGACACCAAATGGAATAAGGAGGTCTAAAATTCCACCAAGCTTGGTTCTGCACCTTATAATACTAAGCCAAAAGATACCCAAGCCAAGAATAGAACCCCCCTATTATCTAGTATTCCTAGGAAGGATGAACCCATGAAGTCTACCTTGAAGAGGGAAGTTAAAAATAATGGTTCTCCTATGTCTCTCCCCCTGACTCTTGAGGGGTATATCCTAAATGAAAGTGTCACTAGTTTGCCTACTAACACTCCTTTGTCTAAATATAGTATCTGTGACATGGCCCATGTGTTGAGTCAACTGAAGGTCATGGTGTCTTTTATGGAATTGCTCATAATTTTGGAGCATAAGAGAATAGCTTTTGAATATTTTGAATTCATTGAGAAAGTTACTGCCAATGAGATTATTGAAGCTGAGCTTTCTCCCACTTCCCTTATGGAAAGTGAGAACACCTCAGAATCCCCTAAACATAACTTAGAGGTGTATTTAGGAAAAACATTGGTAGAAAGTTAGATGGATGTCAACCTAATATATACCACCCTACTGATTAATGGTTTAATTGTCCATAATTGAATGTTTGACTCTGGTGCATATTGTAACATTATGCCATTATTTGTGTTGAATGAACTCTATATAAGAATAATTATAGCATATAGACATTGCCTCACCATGGATTATAGAGAAGTACATATTGTTAGCATGGTTAAAGTATTGGTGGTGTAGTTCACACAATATCTTGGTAAATTCTTGAGTATGGATGGTATTGTAGACTATCCACTGAAGTGAGATATGTTGTTATCTAGAAAATGGGCTGCTAGTATGGGGGTAGTGTTCAAATGGACTTGTCATATGCCACTATACCTCTAGATGGGAAGATGGTTCACTGGAATTAGGAACCATAAATGCTTCATGTCTTGGAATATCCCAAATATTAGTTGAATGAAGTATTATATATGGATAGAGACATAGGAAATTTTGTTGGAGTGTTGAGTATGAGGAATTACCTCCTAACCTTAGTATCATATATGAAGACTCCATCTAGACTATGAATTTTGATGAAGCATGTTCAAACAATGTAAATTGAGAAAAGGTTGCCTTTTATGCCTCTAATGGCCAAGCTTATAGATAATCTTTCTAGTTATCCTTTGAGTGCACAAATAATATTAAAAAATATGAATCACTCTTGATTAGTCTCTAGATCGACCATGAATATGGACTCAAAAGGTTATTGGTCAAGGGAAATTTAGAATTAATGGTGAAGTAGGTTTGACCTATTTATACCATGAGACATAAGAGACTAAATCAGTGTTAGAATGCTATATGGGACTACTTGGAATGGTTTAACACTTTCAACATCAAATACCAAGCCCATGATTCTAATTAGGTGGTAGATAAATTTGCAAAGAGGGTTACAGAGTTTAAAGTTGAACATAGAAATCCCTCTTGTGAGTATGAGGTAGAGGTGATAGTAAAGCATTTTGTCCCAAATAACATTGATCATTAACAAGTATTTGATGATGATGATCAAATAAAAAGGTTTTGTGATGTATAGATGATTTTGAACTAACCATAATAGATCTGGACTCCATGGTACAGGTATGTGATGGAAAAGATACATTGTATGGGAAAGAAGTTATCTATTTGAAGACTAATACTATCCCTAAAGGATTGGTTAGTATTGAAGCATCCTTTGATGGAGCTGATAGAATTAAATCTATAAATTTTTCTATATCCAAAGATGTTACTAAGATTAACATAGGGACTAAGGATAATCCAAAGAAAATTTGGTTCGTCACTCACTTGAGTAAGAAAGAAAAGGAAGCATTCATCAAGATTTTAATTAAGTACTAGGATTATTTATCATGGTCATATTCAAAGCTAAAGGCATATAGGGAGGAATTATTCTAGGATGTTATCCCCCTTGAGCTTGGTATGTAACCATTCCACCAAAAATAGTGTCATATCAATCCCATCTTGGCCACCAAGATGCAAGAGGAAATGAATAAGTTAAGGGATGTTGGGATCATTAAACCCATCAAGTATTCATTGTGGGTGGCTAATCTATTACCTATGAGAAAGAAGAATGGAGACATTTGGCTTTATGTTGATTATTAGAATTTAAACAAGGCTTCACTGAAGGATAATTATCTATTTCCTAATATGGATAACATGCTTTAAGATGTTACTAGTTCTAATCTGTTATAAACTCTAGATGATTTTTCTGGTTATAACCAAGTCGTAGTGAAGGTATCCAAAAGGTCAAAGATTTATTTCACTACCCCATGGGGTACCTATGTATATGTCTGAAAGACTTTTGGCTTAATGAATGTAGGTGCCACCTTCTAAAGAGAAATGGACATAGCCTTTGTTGGGTTAATCAACCAATTCATTGTAGTATATTAGGGTGATGTTATAGTTTTCTCCAAGAAAAGAGATGACCACTTGGGGTACTTGGAATAAATGCTTATCAAATGTAGGGAGTTTAGAATTTCCCTCAATCCTAGGAAGTGCCTCTTTAGAGTATAGAAGGAAAAGTTACTCGGGCACATTATGTCTAAGTAAGGTGTAATGATAGACCATAAAAGGGTAGAGGCCATTGACAAGGTACCCATCCCATAAACCAAGAAAGGTATTCAATCTTTCTTAGGCCAAATTAAATTTGTTAGAAGGTTTGTTTCCAATTTTGTAGAGATCACTCTACCCATTATTTAAATGTTAAGAAAGGATAAAACTATCAGGTGGGAGAAAAAGGATACCAAATCATTTCAGGACATCAGGGTAGCTTTGAAAATTGCCCTGGTGTTTGCAAGTCCTAACTATACTATTGTTGCAAGACTGCTACAAAAGAATGATGAATATCATGAGCAACCAATTGCCTTTTTTAGAAAAGCATTACAAGGATCTACGATAAAATATACCATAATGTAAAAGTAATACTATGCTCTCTTAAAGGCTATCAAATAGTTTAGATCCTACATTCTGAGTTCAAAGATCATGGACTATGTTACTCATAATATGGTGAAGGACATATTAACTCAGAATGAAACTATTGACAAAAGATGTTGATGGGTCAACAAACTTCAAAAATATGATCTAGAGATACAAACTACTAAGTTGGTAAGAGACATGGATCTCACCAAGCTAATGATTGAAGCCAACTTCTAGGTTGTGGAGGTGAATAATGTAGAAGGGGTTGTTGATAGCTCTAAATTTAACTACAACCAATCTCCATGGTATAAAGATGTAGTTTATTATTTGAAGACTCTAAATTTTCCTCCCCACTTAGACAAAAATCAAAGGAGGATATTGACATTAGTATCATAAAATTATCTTTTGTTACAAGATAATCTGGGTTGGAGGAACCTAGATGGTGTCCTTTTGAGGTGCTTAGTGGAACATGAGATTTATAAATTAGTTATAGAGTTCCATAATGATGTGTGTGGTGGTCACTTTGCTCCCAAAGTCACTACACACAATATTCTAAGGGTTGGTTATTGGTGGACCATTCTATTTAAATATATTATTGTTATGGTAAGTTGATTTGAAGGGTGCCAATGATTTTCTAGGAGAATGAAAGCATCCAAATCACTTCCCCTACAACCAATTTCTATCGATGGACCTTTTAGGTAGTGGGGAATGGATTTCATGGGTGAAATATTATATGCCTCAAGCGTTAGTCAAAAATGGATCTTGGTGGCTACTGATTACTTTACAAAATGGGTTGAAGTAATCCCTACTATAAAATCAACCCACCAAGTAGTCATTGATTTCCTTTTGAATAAGGTGACTTGTTGATTTAGAGTGCCAGTTAAAATTGTTTGTGAAAATGACATGTGCTTTAGAGTAAAATAATTAGTTGCATTATATGAATATTATGGGATTGATCTAGCATATGCCTTCAATCACAATACACAAGGAAATGGGCAAGCCGAGTCTAGTAATAAAAATTTATTGAAGATTATTAGGACTTTGGATGCCAACAAAAGGAAATAGGGTGAGCATTTGAAGTTTGTTGTTTGGGCTAATAGATTGACTCCTAAAAGGTCTATCAGAAGAAGCCCCTTTGAGCTTGTTTATGGATCTCAAGCTATTTTACCCCTTAATCTATAGTTACCTACTTACCAATTCATGCAAACGATAGCTGAAGGTAAAGAAGTAGACCACTATAAGGAAAGGATTAACTAGATTATAGAGATTGATGAATCTCATAGATAGGCTCAAGAGGCTCAAAAGGATATTTGATAAGAAGGTCACCCTAAAAGCTTTTAAAATTAGTGATCTGGTCCTACTCTAGGATAATAGACATGAAGATAAGGGAAAACATGGTAAATTTGATTCCCTATGGGTGGGTCCCTACACCATTGATTATCAAATAGGGAATCATACATTTTATCATGGAGATATTGATGGAGAAATCTTAAAACTATTAGTTAATGGCAGGCACCTCAAGCACTTTTTGGATTAAGTCCATGCTAGCCCATGTAAGAATGTATGGGTTGTATAGTATATTTTTGATTTTGTTTCCCTATTTAGGGTTGTGTGTGTACAATTTATGTTTCCCCTTTTTCATTCATAATTATCTTTAAATGCCTTATTATGACTTTATTTCAACCATGGTGTATTTTCCTTGTCATTGTTGTAAATTATTTGAGTCCATGGCCCAATGGATAGGCATCCGGTCTAGTGTTATTTGTATACCTATTGGGGGTACATGTCCTCGAGTAGGAGCTGATGTTAGAGCCTAAATCTACACCAAGTAATTTATTCCCTTTTTAATGTCAGAATATTTGGGATGTTGAAAATTTGTTGTGTTCTAATATCTCTATCCAAGGTATTTTATTGATTTACCAAGTTTCATGAGAGCCTATGTTAGTTCCCAAAATTGTACTAGAGTTATTGGGCCCTTGTCCATGAAAATGCCTAAGTCCAGACTGGGCTAAGTGTCAATGTTTAAGTCATTAGCCCTAGTTCTATCTCTATGTTTCCTTTGGAAAATTGAGTTCGTATTCATAATTTGCTAAGTCCTTTGTCTTGATTTTTCTTGGTGAAAATGTTCCTTCCCTTAGACTTTTTGGACCCTTTGTATGAATGCAATCCCTAAAAAAAATAGGTCTTCAAGATTTTTGTCTTGGACAAGAGGTCTAAAGGCTTATTTCGATTGGACACTTTATCCATTTCAAAAGTTTTGAAAGAATTCCATGCCTTATATTTTTGGTCTTAAATGTTTTCAAGTTATTTGTTTTGGAATTTTTGTCTATTACAAATAATCCAAAGGGCACTTTCTGAATATGGAGGAAATTTTTGATAATTCCAAATGAATTATAGGGTTCAACCAAAGGTTCCATGGTGGGATGATTCATAGTGAGAAAATAGAAATGTATCTAAGCTTTATTGCATACATTGATTTGTTGCCTTATGTTCAAAGAAGATATGTTCTAGAGCACTAGATGAAATTACCAAATTATACCTTTGATGTGTTTTGGTGACTAAGGTGAAGAATTTCTTAATGAGCTAAATGAAGGACATGTGGTTATTTCATGGGACTCCTAAGACTATTTTTGGGGATCAAAAGGATATATCACCTTTCCCCACATCAAGAAGGATGGTGCAAAAGTAAAAATTGGTTGAGAGTCTAAGCTTACATCTAAGTTGAACACGTGGTGGGTCCTCAGGGTTTTATAAGTTTTGAGACCTTTTTGAGAATTATCACACTCACCTTTTGGTGGGAAAGGTGAAAAAATTCTTCAGGGCCCAAACACTCAGATTTATGAAGAAAAGTAATGACATGTGGTAGATCCTTGAAAATTTTCAAGATCTAAGCCCTTTTTGAGATTTGTCCCACTTAATTTTTGGTGGGTAGGGTGTAAAAATCTCCTAATGCCCTAAAAAGCACTAGAATGAAAAAAAAAATTATTATATGGATCCATGTGTTACAACGAGGATCACCTGACATAAAAGAAACATCTATACCTTCTCTTTCCTTTTTTGAAAGAAACTCAAATGAATTAAAGAGGGTAGTTGGTGATTATCCATTATGATTCAAAGCATTAATGGAAACCCTAATTTAAAAATGCAAAGGATTATAACTAACACATTTGCCTTCATTTTCATTTACCTTTTACATTCAAATCTTTCACTTGTATCTTCAAGCCATTTGTGTGACCTAGTTATGTGCAGCATGAAAGAGTGATTACAATGAATTCTTCATGGATTTTTTTAGCTTTAATTATGTACAACCCTCTGGATTATCAGTAAGTGGTCTTCTAGTTCCTTGTATTGCATTCTTTGAGGAGGTTTGAGGGTATTTTGATGGTTACCATACTGAAGAATTTATTTAAATTTGAAGTATTGCACTAGAGAGCTAAGGAAAAATGGTGGCTACTTCAGCATCTATCAAGAGAAAAATGGTTTTTATTTTGGATGAAATTAAAGATATAGATGTTCAAGGATTAGACTTTATATCCTTATTGAATGTCTTGCAGTAGCTAAACCCTCTCCCAATAGTCTTCAATATAGACATGAGTTATATCACCCCTACAGTATCATTCCCCTTAGCTACCCCATACCCAGAGTTAGTGATTTCATGTGCTTGAGTATACCAACCTAACACTAGGACTATCTATTGACAATTTGACCCCATAGGTCAAATTGTCACCCCTACGATTCAAAACTTTGCATATCATACTAGTTTGTCTTGTGAGTTAGTTATTGGTCTTGAAAAGTCCTTAAAATAATCCATGATTAATAGGCCTTTTGAGGAATTCACTTTGGTTTTTAGAGGATTTTTGTGAGGAAAGCATCATGAAGGCTTCTTTGGGTCTAAAAAGAGTCATTTTTAGAAGTTTGAAAGGTTAATTCTTTCAGGAAAGTCCATATATAATAGACCTGAAGGAATTTTTTCACAATTTTAGATGGACCATTTTCAATATTCTTTCAGAAAAAGGACTTTTCAAAAACGTTTGAGAAAAAAATCAAAGTGCCTTCCAAAAAGTCCAAGGAAAATATTCTGAAGGGTTCTTTTCAAAAAATTTGAAGGGTACTTTCCATTCAAAAAAAAATATTTTCAAGGTTTCTAAAAGACCATTTCAAGAAAGCCGAAGGGTTCTTTAAAAATATTTAGAAGGGACATTTTCAAAAATTTGAAGGGTTCTTTCCTTTTGGAAAAGGTTCTTTGCAAAATTTTGAAAGGTTCATTGTAAAAACTCCGAAGGGCACTTCTCAAGAAAAGGGGTCATTTTCAAAAAGGCCAAAGGGTACTTTCCTTTTAGAAAGGGTATTTCAAGTGAAAAATAAGGTACTTTACAAGAAATATTAAGGTTCATTTTTGAAGAAATTTGTTCAAGGCCAAAGAAAGGGAATGAATTCTTTTGGGAGAATTGTCTGTGGAAATAAGTTCCAAAAGAAAAGCCCAAAAAAATTCCTCTGAATGAAAATCTCAAGAAAATGGTGAAATAAATTCTTTCAAAAAAAAGGTCAAACAAAAACCCCAAAAGAATTATTTCCTGAAATAAAGCAATTCTGAAGGGAATAGCCTGAAAGGTTAATTCTTTCAGGAGAATTGTCAGGGTAAATAGTTCAAAGAAATGGATGAAAATAAAAGTCTAAAGGAATTAATGATAGGCCCATAAACATCAATTTTGAGCCCCTATAAGTAGCCATTGCCTTTGGTATATTTTATAAAAGGTCCATCAAGATTTCTACGATCTTGACACTTATCATGATCTAGCAAGGAGATCAATAGATGAGAAAAGGCCAAGATTTCAAAAGGATCCTAGTGGGATTTTGATAGCCAATCAACAAAAAAGGATGAGGATTTCTCATTTAAAATTTGATGATGTGGTCTTTAGCTCACATATAGAACATAAAAAGTGACCTAAGATTGATTAGATGCATCCAAGTGGAGCATGTACACGTAGGAATACAAGATATATAGTGCAATACTGTAGTAAAGAGTAGGCCAAGTTTTAAATGCAAGGATCAAATCATTCACACTTAATAGGGACATGTAGTTACCTTTGACATGGATTTGTCAGTTATTAAACAAGGGACTTTAATGTATGAGGGGCTTAAGGATATTTGTGGTGATTTTTGATAGCTGATCTCATGATCAAAGTAGTTGCATGTTTTCAATGTTGAGGATCTCAAGAACAACAAAGAGTGATCTATAGTTATTGGTAACTTCTCTTATTTCCCAACTCTAACACGCAATTCCCTCTTCTCTCTTATCATTTATTCTATATATATAAGATTTAAAGCCATTGTAATGTTGATTTTTCCATGTTCATAGAACATCTATATTTGGCCTCTTTTGATGAATAAGATAGAGTTCATATCTCCTCAAAAGCTTATTTTTAGTGTATTTTCATGGTCTATTGGGAGATGAAAGTGATAGCTAAGGCTTCCTCTCATCTTATCCTTTCCATTATACCCTATTATAGGTGTTAAGCTCATCCTTGTAGGTCACATAGTGTGCTCTATCATCTTATTTGTATGTCAAGTGCAAACTCTCTCTAGTGTCTTTGACAGACCTATTGAACAATTGCCTTAGACCATGCACAAGCTTGAAACCCTACATGAAATATTGATGTTTAGAGGCTACCAATTGGGTAGTGTAATTATATTCACATCCTTTTTCATCTTCTTAGTGCATGTCAAATATATGAAGGTCATATTTTTGGTGTATCAACATCATAGATAGGATTTCCCTTCAAGTTTTTTTCTTACCTTTTCCCTCTTCCCTTTTCCTCAATAATTTATGGCATAGACTAGGGATCCTAAGTGATACACCAAAGGGAGATAGCCCTTAGAATATAAATATTTAATCAATTTATTAGGTCACCCACATCCTAGGATTGTTTCCATGTTTCAATATATTGTGAAGGCCTGAAACTACCTTCACAAGGGTCCAAGTTTAATTGACAACACTATTATCGATGGAAGCCAATCAATCATTTACTCTTTCACTAATTTGGCCCTCAACACCATTTTTGAGATTCTTCCCGAGCTTTAAAGTATCACACTCTCTTTGGGAGGGATGTCAAGAGTATTCAGACAAGATTGAAAAGATAATATGGGACATTGTCAACTCATGTTGGTTGATCAAGAAAAGGAAAAAGGTCTCAAGAATGTCTAAAAGGTATGAAACTAGTTGATTTCAAGGAATTTCCCTAGTATGTAATTTCCATTAAAACCAAAATTTATGGGATGCCCACTGTAGATAAATTTTAACCTTGGATGTTCACAATTGTAATTTGTGTGTTTGAGTAGTAGAAGAAGCTGGATTGGGCTACCATTCTAAGTGACAACTTGCATAGGTAGATTATGCAACTTAAGGTAGAAATTCATTCAAATGAGAGGTCCATAGGTACATTTTATATTTTTTATTACTTTATATATAACTTGGTGCATAATAAGATGTTCCAAGGGCTTAACAAGAATTTCAATGGAATGATAATATATGAGATTTATCTAGAAATTACTCCGGATGGATTCAAGAAAAATCTCTATAGGGTTTACAATTGTTTCTTCAACACTATGATGAGTGTCTTATTTCCTATAAAGAGCCTCAATAGAATGTCCAAGGTGACCAAGTAAATAATTGAGAAGTATGGTGCCTCATATATCCAATTTAGGACATTCACATATATCAAGATAAATGGTTACTTAGGGTCTTCACATAAATTAATGAGATACCTATATGATAGATTGGTAGTGATGAAGTTAAGATGGCAGATGGTGCCCCTATATAAAATGATTATAACACAAAAGATAGATAATCCTTTAAGTTTCTATTTGAGATTGGACACTATTCATGTCCTTATGTTGCCAAAGGAAAGGGATTGAAACAAGAAATGGGTCAGTATATGATTGACAAGATGCCACCCAGGCCCAACTATGATATCAGATGGTTGGCGAACACAACAACTAATATGATTCTACATCAATCACATAATGAAGATATCTAGTCCAATTGCACCACTAAGGAGGATGTTAGAAAACTAGATTATATAAGGTTAACAGTGCAAGAAGTCATTGCCTATAATACGGTTCATATCTTAAAGGAAATGGAGGATGATAAAAGGACACTATTTATAGTGTATATTCAGTCCAATATTTAAGCCTGGGCCATCTCATGGGTGGAATTCACTACTAAGGAAAATTATTCCATTCCATGGGGAGATTTTATAATCATGAGATGAATCTTCAGGTGGTTGAAGGAACATGGGGTTGATCTTGGTGCATATGATGCCCCTACCCTTTGGGAGCTTAGACAAGTTTGGGAGTTAAAGGGTTTCTTCCTAGATTATAGTATTGATCCCTTAGATCCACCACTAGAAATTAAGGTAAAAGGGAAGCACATGGTTGGTGATGTTGAATTCACTAGGCCAATTGATACGGAAACCATATCTACATCAAAATCCAAGGTAGGACTATCCTTTTCAAAATTAACAAATTTGGCTAAAAAATAGGATAAGATCAACACTAGGGAGGTTACATTGGCTGGTGCCACCCTAATATCCATTACATTAGAAGGAGCCCCAATAGTACTAGCCATCCTAGCAGCCACACTAATGGTTAATCTAGTTGCAGCTCCACCTACTCCACTAGCATAATAGCTAGCCATTGTCCCTTCCCCAAAGATTTATTCAAGGAAGAGAGGAGGTGAGGAAGAAGGAGAACATCACAAGAAAAAAAATCAAGAGGGATCTACAACCTCCAAGTGGGTTTCTTAAAAAAAGGAAGGAGGTTGTGTCTAAGGAACTACCTTTCAAGGAACTCCCTGTGAAGAAAAAAGAGGATCAATCCTTATATGACTAGTGGTTAAGGGATATGAGTGATAAAGAATACTTAGGTGAAGGTAGGCCTATTATTGAGGTGATGAAAAATATGCAGGCATTCACTCCTTCACAAGTAAAAATTGGGTAGAAAACTCTAAGGGAAAGGCCCTAGACCCCAATAAAAGTCCTTATGACAGGTTTATTTGTAGAATAAATTCCATCAAGAGTAGAGAGTAAAGGTAAGGAGGAAGAAATTTTGACCTTAAATGATCATCTATCTTACGAAGATGTTATGTAGGTTAGAGTTGAGGCAGCCACACAAGCTTAGGACCCTTAGGAAAGGGAAGTCGATTCATCAAATATAGAGACATTTGTTTAGAATGTCATCACCAAACCACTAGACCAAGGTTATCAAGGTACAATTGAAGAATTGAATAAATATGATGAGAGAGATAAAGTGGAGCCAAATTAGGATATTTAAGTCACCACCAACTTTCAAGTACTAGTTAAGCAAGAAGGATTATAAGCAGATTTGAAGATATCATAAGTTGTCCCTTCCCCTCCAAAGGTGTCAAGTTTAGCACCAGAGGAGAAGGTAAGTACAAAATAAAATGGGGGAGTAAACCTACAAATGGGTACCCCCACCTATACAGGAATAAATCAAAAATTTGATCAATCATATAATATGTTGAGGAGGATACTTTAATAAATGTTACTTCAATTAAAGTACCTCAAAGTCTACTTCCTCACATCAAGGTCTATGATCCAACCCAAAATAAAGGTCCAGAGGTCATAATTGGTGAAGAGTTACCTGAACAAAACAAGGAGGTCACCATAGCCTAATTCATATGTGAGACTCAAGTAAATAAATAAGGTGAAGTGGTTGTTGAACCTTCTAGTCAACCAGTAGGACAAGGGAGCTCCATTAAAAAGTTGCTCAAGGAGTCTCACCAATTTAGTCTATATTTTCAATTTTTGGAGCAAATAGAGTTAAACCTCAAAGGAGAACCTAGAGTGAATAAAGGTGGTGAGGAGTTGGAAAGTGATGAAGAAATTGAACAGTTTGTGTTAAGTCCACAACCCATTGTTATGGCACTTCCTACATCAAGTACTCCCATGACACCACCCTTTACTATCTTGAGGCTAGCATCTATGTCCAATACATCAATGGGATTCCAAACCAAACCCCTTCTCTGGCTCAAAGAATAGGTCACACAAAATAAGGATATTATGAGAAAAATTGGGGAGATTGACATAGTGAAGATCACTCAAGCATATGAGGATAAACCCACCAAGAAGGCTAAAACATATTACAAGACCACATTCACCATTATAGGAGAAAGGAATGTGGAGATATCCATACCCCCACTAGATGCCTTGAATAAAGATGCTCCCCTTGAGAGTTACACTATTTATAGCTATAGTCTAGGGGAGCCATCAAGAAATGAGTTGAATCATAGTTTACAGGTTTTGGTGAACATGATGGTTCATAGAATGGATAGATATAAGACCACCATGAAAGAGTTGAAGGTACAAAATCAGGTTATGATCTAATACTTGCAAAATTTACTGAGTGAGCCTTAGGTAGTAACTCCAACTACTAGTATAGATCTAAACCATCCTCTCTTCTCATTAGAGTCATTCAATTTTGGTTGAATTGATGATTTAAAATCTAAAATAAGAGAAAAAAAAAGTGGTAAGAAGATCTACACATCAAGGTTTAATAAATAATCTACTCAATATTTAAATACTTAAACAACATAGTGGACAATAAGAGGGAGTGTGATGCTTAGATTTTTTTCTATGAGACAAACATCAAGAAGTTAGAAGAGGTCCAATGAAATATGGATGAGGTTTGTAAGATGGGAATAAATAATTTGGTAGCTAAGAATATCATTGCTTCAAGTGATCACAAGAGGCCCAAATAAATTCAACTAGCAATCAAGCATCATTTGATGATGCTCAAAGATGGCATCTTCAATTTGAAAGGATAAGAGCAGTTCTTTAAGACTAAAACAAAAGAGATATATGTTTTACTAAGGAAGATGGTGAGACTTGATGGCATAAATGATTTGGAGGAAGAGGAAGTATGAACTAGTCTAAAAAACCTCATTGATGCACCATACGAGTCCTATGATGTTGATAAGATAAAGCGATTGGTGCCACTTGAGAAAAATTGTGACTATCTTAAAGAACTCATTGGACAAAAGTACACCATGCTTTAGAAGATTACCTCCTAGATTGAGGATTATAGATTAAAATTAAAATACCAAGTAGGCCTAGACCAAGTGAATATCACCCCTATATTGGAAGGATATACTAGGTATAAGAACAAGTTGGTGAAATATTCTGTCATCTAGATCAACTCTAGGGCAGAACTGAATATTTCAATTTTTTTGAGCTTGCACTACTCCTTTTTTATATTCCCTCCCTTCTTATTTATTCTCATTTACCATTTGGAAATTGTTTTACTTAGCCCATTAGTGGCACGTCTCTTTCAGATAGTTTTTATGTAATCATATAATAAAGGGATATTTTTGTTTCTTATATAAAAGGAAAAATATTTGTTTTATCCATTGTAAAATCTTCCTTCACATAGATAACTAAAAATATTGTGTTTTAGTGGAGGATAAAGCTTGCAATCATCATAGGACCATGAGTATAACCCAATAAATCTTGTTTGTTATGAGGTATAATATACTCCAAGCCCATGAAAGAAATTTACAGTTAGAGCATCTTTAGGAATATACTAGGCTTAGCTCAATTGTATAAGTAAAGGGGATCTATCCATTTACAATGGCTGGTTAAATTTTTGAGTCAAGAGATTTAGCCTCAAAGATTTTTCTCTATGTAATATTTCTAGTGCCAAATTGATTTCTTATGTAAAATCATTGGCAAGCTTTGAGAGCATTATACATGTCTCCCTTGTCACATGATTTTCTATCATAGTGTTAGTTTGTTATATTATTTATAACCCATTGTATTTAGTTTACATTCAATTGATAAATGAAATATATTCATTGTCTCCATTCTCTTCCTATTTTTGAAGTATAATGCTTTGTTTTACATGCTTGGTAGTTTGTTTACCTAGTGTATTCATCTTTATGGTAGTCATTTAGAGATTACATCTAAGTTGTAAAATCCTCTATTCTTTGATATTTGGGAATAGGGTATTGATATCCTTTTTAAGGGTAATCTTGGGCTCAAAAATTTAGCTAGAAAAGGTTCTTGAAGGAGATAATTTGTGCATGATTTCAACTTCATTTGTTTCAGATCTACAATGTATTTGTTAGTAAAGATGATTTAATAGTTTAGTGAACTTCTTTGTGCTCATTTATTAACCCTCCACTTTCTTTTCCATTAATTTATAAATCTTGTCCTATCGTATTTTAACCTACATATAACATATCCTTCACATATTTGAAGTGTTTTTTGCCTACAAATGCATAAGCATTGTGAATTCAACATGTGTCTACATTTTGTGATTTAAAGATCAACATTTCAATCTCTTATTCAACCCCTATATCTTTGATAATTATTTAGGATTAAGGTTGTAATCACATTCATATATATCTTTAATAGTTTGTGTCTAATCTATAATATTTTCTCATTCTGTGTGACAACCCTTCCCAGGTGGATTGAGCAAGATTAGTTGTGTTCTAGTCAAATTTGTATTCCATTATGCCAAAAATCTCCATGAAGATTGAATTTCATAATCCCTTCATATGAGCAAGTTATCACTTAGGTTATCTCACCTTGGTTTAGGCAAAGCCAAAAGTAGCAGGGAATTGACCATATCCTTTGTAGGTGCCTCCTAGTCATTTTATTCATTTAGTCCAGGCTTGATGTCAAACCCTCCCCAACTACAATGACATTCTAGTGGGTTTTCTATCTTTGCTTGTCATTTCTCTCAAAGTGTGCAAGGTCGAGCAAGAGAGGTATACAACTGAGAACCAACAAAAATAATGAAAATAAAGGAGTACATTGGCAAGATGAGTTGGAAATTCATTGGACTAAGGAACCACCTCTCTATATTGATGAAGATGATGAACAAACTTCATTTGATCAAAAACCTTATGATGATCATACCAAAGTGGAGGAGGTGAGTATTCAACTTGATGACTTGTAGATAGATGGTAGAAGTTAAAATGAACCTTGTGATTTACTCATTGAACAAGATGAGATGTCCTTTTGGGAGACTTAGAAGATTTCTGCCCGAAGTTAGATATCTCACCTCTGCACTAGTCAAAGCTTAAAAAGAAGAAACTTGTCAAAAATGTTTTGATAGCTAATCATCTTGAACTCAAAGAGCAGAACTAGTTATAGCTCCTGAATGAAGAAGAGATGAGGTTAGTTATTTAAGATAGAAAGATCTGGAAGGAGTATGATTAGATTATTGACCCTCATACTCAACCCATGCACATAGGGATGAACCTATATGGTCATTTCAATCTTTCAGGTAATCATGAGAGTGCTAGTTACAGGAAGAAGTTGTCACTTACTGATCCAAGTTTGATTGCACAAAAATCATCATGTGACAACTCAACATCAAGGTGCCATAATTATCATAAAACTTTCCCATTTGATCTTGGGGGAATGAAGTAAAAGTTAGGTTAGTTTTTTAGTAGTTTGTTTGTTTATCCAAATAAATTCTTTGCATAAGTTTGTAGGTTGTGACTTGTTGTTTATTTATTTCCTTTATTTATCCTTAGTTATTAGGTGTGTCATTTAGAGTTAGGTTATTTCTTTTTTATGTTTGTGTGTGTATTTTTTATACTATAAGTATCTGAGGTGTTAAGAGTACAATCCAATCCTTTGATTTATTACCTTATGCTTATTCTATGAGTAGCTTTTTTAGGAAAGTATCTAGGTTCCATGACCAACAGGTTGGTCAAGCCATCAATGTCACCAAAAATGTTAAACATTTTGACCTCACAAGCCAAAATATCAACCCTTATCATTCAAATCTTTTATGGCCATTGATTTATCTTTATTTTTTCAAACAATGATGAAAAAATCAACTTGGGCATGCTAAGTACACCTGTGGAATCAACCAAATTTGAACGATTATAGGGACATGATGTTTTTCATCCCTTTATAATCCTTTATAAATTTCATGTCTTGATGAGTTATCTATATTGATATATAAGACTTTAAAAATGAGTTAACATAGTGGGACATGCATAGGGACATCAAGTTAAAGCTGCGATGAATATCCATTTGAATTCAAATGTTCCAAGGATGAATGTGCAGCTAGTAAGTATCAAGATCATAGAATCTCATATCATATCTAATGGCGAGTGGGTGATCAATGATGTCAGTGGGTCTAAAATATCAATGGAGTGCATTAAATCATACATATAAGATCAATGGTGAGCATTAACTCAAAAGGTTAGCATATCCTTAGGTTGAACTTATAGCTGATAAGTGGTAAGATCTTGGGTACCCATAGAAGATCTAATGGCATGCAGTAACTAACAAAGATAGTGGGTCTAGAATATATAATGGAGTGTGATCTATTATACCAAATCCAATCAATGGTGAGTGAAGGTTAATAAGTTAGTAGATATTGAGGACAAATAAGAAGTTGTCAAGTGTCATGACTATGCTAACTACCATAAAATCAATGTTACGCATTCAAGCCATAAAAATTAAAATTGATGGTGCATGTAAGGTCTAAGGGTCAACTAATCTCATGATGAATGTGAGGCCACCATGTGGTAAAATAATATGAACCAACTAAGATGATTGTAGAGCCCGTAGAATGAATGCGAAACAAATGAGATGATGACACATCCAAAACTGTCAGTGTAGTGTGGTCAAGTTCTTGGCATTAAACATAGAGCATGTTCTTTGATGGACTTAGATCAGTTAAGAGCTATTAAAAGAGCATCAATGTATGGAGAAGTGGGAGAAGGAATGATGTGACTATTGTAACTATTTTTAATGTGACCTTCATAAATTAAGATTTTTTAAGGAGCATAAACATAGGGCAGTTGCAACTATTGTTTTGAGTGGAGTTGAGCTCATTAATGACCCCTTTAGTGCCAAAATGTTTCCTCTCTAGCTTTTTTTCTTCCTATAAATGTAGGCATTGAGCTCTTGATTTTCATCCCTTATGGATGGTATGACTGGAATCTACCATAATTTATACTCATGCACCTATTAGACTAATGAGAAAGACATTTGCAGTTGTTTACCAATATGTGCTTAGTGTTTTATATTTGTTTGATATGAAAAAGTGGTCTAATCTTCCCTTTGTGGGTCCAAGTTCAACCTAATCTCTAACAAACTTTATTTGTAGGTCATCTAGTGTGTGATAATATTGATGTTTTAGGTATAAAGTGCACTGTTGACTATAAGTGCCTTCAATCAGGCCTTACCCTCATTTCCCTCTAGCCTAAGTCAATCAAACTGACCTCTATGTGAAGCACTTTTGCATAGAAACCATTGTAGGTATTGTGTTAAGTATATTCATAATCTATTAGTGTGTCAAGAGTTCAAGTTTATGAGTGGATACAATGAATTCATGGTGCATCACCATACTTAGAGAAGGTTTTCATTCATGCAAATCTTTTTCTCTTTTCATCCCAACCTATTTAGGTCTTAGGTTATCACTATAAAAAAAAAATTAATGAGATATCCTCATTAAAAACCCTAGATTTTTGACCCAATTTTAGGTAACACATAGCCTAGGGTCATTCTTATGTTGGACTAGGTTTGAGTAGAGGACCTAAACAATCCTTTGCTTAGCTAGGGTGTAGTCTAAGTCTCCAACATTTATGGGTAGTGTACGTGGAATCTAAATTTTGAGTGTGTATCCTTTCAAGGCTATCACATGACCATAGGGATATATATTGGGGGACTATAGAGCTCCAAAAATGTGAGGATCACATTTTTCCCTACTCCACCTTTAGTGGAACCTTTCTCCACATGTGAGTGGAATTCCTTGTACTTTTAATTTCTATGTTTTGATATTTTATGATGTTATTTATTAGATTCTTATTTTCCATGTTGACTTCCTTGATCTTAGGTATTTAGTTATTTATTGGAAAAGGGGATGCCTTCCTTGTTTCTAGGAATTGGTTGTGATCACATGTTGTTGGAAAACATGCCTTTAAAGGTGGAGAGATAAACTTGGCATGTTCTTTATTGATGAAGCTTTTGGATAAACTTGTTGAGGTGAAATTAAGTTATCTTTTATTGGATGATACTTATCTTGGATAAGCATGGCAAGTTTATCCTCATTTGGTGGATTTTGCTTTGATTTGTTATATATACAGGTGTGGTGTGACCCTTAGAGGTTGATGGTTTATTTATAGGGTGTGGATTTGAGGATTAGAGTTAAAGTGTAGATGTTTTTGCAAAGTGCAAGTGTTTATTTTAAGGTTTGGTATAGTATCTTGTGAGATATAGTAAAGTACAGGTTATAGTGCAACATTGTTTTTGTGTAGCATTTTCTACAAGAGATATTCTATCTCTGTGAGAGTTTATTTTATTTTATTTTTATTACAATTTTATTTGAGTACTTTCTTGGTGGATGTAGCCCACATTGTGTGAACCATGGTAGATCTATGTTATGTGTGATTTTTATCTTTTTATCTTTATTTATGATTTCATAATAACTATGATTTTAGGAATATTTCCATGATGCATACTAGTTCATAATTTAGATCTGATTTATGGTCATATTAAATTGGGTTTAAATTTTTTAATTCCTAACAATTGGTATTAAAGCTTTGGTGTGTTTCGTTGAAGTGGTAAATCATAGGAAAGGTTATTAGCTCAAGTGGGAGCTATGGGAGAAGAGATCAGATTCAAAGTGAAGAAGTTTGATGGTAAAAATTTTGGTTTGTGGAAAATATAGATGGAAGATTACTTGTATTAGAAGGATCTTCATCTCCCCTTAGAGGGGAAAGCAAAACAACCTATAAGTATGAGTGATGTAGATTGGTCATTTTTTGACAAGAAGACATTGGGATCCATACAACTATGCATTGTATCTTCTATTACATTTAACATTTCTAATGAGAAAACCATAAAATATCTCATGGATAAACTTGGAAAGTTTTATGAGAAACCCTCTGTTTCTAATAAAAAAAATTTATGCAAATATTATTTAACATGAAAATGTCTGAGAATGGTTCTATTTCTAATAATATAAATGATTGTAAGTATGATCACTTCAGTTGGAATTAAGTTTGATGATGAATTTAGAGCTTTGTTGATTTTGTGTTCTTTACCTAATAGTTGGGATAATTTGGTTATGGTTGTGAGTAATGCAGTCCCTACCAAGGGAAGCTTTAATTTTGAGGATGTTGTAGGTGTGATTCTTATTGAGGAAATGTGATGGAAAAGCATTGAATCATCTTTAGGTAATGCTTTGTCTATTGATACTAGATGAAGGCAAAAGGATAAGAGTAAAGGAAAACATGGAAATTTAAAGGCTAAATCTATGTCCAAATCTAGAGCCAAGATGATATGTTGGCATTGTGGGAAGAGTGGACACTCAAAAAAGGATTGTTGGTCTCTTCAAGATAAGAATGCCAACAAGGAGAAAAAAAATGAGGTAAATGTGACATCAGGTAAATCATGTCAAGATGCCTTAATTCTTTCTATGGATAGTTTTTATAAGTCTTGGGTATTAGATTTTGGGGGATTCTTTTCATGCCACCCCACATAGGTATTATTTTACTAATTATGTTTAAAAGAATTTAGGACATGTTTATATTAGTGATGATGAACCATGTAAGATATGAGGGGAAGTTTGTGTTTAGGTAAAAATGTAGAATGGAAGCACACGGATACTTAAGGATGTCAGACACATGCCTATGTTGAGATAGAATTTGGTTTTAGTGGGGTAATTGGGTAGTGAGGGTTGTTTGGTATTGTTTCCTGTAGATTCTTGGAAAGTTACCAAAGGTGCTCTTGTTATTTTGATAGGTAAAATTTTTTATACTTTATATTTGACTAATAGTGTTTATTCTTGTGATTTATTTACTACAGATGGAGATGCAACTATGTGACACTACAGGCTCAGTCATATGAGCCATAAAGGCATGGAGATCTTAAAAGACAAGTCACCTAGATTAAAAGATATAGATCTAGACTTTTGTGAGAATTGTGTGTACGATAAATAAAAGTGGGTTAAGTTCCTAAAAGTTGGACCCATAAAGAAAGAACATAAGTTAGAGTTGGTACATTCAGATGTATGGGGACTAGCTCATGTATCTTTTATTGGTGGATCCAATTATTATGTTACTTTTATTGATGATGTAACTCAAAAATTTTGGGTTTATTGTTTTAAAAATAAATCTAATGTATTTGAAACTTTTAAGAAGTGGAAAGCCTTGGTTGAAAATGAAATAGGTCTCAAGTTTTAATATTTTGGATCAAATAATGGAGGTGAGTATTATAGTAATATTTTCTTTGATTATTATTCTAACAATAGAATCCATAGGCAAAGGACAATTCTAATAAGTCCATAGAAAAATGGGGTATCTAAAAGGATGAACATAACAATAATGGAATGTGCCAGGAGCATGAGGCTATATGTAGGGTTGCCTTTATAATTATGGGTAGAAGCAATTAACATGCCAATATATTTGATTAACATAGGACCTTTTATGCCTTTAGATGGAGGCATTCCTAAACAAGTTTGGTTTGATAAGAATGTTGATTATTCTTTTCTTAGAGTATTTGGATGTGAGGCTTTTGCTCTCATTAACAAAGAGGATAGAACCAGGTTAGAGGCAAAATTAGAGAAATGCATATTTTTTGGTTATGGTGATGATGACTTTGGTTTTTGTTTATTAAGAAAATATTTCAGTCTAGAGATGTAGTCTTTAATGAAAAAATCATGTATAAGGATTAATTGTATAAATAGGAACAAGAAGAGACAGAGTTCATAGTATTGGATGACATTGTGGATGGTAAAGTATCTAATGATTTAGTTTAGGAACCTTCTACACAAGGACCCCAAACTCTTATGGTAATAAGGTCTTATAGGGTAAGAAGAGCACTTGAACATTTTTCTCCTTCTTTGAATTATTTATTACTCACTGAAAATGGAAAACCAAAGTGTTATGACGAAGCAATATAGGTAGATGCCAGGATGAAATGGGAACAATACATGGATGAGGAGCATAGATCTCTCATGGAGAACCAAATGTGGAATTTGGTAAGGCTACCCAAGGGCAAGAGTGAATTACCAAACAAGTGGATCTTCAAAATAAAAGAAGAGGATGAAGGAATAAAAAGGTAGAGGGACAAGATGGTGGTCAAGGAGTTTGCATAAAAATAAAGTATTGATTTTGATGAAATTTTATCTCTTGTTTTAAAAATGAATTCTATTAGGATTGTTCTTGGTTTAGTTGCAATTGAGGATTTGTACTTAGAATAGTTAGATGTGAAAACTACTTTTCTTCATGGTGATTTGGATGAAGAGTTGTATATGAAGTAGCCATAGGGATATGAGGTCAAAGGGAAGGAGAAATTTGTGTGTAGACTAAAGAAGAGCTTGTATGGCCTGAAAGAAGCTCCATGATAATGGTATAAGAAATTTTATTGTTTTATGCTAGAATAAGGATATCAAAGGTGTAATTATGACCACTGTGTGTACATCAAACATTTTGATGATGGTTCCTTTATCATATTATGTTTGTATGTGGATGACATGTTAGTTATAGGAAAGAACATACATCATATTCATATGCTCAAGAAATAACTTAGTGACTCCTTTTTTATGAAAGATTTGGGTGCTGAAAAGCAAATCCTTGGTATGATGATTACTCATGATAGGAATGAGAGGAAGTTGATCTTATCCCAATCAGATTACATAAATAAATTCTTGGATAGGTTTATCATGTTAGATGCTAAATATATTGGTACTCCTTTGTAATGCCACTTTAAATTATCAAAGGAGTAATGTCCCAAGATGGAAGCAAAAAGCTTAAGATGTCCAAGGTACCTTACTCATTGGTAGTTGGCATCTTGAAGTATGCCATGGTTTGTACTAGGACAAATATTTCCCAAGTATTGGGAGTTGTTAGGAGGTATATGAGTGATCCTAATTATGAGCATTGGTAAGTAGTGAAATGGATTATTCAATACTTAAGAGGAACCATAGATGTTGAATTATATTATGGTGGATTAGATACCACTTTGTGTGGATATATGGATTCAACTATGGTAGGGGATATTGATAGTAGGAGGAGTATGATAGGATATATATTTACTATTGGAGATATATTAGTTAGTTATATTTCCAAGATACAAAAGGTTGTGGCTTTGTCAACCATAGAGGCAGAGTATGTTGCTACCGCAAAGGCTAGCAAGGAGATGATTTGGTTACATGAGTTATTTAGAGAGTTGGAGCATAAGCATGAAGTTGATAGATTACATAGTGATATTTTTTTATTCATTTGGCAAAAACTTCACTTTCCACTCAAGGATGAAACACATTTAGTTATGTTATAAATTCATTAAGATAGCTTTGGAAGAAAATTTGGTGAAGCTAGAAAAGATTCATATTAGCTATATTCCTATGGATATTATGACCAAGTTGGTCACATTAGACAAGTTGAGACTATGTTAGATTTGGTTGGCCTTAGTGGTCATGGAGCAGTGATAGATTCTATTCAAGAGAAATGATCTCCAAGTGGGAGATTATTGAGTGTGGATCCCTTTAGGGCTATCACATGACCATAGAGATATATTTTGGGGACCTAAAGAGCTCCAAAAATGTGGAGAGCATAATTTTCCCTACTTCACCTTTTATGGAACCTTGCTACACATGTGAGTGGAATATTACTTATTTCTGATTTCTATGTTTCCATATTTTGTGGAGTTAGTTGTTAGATGCCTATTTTCCATGTTGACTTCCTTGATCTTAGGAAGTTAGTTTTTCATTGGAAAATGGGATGCTTTCCTTTTTTATATGAGTTGGTTGTGATCACATGTTGTTGGAAAATATGCCTTTAAAGGTGGAGAGATAAACTTGGCATCTTCCTTCTTGATGGAGCTTTTTGATAAGCTTGTTGAGGTGGAACTAAGATATCTTTTAGTGGATGATGCTTATCTTGGATAAGCATGGTTAGTTTCTCCTCCTTTGGTGGATTTTACCTTGGTTTATTATATATATAGGTGTGATGTGACCCTTATAGGTTGATGGTTTATTTACAGGGTATGGATTTGAGGATCAGAATCAAAGTAAAAATATTTTTACAAAGTGTAGGTGTTTATTGTAGGGTGTGGTATAATAGCTTGTGAGATATAGTAAAGTGCAGGTGTAAGTTAAAGTGTAGCATTTTATACAAGAGATATTCTATATCTATGAGATTTCATTTTAATCTTAATTTTTTATTATAATTTTATTTTAGGAGTTTCTTGATGCATGTAGCCCACATTGGGTGAACCATGGTAGATCTGTGTTATGTGTGATTGCTATCTTTTTCTCTCCATTTATGCTTTCATAATAACTATGATTTGAGTAATGTTTTCATGATGCATGTTAATGCATAATTTATATCTTATTTATGGTCATATTAAATCTAGATTAAAGTTTTTAATTTCTAAGTAGGTTTTCATTCATGCAACTCTTTCTCTCTTTTCATTCCAACCTATTTATCTCTTAGATTATCACTATAATAAACAACCTAAGAATATAGTCTCAATAAAAACCCTAGATTTATGACCCAAGTTTAGGTAACCTATAGCCTAAGGTCATTCCCATGTTAGACTAGGTTTGAGTAGAGTACCTAAACAATCCTTTACTCAGCCAGGGTGTAGCTTAAGTCTCTAACATATATCGGTAGTGTACATAGAATCTAACCTTATGATATATCTTAGAACTTATCACCTATTTAAAAAAAAAATTCAACCATAAGGGAATTAAAACTAGATAATTACTTTATTTCATCATGATTGAATCTCTCTATGGTACTTGTAGGTGCATAATAATGGAGTATGACTATGTGTGTAGAGGTATTGATCATCATAGTTTACATACATAACTTGAGAGCATCTCCTCATGATTGGTTTTATTTTTCATGATATAATAATGTACTCAAATCCTTCATAAACCTTCATAAATGTGATCAAATCCTTCATACATGATGACTAGAGATTAAACTTATAGGAAATTGACTGTGTGTCACTTATGACTATGTTCTTGATTGCAACTCCATGGTGATATTTTTTTAGAATAATTTTGGATGGAAAAGTGGATTCCAAGACATGAGAGACATAAAATTTAACCTATCACCATCTTTTGAAACCATTACAAAGGCATGAAAACTTTGAAAGTGGTGAAAACCTACCAGTAACATAGTAAGGTGCTCTTATTTGTAACCTAAGATATTTGACCTATAAACTCAAATCTAATCATAAAACCAAAGATGAAACCATGTTTTAAATATTTCCATGTATTTTGGAAGCAATTTCATTATCTGAATTGTACATACATACCCATATAAGAAGGAAACCTATAGGGTGTGAGAAACAACATGTAGAAAATACTAGTCCACTTAAAAAGGATGGTTTTTAAAGAATAAGTGAAAAATACTTGAAATATTTCCATTAAAATTAAGTATAATTAGTTAAATAACTCCCCCTAGAGGTGTTTCACCTTAAACATCTCCTAATAGTCATACCAAAAAGAAACTTGTTGATCAATTTTGCATGTCTAGAAGGGAGATGAAGGAGAAGAATGGTTTTTGAATATTTAAAGTTTTAAAAATATTTAAAACATTATTATGAGTCCATATAAGTTTAATATCAATTAGAGAAGCTACACACACATACCACCTTCCTTTAACTCCCAAAATTGTCCAAACTAGCACCTTTCTTCTTGTTTTAACATAATACCTACAAGTTTCAGTTAGGGACTAACATTACTAACACATACATGTTGATACAAACTTTTTAATACCTATCCTTCTTGCAAAACTATACCATTCTCATTTATGGATCTAAAATGACCCTTTAAGTAACATAAAATGACTTAGGAAGGAAAATGACTATGACCAAGGTGATGACACATTAAATGACATCAAAAAACACCATGAGACACCCTATATGACCATAATATACCCTTATAAAAGTTTAATACTATATGGGGTTGAATAATTTTGACTTGTGGTAAAAAATGGTCAACATTCTTGGCAATTTCTAGGGGTGGTATGCTTTTTATACCAAAGACCAGTAGCCTTTTACTATCCATTTGGTTATGGAGTCACCTATTCACAATTTTGACACATAATTTATTTTTAAACCACAAAAAACAATATAAAACCAAAAATATACAATACACAAGACAAGAAACTAAGCAAACACACACTTGTGCTTCATGAGAACTTACATAACACACACACATAAACCAAATCAACTAACTCAAATAAAAACTAACCTAAATTAAACACTTCCTACGGATCAAATGGGAAGTTTAAAAACACTTTTTATCCATGAAATTAAGTAAATAATGAGGCATGTTTCTTCTTGATCCTTGGTATTGATTCCTCCATCTTCTTCATGATGTTTTCCAACTTTATTGGCATGATGTTCAATGAAAATAAAGAATCTACAACTAGTTCATCTATGGAAATGAAATCCCCTTGAATCTTACTAGCCTCATTTCTCATAGGTATATTCAAATACAACTTTCAATGGTGGTTTAACAATACATACCTTCTTAGTTTCCAAGGTGTTCTTAATAATGTTAGGTTTCTTTTCAACTGTAAGTTCTTCAAGTTCATCAAGGAGCTCTACATAATCCACTGAATCTTGGTCATATTCCTCCATTTAAAACTCTTTCTCAACCTTCTCATATACTTGGTATTCAACTTGGAAAAGTTATTCAATCTCCTCAAAGAGTTCCATTTACTTTTGCCAATCATTCTTGTCCTCATTGCTTTTTAAAACCACTACCTCTTAAACCTTCCCTTCTTGATATATGAGGTCATCAAACTGATCTTATTAATGATCCAATGCATCTGAGGGTGATTCAACATCAGGATGAGATAATAAGTACTCTTTAAGGACTATCTCTTCCACCTTGGTCTCATGAGACTTTTATAGGATTAAAACCTCTTGAGGAATGACTTGAAGCTCACCTTCATTCTTGATAACACACTCAACCTCATGTTTTATATGATCATCAACAACCTCATGATTAGGTGTGTAATCTTTAGGAGAAGAAGTCCAATAATCAATTTGTTCAAACTATTGATTTATGACATGAAATTTATACCATAGTTCATCCTTTTTATGACCATCATGTTCAAGACCTTCTTCATCATGGATAATATGTATGAGGTCCTTATCAAGAACTCCTTCCTTTAAGTTTTTATCAAATTCCTCATGTGCAAATTAAATAGGATTTTAAATGTATTTATCTCCATTCAGTAAGGTATATTTACACTTTTATTCACAAAGGGGAGTCCCTATGGTGATTTCCTCTTCATATTTACTCATGACATCTTCTTGATCAGTTATGACTTGAGCTTTTTCCTTCTCATTTTCTTCCCTCAAAATGGGATCCTTTTCAAGAATCGGTGGGGTGTAAGGTTGATGGATAGGCTCATGAGTTGGATATGGAGTGTGATATTTAGTATAGGGATTGTGAATGTATTTATGGAAGAGGACTTCACTAGTAAACTCATGGGGAAGTGACAATTTGGGCTAGTTAGAAGTAAAACTACTTACATTAGTAGAAGTTACACCTTGCCAATAGCCTCGTTAAGGACTTCAACAAAAACATATTCATTCTTAATCTCTTTGTCTTCCCACATGCTTGGCTTATCTATTGATCATTGAATGTACTTCTTTTCCAAATCTAGTTGCTCTTTGATACCCCATTAATTTCCTTCTTTACCTTCAATTATCTTTAACACATACATATAACTTTTGGAAATACCACTTAACCATTCCATTTGATGATTAATAATCATATAAAACTCATTATCCCATGTTCTCATATTATCTTTGTTATCTAATAGCTATGGTATGAGTGCCAAGAGGTATTTGATATGAGATAAGGTTGATGGAGGAGGAGGAAGATAATGGTGGGGATTGAGGCTAGATCTATATTTTTGGATTTGATTTTGTAGGAATTCATATCTTGTCTTGTAGTATCTTTGTGTGTAGTCAAGGGGATCATCTAATTCTTCATTACAAGACTGATAAAGATCTTCTTGAGGTTAATAGGCATCATGATATGGTTGGAAAGGATCATATTGGGATTGATAAGAAGGCATTTCTTGATAGCCTTCCTCATAGGTTTTTCAAACAACATGATGTATATATGAAGAGGGAAATGGAGGACCATAGGGATGCCATGGCTCATAATATTGGTAGCCATTTTGATAGTACTATTGAGGGGTGTGATATGATTTATATCAAGGCTAATAGGGAGGTTCATAATATGGATATTCACCATAGCTATTCTTATCAACCTCATAGGTCAAATAAAACATAATAACTGATCAAAATATTCAATAATAGATACCTAAGTTACTTTAAAATATAATATTTCATTTGGAGTCCCCATTGGTGTTATCTTGTTTTTTTCCAAAAGCTTATTAGAAGAAAGACACACCAATGATCTTTCCACTCTCTTAGACCTTGGTCCCACTAGGCATACTATAAATGTTGTCACCAAATCTTGCACCTTATAGGAGGGTGTTCAAGTCTCCTCTATATTTTGGAAACATGGGAATACTTGTAGGTATGTGTGTTTACCTATAGTAGAATTAGACCTCTAGGTTTAAGGGTTATCTCCCTGGATATGCCTTGAACTGCTTATCACCTAATTAATTAGTTACTTGTGGGAAAAGAGATATAAGTTTACATGAAATAAAACTAATCTAAGGGTGTGGTACACTAGGATTATTTACACAAGACCATCATACTTGTCTCACTAAAAAATAAGACATACAAACTATCTTCCAAGTCCTAAAAGGTTCTAACATAATATTTCAACATAGATGTGATATGCATGAAACAACACAAGGTAAGTGAACCAGAGGGAAAATTTCACACTCTAAGGATAATTATACACTTGAAATGAGTCTAAAACACTAGATACACTTTATATGACCCGTTATAATAATAAATCTTGCATAAACATGAGAGGATATGGAAGGCAAGGATAGTAGATTATCACTTAGCATCACCATACATCACTTTTCACACTTAGACAAATGTTCATGAAATCAAAACTAGAATTGAATTTATCATTAAAATGAAAAATACAATGTCATTCCACTAGGGATTTACCATATATGGTGTGGTATTAGTCTACAAGAGCCAAAATTTCTATTACTTATTGGAGAGAGAGAAGAAGAAGAGAATGAAGTCCAAGATTGACTAGGACATGTGTCATTCTGAGAAAAGGAGTTGCACATGTAGGAGAGAGGAATATGGAATAGACCATACAAGCTCTACTTGGATGAATGTCACTAGAAACATGAAACTCTTTAAATGTGGTGTAGGATTCCACATTTGTTTACCAAGAAACTACCTTCATCATTTGACCTCATTGGAATGCTCCACAATAGACTAGGGATAGATGTTATAATCATACTAAGAGGGATGGGTTTTATACATGCTCCAACATGCATTGGTTTCATCCCTAATAATTGATATTATTTTCCACATGGTTTATCACTACCTATAGAAGAATACAGAGGAGTGAATGAGACTTGTCAAGATTCTTCATGGCTTTATATTCCTCAAATTGACCTTAAAGGGTCTCCCACTTAGAGCTTTCACCTTCTCACTTTATTTTCCACTATGCTAGTTTGGATTCATCGAGATGAAGGTACTTATAGAATCACTTGTGTGTTTTCTTTGAGAAATAAATGTATATGATAAGATAGATTAGGTCCCAATCTACCCCCCAAGTTATTTTCATCTCTTTAAAACCTTACATACCTGCACAACACACAAAATTATTAGAGAAACAAATTATATGCCATGTCTATACAAGTAGGGTGAGAGTAAAATTGATGATAATGAGCTACTAGTATTCCTCTACAATCTCAAATTCATTTACCAATTAAACTCTCCCTCTTAGGTTCTTTTCCTACATCTTCTCCATTAGGTCAATAACCAGGGTTTTGGAGCGTTTATAGATGTTCTACCCCATAAGGATTGTTCATGAAGGTTTGACATACTATTATCCAAATAATTTCACTAAAACATTATTAAATACCATCTCTAACATATCTCAAACTCTCAAACTCCCATGCTAATCCTCCATGCTTATATGAGCTTTTAAACTTATCTTCTTGAGTTGTTTCTTACATTTTACATAGGCTTGAGTTGATTTGAGCCAAGAAATGACTTACCTATGATCTATTTTGAATTAAAATAGTTAAAAATATCATTATAACTCCCTAAAAACATGTTATAACTCATTTTAATGTTCATCTAATGTTATAAGTGAAATTTTTACTTTATTAGGCACTAGGCCTAATCAAGACCTAATAGGTCTATCTATATGCTTATAGGCTTGGACCACCCTGATTGGTTTTAGTCACATATGAATGTTTATTTATGTATATTCATGTCTCATTCAACTTACCACGGCCTAATATAAGGTTTCAAAAATTCCTACTCACTTTCTCAACTTCATTCCTCTAGACCTACAGATTTCTTATTCTCTTGGAGTACCCTCTATCTGAGATAGAATAGATGGTATCTCCTCTATCTTATCAAATAAATTAAAGATAATAGGAGCTCAATCCAGTCATGAAGGTAATTTTTAACACTTTTTATAGTTAGACTATGCTCATAGATCCTTTAAACCTTTATAATCTTCTAAACAGGCTCTTAACGAGCTAACTATGCATGATTTTCTAATATGGTCTATGTATTGCATTGTTAGAGCCTTTACATACCTTTTATATATTGTATGAGGGTCTTGTAGAGTAAAAAATACTCTACATTTTAGTAGCATGATTCAAATCACTGTCCCCACTCACTTTGGTTTAAGATGGCAAAGTTTTGAATTAGAGGGCAAGCTCTAATTTCCTTTTAATTCTTTTTAATCTAAGTGTTGAAGTCAGGTGGAAGCTGCCAAGTGTCATCAACCAAGGTACCTTTTAAATTTTTCAATAAGGATATATAATTTTCCATGTATCTCATAGTAACTTAGTGGAAAATGACAAGTGTCGGCATCCGCATCTCGTATGCATTTCAAAGATTTCAACAAGCTAAGCATCAGGATCAGGCAGAAAGCACCAAGTGGAAATTATGGAAGGATTCAATTTGATTTTCTAAAAGTGATAGAAGATGCCACATATCCCAGCTGAAGAGAGTGGAAGCCACCGCATGTTGAGATCTGAATTATCTTCATTTTGCTTCACTAATATAATAAAGACTGTGGTGGGTCTCAGGTTTTATTTTTCAAGCAAGAAGAAGCTGCCAAGTGTCGATGTTTGTGTAAATATGAAATGAGGCTTGATTGTTTCTATAATATAAATAGAATGATGAAGAGACCAGCACATGTCACCTTCTACAAGTTTCTTAAAAAATAGCTAAAAGAATCAGAGATCACCACATATCCCCAGTTAAGAAAAGTGGAGATTGCCACATGTCCTTTGTTGAAGCAAGCAAAGATTTCCACCTGTCCCTATGCCCCTTTTAAAAAGTTGCTCAAGAAAGAAATGTTGTGGGTTTTATTTTCTATTAAGTTATTAAATATTTGAAGAAGCAGATTGTGATAGGTGTCAAAGGTGGAACATTCTTGAAAAAAGACACAAAAGAGTATAAGTTATGTGGAAACTGCCGTGTGTCTTCAGTAAGTGTTGCAGAACATGCCAAGTTTCATTCTCTAGTGTCTCTTAAGTAATAATAAGGTTTACAAGGAATTGGCCAAGTTTCTTCTTCTGTTTAATAGAAGGGAGCGTCCTGCGATCTGTTTTAGCGAATGAACTATCGAAAGATAGAGCGTTTTAGAATCTAAGAAATATCTTCTGTTAGACACTTCCTGTTCAGTTAGATTTCAGTTGGGCTATTAGATTGGGAACATATAGACAATCTAGAGTGAATCTAAGGCTATAGATAGGGGTGTAGATATCACCAAAAAAAAGATACTTAGAGAGAATTTTTTGAGAGAATTATTGTCAAGAGTTTAGACTTTCTAGAGCTGTGATTAGGAATATCATTTGCATTTGTTCTATTTTCTTGAGTTGGAAATTTTATGTAACTATGCATGTTTTTGTGCCTCTTATGTGACTAGAGAATTAATGAAAAGATTGAATTTTATGCCTTTGTTGATATTTTTTGTGTCATTGCAAAAGTAGTCTAGGTTGTGGTGTCAAGAGTTTTAGACTTTCTAGAGCTGTGATTAGCAATATCATTTGCCTTTGTTCTATTTTCTTGAGTTGGAAGGTTTATGTAACTGTGTGTGTTTCTATGCCTCTTATGTGACTAGAGAATTCAAATAAGAAGATTGAACCCTATGCCTTTGTTGATATTTTCTATATCACTGCAAAAGCAGTCTAAGTTGTGAGCCTCTATTTCTGTTGTTTCCATCTTTTACATTGATCATGCCTTGTTTTCTCTTAAATGTAATTGAATCTTACAAATAGTCTCACTGTGCTCAGGATTAAGGTTGAATTACATTCAAGTGCATCACCATAGTTAGATTTTATTTCTTGCATTTGTGTTTCTATTAAAATTCCTATCCCTTTTCCCATTATACACTTGATATAAAGAAGAGAATAGCTTCTTAAAACTCAGGAGGTTGTTTTAAGTCGCAAGTCCCACATCTTGAAACTTCCCATTGTTGGTGTTAAAAAAAAAGTGCAATTTTAACCATTAACAGGTCCCAAAAGGATAGTGTATCAATTATGAAGGTTCTAAAAACCTAGTTACAACTTAAACCTTTCCAAACACTCCAACATACACCTTACTCATTGATTGAGTACAAGAGTTAAATATGTATGGTTGTATTTCACCTTAGGAAAGAGATTCTTGTAGGTATAATTTGAATATTAGACCTTTATTTATTGATTCTCCATATACTCTATGTACCTAATGCCATACTATAATCATTTTAATCTATTCACATCATGTCCATGATGTGTCAACATCCATAATCCATGCTTTAGCTCATTATCAACTAAAATCAATTGTAGTTTACCACTAATGAGATAATAGGGGTCATGTAGGTTTCTTTCAGCCTTAAAACTTTATGTTTAACTCCATATGATTCATCTAAGGTCTTAAGATCAAGTCAAATGGAAATTTTTTATATTTGTAGGCCTAGTTTCATCAAGGTATGTGTCATGGCTACTGAGTACCTACAGTTAAGATGTAGGTGTATATTTTGAGGGCAAGGTACCTGTAAGTGATGGTGTAAGTCTATACCATACTCTTCAACCCCTTATTGATGACCTTTGAACCATAAATATTCTCTCTCAACTCAAAATACCACCTAACATGAAGATATGCCTTTATACTACAACTTTGGGATGTGAAAGAACTTTAAGAGTTTAAATCCTATAGAAATCATTGAATGTTTATAGTGAACAAATATCAAAAATAGAGGCCTTCAAAAACTATGTTCCTCAAGCCAAACATATAATCTATTTTTTAAATATTTAACCCTATATGGAGGCTACAACATAGGACCATCAAAACACACATAGATTTTTTGTGACCTCATCAAATGATAGCCTAAAAATCACTTAGGGATCTATTTTGGAGCTTTTAAGGAATTTGTCCCTAAAGCTCAATCTATATATGGATACCACTATTTTAGATTTTATTTCCACTATATGGTTTCAACATTGGTTTTGATGGTGCCTTCATCACTCTAAGACCTTGAGGAAAGTCTCCAACATGTTTAACATCTCTATGTAATAATCTCATGCCTCTAAAAGAGCCTATAGGTGCACATACAACAACATAAAAGGCAGTGAGTGTAAGGCTTGAGTAATGTGTATGTTACATGACCTTGTACTCAAGGAATCTATATCTTCTTTAAATATAATTAAGGAATAAATTTTTTTTGAGCATCCACCATAAAATACTTCTAGATTTCTATGGGGTCACTTATAGGTGGACATTTTTGTATACAAGTAATGATTATGTATATGGGTACCGTACATGGAATATAACCTTATGATCTATCTTGGAAATTCTCACCTATTTAAAACAAAACATTTAAACAATAAGGGAATCAAAAATATACAATTAATTTATTTCATCAAGATTGAATATCTCTATGGCACCTGTAGGTGCATATTAATGGAGTATAACTATGTGTGTAGATGTATTGGTTATCACCATCTACATACATCACTTGAGAGTATTTCCTCATTATTGGTTTGATTTTTCATGATATAAGGAAATGATAAAAATCATTATAAACTTAATTACACCTCCATGAACATGATCAAATGCTTCATACACTATGACTACAGATGAAAGTTATAGGAAATTAACTGTGTGTCATTTATGATTGTGTTCTTAATTTCAACTCCATGATGATATCCTTTGAGGATATGTTTGGATGGATAAGTATATCCTAAGACATTAGATACATAAAATTCAACCTATAACCATCCTCTAAAACCATCACAAAGGCATGAAAACTCATAATGATGTGAAAAGCTACGTACAACATAGTAAGGTGATCCTATCTACAACCTAAGATGTTTGACATATAAAATCAACCCAATCATGAAACCAAAGATATAAACCATTTGGGAAATATTTTCATGTCCTCTGGAAGTAATTTCATCAATTTTAATTTACAAACCTACCTATACAAGAAGAAAACTTGCAAGGTATGGGAAATAACATGCAAAAAAGACTAGTCCACTTCTAAAGGATGGTTCATAAAGAAAAATTGACCAATACTTGAAATATTGACATGAAAATTAAGTATGATTAGTGTAATAACTCCCCCCTAGAGTAATTTTACCTTAAACCTCTCCATTGGTCATACCAAGAAGAAACTTGTTGAACAGTATTGCATGTCTAAAAGGGAGATGAAGGAGAATAATAGTTTTTGACTATTTTCAAGATTTAAAAAGTATTTAAAACATCAGGTTGAGTCCATAAAAGTTTAATATACACTAGATAATCTTCACACATGTGCCACCTTCCTTTATAGGCTATACAACTCCCAAAATTGTCCAAACTACCACCTTTCTTCTTGTTTCAGCATAATACCTACAAGTTTCATTTAATAAATAACATTCATAAAATATAAATTACATTTACATGTCAATAAAAACTTTGGAATGCCTATCCTTCTTGTAAAACCATACCATTCTCATTTATGGATCTAAAATAACCCTTTAAGTAACATAAAATGACTTAGGAAAGGAAATGACTATGATCAAGGTGATGACACATTAAATGACATCAAAAAACACCATGACACACCTTATAGGACCCCAATAGACCCCTATAAAATATTTATTCTAAATGGGTTGACTCATTTTGACTTATGGTAAAAAAATGGTCAATAGGAACAAGAGATGATAATAAATTTATGCTCTTGATCATGCCCCAATTGATGATGATAGATGACTGATGGAAGAAAAATGTATGTTGTGATATATCAGCCCCAATCGATAGGTGTGGGTGATTGAAAAAAATATTAGGGAGATGATTTTGGGGATGGTTATTGATTAATAAAATAATTGATGAATGATTAATATTATAACTCAAGGATTTGATGTAAGAATTGGGGATGATAAGGGACAAAAGAAATGTGATGAAAAATGATGAGGAAAGAGGAAAGAGTGGATGAGATAACCTCAAACACACTATTTGACTGAGCGTTACCTACATAGTCTAAAAATACCTTAGGCAAATGTAATTTATACCTAATGATGGATGATATGATAGACTAGAGGAGGAGGCTGATAAGGACTGTTAGACATGTTAGTTATTAGATAGAGGATATGAGTGACTCAAATGTTAGACATGGGAGTTGAAATGATAGATGTTGATGAATAAAGAGATGATAGATGAGTAATTAGAGGATATAGATAATATTATAATTGGCTTGGAGGAATGATTGAATATTAGACAAGTGGATTCAGATGATCAACTTGATGTTGAGATTAATATGATTAGGAATTTAGACTCATGAGAGAGGATAGGAGAAATGATAAGTGCAGTCCATTATCAATCCAATAATTATTTTAATAAGGCTCATCATAGTCTAAGTAATTCAATGTAAATATAGTACTAAGAAGTATGACCCATGATATGAGTATGACCAAGAGGACATTATGCCAAAGTACATAATTATAACAAGGGAAAATTATGAACTTTGCATCATCAAGGGCACCTAAAATAATCATTATTGCTTTTGGTGTCATTATATCATCCTTGTTCTTTCCCCAATAGACAAAAATATTTACACTACTAAAAAGATCAAAATAAGACAAAAAAGATATATACAGACACATATTTAAAGATGAGTGAATGTAAATAAAAACACACAAATATATACATATCAAACAAACAGGGTCTTATCTATTATATAAATGTATAAAGATGGGATCAATAAGGATGAAAAATTATGCCTACGAATGAGGATAAATAGACTTGCCTTGATTAGGATTAGGATGGAATATGATTGTGAATAGTTTGTACTTGAGGAAATTTGAACTTGAACATAGGGGCTAGTCAACCTATGAATTGACTATTTTTTGAACTTATATGAGAGACTTAGGACTTATCAGGCTAAAGTGATACTAGGTCAATGCTAGCTCAATATAGACTATATTTACTCTAATTCAGAATAGGGATTGAAAGCTGATAGTAGGATGGATGGCTATGACTTGGTTATAAAAATGAAAGGTGATGGACATGTATATTTATTACAATGGGGAAATAGACATAAGATAATACATATTGGAATATTTTTTTCCCTTTTTCTATATTTAATGATTTTTTTGGACATATTTCAATTTTTAGGGCTTTTTAAGATATGTATGTACACTATACAAAGGGGGTTACAAGCAAAGGGAAAATCAAGCCTAGAAACCAAGATAAGGATGAATGGAATGACAAATGGACATGGAAAATGCTCAAATAAGTTGATGGATGAGGAAGAATGGACTAGGGATTAACAATGACCACATCGTAAGGGAACTAGGTATCTAGTTTTAGAGTGTCCATTAGAGGATATGCCAAGATGATTCTAGAACATTTCTTAAGACATCTTCCACATCCTTATGAAGGTCAAGACTATAGGAAAGGATGGAAAAATATGATGCAAAATATGATGGGTAGAAATAATGGACAAAGGGATAAGATAGACAAGGATGAAAAGGATAGGATTGACAAGGGATATTATGTGGATGAAATGGATTTACCCTCAAATGTTGAGGTTTAATGTAGGCAATAGATTATTTTACATTGATGCTAGAAATGGGTTTCCATCATGCTACGTTCCCACGGTGCTAGAATATTGGTTTTTTCCATTGGACTAATGATTTTTTTTGACTTTTTGACTTTTTTTACTTTTATCATCTCAATTTATTAGAGGTGGTTGAGATTGGATGCATACATTTTCATGGTTTTTAACCAACACCTATTCTAGAAATATGTGTTATTAGGATCATGTTGTCAATGTTGGATGTATTAATGTCCTTATGACATTCATTGATTCTTGATTGAGACCCCTCCAAACATCTAAAATATGTGTCTTTATTACCCCTAAAAGAGGCAATGATTCTCAAGTAAAGTATGGATAAATTTAATTTTTGGATTTGATAGTGATGCATAAGATTTTAATGGATAATAGTGTCATCCTAGGAAGGTGTGATGGGTGATTGGGAAGTGGGCATAAAATTCACACACATAATTGGACATGTCAGACGTTTCACATTTGTTTATTGCCATTTTATAAAATATAATAAGATATCCATGACACTTTGACTTTGTAGCTTATCTTTGATCTAATTATTTGAAGGATTACTAGCTATCTTGATATTATTTTTGACATTATTTTTATTTTTAGACTTTATTATATCTAAATTACCTCTTATTTCTTGAATTTGAACTTCACCAGAGGAGATTGATATTTGACTTGATATATGGTGATTATTTTGACTTTGGTGGTTTCCTAATGCCTCAAAGAAATTTTCACTAAGGGAAGACACTTTTTGATTAGGCTGATGATTTAACTTATCTTGATTTTTTCTTATTGTATCAAAGGTTATTTGATCATCATATATTTGTTTTTTATGATGATCTTGGACCTTTGTATTTATGGCACATATTATGTTTCTTTAAGAAGGGTTCAAAGATGTATGTTCTTGTTCATCCCTATGGAAAGAGGTGATTAAATTATAATTGATAGGAAAAAAGGGTCTAAGATAGATTAATGCAAATGAGATGGTAGAATGAGGTCAATGAGTGGTGATGGGGAAACATGGTCCTCATAGGGGTTCCTAAGATACCTATTTTCAACATCAGATAAAAATTCATCAAGATCAACAAAAATATCACTAAGACTATTTGCAAGATCAGATCCATTCTAATAGTCTTGAACTAATAAGGTGTGTAAAAACTCTGTTATGAATTCATCATCATGATTGGGATCAAAGTATATGCCTTGTTATTGGTTGACATCCGAATTAGAGGTACTCATGAAAATATATTCATGGTCATCATATGTTGTAATATCTTTGAGGGATGATGTTTTTAACAAGGAATTTGATTTATATATTGGTGTTGAACATGATCTTGATGTAGATAAGACTAGTGTTAACTCTAATATTAAATATTACGTATAAGATGTAATGATTATAGTAGATGATTCATTGTCCAGAAGTGACCTTTCAACATGGGGTCTTTGATATTATGGACAAGAGGAAGATGATGGAGGGATAATGGATTCATCAAATATAGGTCCATGGAATAAACAATCACTGGATAATGGAAGACTAGGTTTATGATAAATAGACTCATTGTAAGTGGAGGATTTGTCAAAGATAGGTGGACCATGGAAGATGGAATTGGTGTCATGATCTTGGCTTAGAAAGGGAAGGGCTTGATTTCGATTAGAATAGGAATCTTGACATACCTATTATTGTCCACCCTTGACTGTACACCCATCTAATTCATTCTTAATTTTGATGTCACCATGGTTGATGAGGTCTTAGACATAGTTTTAGAAATTAAGACATAGATTAATTTTATGCCCCCAAGTTCATTGATATAGATAGTATTGCTTAACTTTATACCAAGAGGGATTAGGCTTGGCAAGATCAAAATGTTGTATGGGTGGATAGACCATCATTTCTATAATAACAAGTTTATGGAAGAGGGATTCTAAGGATATACAAAGAGGAATATAGGTCCTCTCTTCACTTTATGACTTGGATGTGGAAGCATTGGACTTTAGATTAGATGGTTGTTGTTATGATTGGGTGCTCAAACTAGATGATAAAGTGGCCAGGATAGGATTTACTTTGCTAGTGTAGGGTATTAAGGAAATTTAGTATGAAATATATTTATATTATAAATATATGTAATGAATAAATAAGACTCCTAAGATATCTCTTGTGAAAGAGTCTTATAGAGAATCTGAGAGATTCCAAGAGAGGTTGAGAGATAAAAGGATGAGGATAATATTGACTCTTCATTTTGAGGATCATTCTCTCTTATTTATTTGTACTCCCATATTGGGAATGATATATGGAATATAATATATGTTCTAGTGTTATTTCTCTACAATATGAATTAATTATGTTGATATTTGATTAATTCCATTATCTAGTATCATAACCATTTATGGTCCTGAACCTATGAACCATGAGAGTTTTCTTTGAATAATTCTACCATATTTATTCAAGAAAATTATTTTCTGGCAAAGTTGGAGAAGGAAATTGAAGTTGTATCAATAGATGGGCCACTCATGTAATAGTCATATCTGACTGTGCATCACTGTGTAAGTTATTTCTATCTATATACATTTTATCTTCTATTTGAATGAATTTATATCAACTAGATTTTTATGGAAGGATCTATGGATTTGGTATGCATGAGCCTTGATTTCGTTCAGCCTACCCAACATGGCCTCAATAGATTAGTTGATTCTCCAGCTATTTATCCATCCTTATGTCTTTCTAAGTTTTCTATGTGCATATAAAATTTGAATATTTTCTATGTATAGCAGGCATATATTTGTTTCATAGTAAAATTAGATTGAGTTTTTTAAAGCCATGGTTTTTGTTCATTGCTTATATAAGTCTTATCCATCATTAAATAAAGATATTAATATCATGATGGTGGAGTAGGTGGTCTTTGTGGATCAAGTAATTTAGGTGGTGGTGTTTGCCAGGATTAAGGGTCTCAATCAATGTCTGTGTGTGCCATATTTATCACATTTCCAACACAACCATCTCACATCAAGTCAAGTCCACATTTAATAAGGTTGGAGAAATTTTTTATGAGTATGTAAATTGGTTTTTACTTTTAGTCTTTCAAGATAAAATTGAGTCATGACTTAAGTTTTTATGACAATTCATTTGGTAATTATTTTTTAAAGTGTTGATTTAATATCATTATGATATATTTTAAAATATCCATGGTCATTATTTAGTTTTATCAAATGTTAAAAAAATTAGTGTCAAAATTTTTTAAGTATGTTTTGTATTTGTGTCAAGTTATGAATTAAGGTCAGAGTCAAAAGTATATTTGTCAAATAGAATTTTTGTCATTGTCACATTAATTGTCAATTATAACTGGATGTTTTTTTCAATTAAACGTGTTATCTACATTATGTAGAGTCAAAATGGACAAAGTAAATTATATTGATTTTTTCTATGATGAATATTTTCATACCTGGAAACTTAAAAACCCTTTGCATTTGATTGACAAAGACTTGTGGGAGATTACAAGTGGTAAAATACCAAAACTAACAAATGTATATGAATCTATCAAGAGGGAAAGCAAGGATAAAAGAGCAATACAAATTATAGGTCTATGTTTATCTAATGCATGCTTTCATCATATAGACCTATCAAAGACTTCAAATGTTATTTTGGAAATACTGAACAAATTATTTGGATCACAAATAGGTAGTGCAGTAATGACCCTAAAGTAGAAGCTATTTGGACTCAAAATGGAAGAATGCAAAAACATAGTTTAGCATATAAGTTCCAATCCATTTTAAATCAGCTAGGAAGGATAAAAGTAGATGTGCCTGATGATGCAAAATTTGTCTTACTAAATAATATGTCAGCTAGTTATTCAAATATGGTTTTTACACTAAGCCAAGTAAATCCAAGCTTAGAAAATATAATTTCTTCATTGATAGATGATTAAAATAGAAATATTGCTCCAAAATAAAGTGTTATGTATGTGAAAAATAAAAAAAATCCATTTATAAGCCAAAAAAATATAGATCTAAGAGTTCAAGGAAAATGTTTCTTTGTCATTATTATAGAAAAAATAGACATGGTGTTAAATACTTTAGACAAAGATCACAAGATCTCTTTAAAGGGAAACTAAAAGAGAAGGCTCTCATTTATGAAAAAATAGATGAATAAAGCGATATGGAAGTGAAAACTATTTTTTCAAATGAATCAATTGATAAAGAATCAATTGGTTAAAATAGTGATAAAGACTTTCTATACTAGATAACTACACTATATGCTAGAGGAAAAAGGAGGATGGAGGACACTTGTACCTCTCATTAGCCATTAATGATGGGGTAATATTTTGTAGTAGTGGTTTTTTTTTTTCAACATATTTTTTATAGTATGAAATAAGAATAGGAGTGCATCCCTATTAATGTAATTTCCAAATGTAACCCCCTAAAAAGTGTGATAGTATAGGAGATTCAAACCATCAATAGGATATGTTCTTGATAAAATCAGTTACTAGGAGTATTCGCACTACTTTTTTGATTGGTTTAGTTAATGTTCCCAAATTTTGTTGATTTTTTCATGGTTGGTGGTTGATGCATGTTCCCACCATGGAGGAGGTTCCCATGATTGATAGTGTTCCCATTTTTTGGTTGATTATTTCCCACAATCAAAATGTAAGGAAGTAACACATAAGAAGATCAAGATGTGTATGTTGCTTAGATAGAGGATGGTGTTTCTCCCCTTGTTCATACTAAGGGGGGGAAATATTAATAAAATTTAATATGAACTTTATTTATATTATAACTATATGCAATGGATAAATAAGACTCATAATATATCTCTTGTGAGTCTTATAGAGAATCTAAAAGATTCTAGGAAAGGTTGAGAGATAAAAGGCAGAGGATAATAATGACTCCTCATTTTGAGGATCATTCTCTCCTATTTATTTGTACTCCTATATTCTTAAATATATATGAAATATAATATATGTTTTGGTGTTATTTCTCTACAAAATATGAATTAATTACATTTATACTTGATTAATTACATTATAGGAAGGGTTAGATAGTTGGATATGACTAGTGGATGGAGGATTTGAATGGGACTAGGTGGTATGGAGGCTAGTATTAGACTAATGTGGATGGGTATGAACTAGAGATAATGGTGGGTGAATGGGGTTAGAGTTTGTAAGATGTGGAGTGCTCATCTCATGGAGGTGATAAAGGATTACATCCCTATTGGCCATGAGGCATTGCTCAATCAAGGTATTGATCAAATTTGTTTTGGATGCCATGGATGAATATGGGAGAAATAATTGATGATGTGGTTTGTTGGACCCAATCTATGGGTGTGGGGGGTTGAATGGAAATATTGAAGGATGAAGATAGAAAGTGTAGAACAAATTTGGACAAAGGATTTCTTTAGTATGATCTCAATTTTGATTGGATATTCAATGTGATGTGATATTAGGTGAGGTAAGACAATATTAAGTAGACTAAATTAGGATGTGAGCTATAATTTGATGATATTGAGTGGATTTAATTGTGAAATCTATAACAAAATCTAATATTTGATAGGGGTATACTGGCCCATTAGATTGATTTCAACTAAGGATTGATTATATTAGGACTAGCACACAACTAAGATGATTGACCTAAAGATGATTAGACAATGATAGGATTGGATTCAAACTTGATTGAATATAGGTAAGCTAAAAATTAGGACCTTAATATGGAAATAGTTATTTGCTAATGTAGATGAAGACTATTGTATGACTAAATACTTGATAAGATGGCTAGTATAGTTAAGGGGATGATAAGTTAAGGACAAATTAGATTATGACTAGGCTAGGTTATAAGGGGTAAAGTGGTAAAAAAGGTGATTAGGATAGAAAAGGTCAAGAAAAGTGACAAGGTGTGACTAAGATGAGGTGGGTTTTGTGATAGGTAATATGGTTTGGACTAAGACTCTAAGGATAAAAAGATAAGACAAGGTGATGTGAGGATGGGCAATGGTATGACCAAGACTAGTTATAGATAAGGTGGATTTAGTCTTAAATAAGACAATATGGATGATTAGTGTTAAGGCTAAGTGAAAACTATGAGGTAAGACAAGACTTGATTAATGTATTTAAGTGATGGGAGTATGACTAGAAAAGATGAGATGACAAGATGATGGTGTGGGATAATGATGGAGTATGAATGTAGAAAATATGCAAGATTGAAAAATATATTTAAGATGAAGGTTAAATAAGATAAGAATGTATAAGATGAATAAGACAAGGATGGTTATATAAGATGATCAAGACCATAAAAAAGGAGGAAATATGAAGAAGATAATATGGTATAGTTAGGATAAAATAGGACAAAATATGATTAAGATGAGGGATTAGGTTTTTATGATAAGATGTAATATAAGGATGACTAGGGATGGGTATTATTAGTCAGGACTAGTCTTGGATATAAAGCCTATGATAGGACTAGGACAAGATTATATTAGGATAAGAAGAATGATGAAGTAGGGGTATGACTAGTGCTAGATAGATGATATTAGCTAGAATGTGGGAGATAGGACACAATGCAAGATGAGATAAGATTAAAAGGATGTACATGTATGTATAAAGTAAATATGTAAAATAAGATATTGACAAGGATGTACATGATGATATGATGATGAGACAAGGATATACAAGATGATGATATGTGATGAAAACTTAGATAGGTGTGCATAGGCTTGGGTAAAAGGCTAACTTGGCTCAAAAACAACACTGATATAACAAGATGATGATATGTGATGAAAACTCAGATAGGTGTGCATAGGATTAGGTAAAAGGCTAAGTTGGCTTAAAAACAACACTGACATAACACAACACTCACCAAATCCAGTAAACCATAAAAATATCACTAGTAAATTGATTTGGGAGAGTAACTCAATGACTACACCATATAATAACATCACGAATGAGGTTTTAGGATGGTGACCCTTTACAAAATCTCCCAAACCCTCTTGACCCTATTTACACATAGAGATCACTTAGGAGATAATAATAACTCAAAAAATAAGTCACTTATTATGGTCAAGGCCCTATTCTAGGCAAGATAAGTTTTTTAGGGGCATCCTCGATATACGCTAGGTATATGGGGCCCAAATCTATGTAGGGTGTTGTCTGATGCTTGGATTGGAGAGTTAACTTTTTTCCTTTATGGAAAACCTGTTTGGGATCAACTACTTGGCCTAATGATAATTTTTCCTAATTTTTATACTCCACTAGAACATGGAGTGTGGTTGAATGTGTGGTGATGAAATCTATGTCACCAACCCCTAAGACTATGGTTAGTGTGTGGGTATCAATTCCACATCATGTTTTTGCTTAATAAATAAAAATTGGAGGGTTTGTTAGTGGTTACTTATCCTCTAAGACTCATTACTAGGATGTAGGGAAGAGATCATACACCATTTTAGCCCTTAGGTATAGAAAAGTAAGCAAATATATTTATTAATTTATTAATTATGATATATACAAAATAATTTTCAAAGTGCCAAAATATTTGATAGGCATGCTAAAAATTAAGTGATTAGTAGTTTTAATTTGTAAATCTAGAGTGAAAAATTATAATAAGACAAGATGTTAGACAAAAATATGACTTAAAATACAAGATGTTAGTAGACTTAAGCAAGATAAAATTGCCACTAAATTCACCCCTATGAGAATCTAAACAAAAGGTTATTTTGATAATATTGAATAAAAATATTTAAAAATTCATGGGTTTTTTAATATAACTTCTTTGAATGAAGGGCCACGATGTGGGGGTTTGGGGGTGGCAACCCCCAGTATGGTCAATGGGTAATACTCCTTCTGAGGTTAAGGGGCATCACCCTTTACATGCTCAAGGGGTAGTGAAACCCTTGAAATGACTAAAAAATCATGGAAAATGGTGCTAAAAAATGTAATCAAAAAGGACAATTTAGAGGCAAAAACATTAATACAAAATCACTACTATAGAAAAAAATCACTTATACAAAGTCAATACTATGCAAAATCACTTATGACAGGTCAAAATCATGGTATAGACAAGTAATAATGAAAAATGTAAGTAAATTGTCATGGTTACTAAGTAGTTAGTTAATTTCAAAATTTATTGTAGGACCTGCAAAACCATAGATAGGATGTCAAAACCATAAATACAGAAAAGCAATTTTTCCAAAATAGTTAGGCAAAATGCTAGTGGTTAGGGAAAAATACTAACTGTTAGAGGAAAAATCATGACTTGAAATCAAAACCATGACTACCTAGAAGTGATTTTGAAAATTATGCAAAAATTGAGATATTTATAAATTTTACAGAGATTAAATGGACTTTGTGAGATGTTAGGTTATGATTTTATTAAAATAAGGTATTTATAAGAGTTTATTATTGACTATTTTGACCACAAGTCAAAATAGGTCAACTCCCTATAGTATAAAACTTTATATAAGGGTATATTAAATTATATATGGTGTTTCATAGTCAATTTGATGTGTTTTAATGTGTTTCTAGCCTTGGTCATGGTCACATTTAGTCCTTGTGTCATTTTATGTCACTTAGGGGTGATATATAGGTCATAAATGAAGGTGGTATGGTTTTAATTGGTGTAAAAGTGTTATAAACTCCTTATAAATGTCCCTCATGTCATATTACATGTCATGAATGTTATTAATAAGTAAAACTTGTAGGTTCCTAACTAAAAATCAAGAAAACATGTGAAAAAGGAGTTTTGGAGGTTATACAGGCTATGGGGGAGAATGAAACATGGAAAAAACTTATGGAGTGACCCTTAAACTTTGATAACTCCATTTACATACTTTATCTACTTTTTAAGTTCCAAAAATGGGCCAAAACCATTTCTCTTCTCCATCGTTCCATTAGGCAAACAAAACTAGTCAACAAGTCTTTTGATGGTATGGCCATTAGGAGGACATATAAGAAAAATGATCTTGGTGGTAGATATTAAACTTGGATTTATTAATTTTTATGTTTTTATTTGTAATAATGGTTCCATATACTTTATAAACCATTCCTAAGAAGTTGACTATTTGGTTTTGCATGCTAATCCCCACACCCTGAAGGTTTTCATCTTGCATGACTAGGTCTATACAATCCAATTATTTAAATTTATTCTATAGGATGTGTAATTCCTAATTTCATGTTTTCAATCTTGGTTTGCATGTTTTGATTTGATTTCATGATCCAAATAGTTTAGGTTTCAGGTTGATATCAATATTGTTAAGTTATAGGCATATTATACCAAATACAAAGGCCTTGGTTCTCATAATGGTTTCTTATGAATGTGATATTATATGATTCATGTTTTTATGTCATAAAAGTAACTTTATTTCCAAACTAGGTCTCTCAATATTTTGCATTAATAAAAAACACATCCATATGCAACTCAGAGTCAACTTCGTGCAAGTTTTAATCTACAATCATGGTGTATGAAGGATTTAAACATGGTCATGAAAGTGTAATGTAGAGTTAAAGGTGTTAATAAAATTATTTAATAATGAAAAATCAATCAAAAACCTTTCAAATGATAAATTATGGACTGTGACAGCCAATTCTCATATCTACACAATCATACACCATTAGTGTGCACCTACAAGTGCTCTCAGGAGAATGTCCCATTGGAATAAGGACACTTAATATTATTTAAATCCTTGAAATTTTTTTAAATCCATTTTAATATTTTTAGAGAGTATAAAACTTATGGAATGCTCATACACCATGCACATTGTTCATGTTTCTATTCATTGCCTTGTCTACAAATGAATGCACACCTACATGTGGCCCCACGAAGATCTATAAATGTTGTTCAGAGAGGTTGGAAAATGTTTTGTGACCCTTATTAAGTTCCTATAAAGTTTGAGACATCATGATAGTCATGTTTAAATAATTTTACTAGTAGGCAAATTTGAGAGTCACTTCAAGTTGAGGAATTGAGCTTTAGGGACAAGTTTCCCTAAAAACCCCAAAACAAATCCCTAGGCACTTTTGAGACTACCACATGATGAATAAACATGGATCCTAAACAATTTTTGATGATTCCATGTTGTATTCCTCATATAGGTGAGATAACGTGCAAAATAATATGGAATTTGGACAAGAAATTAAGATATTATAAGGTTTTAAAGTCACACATTTGTTCACTGCTTTTCTTCAATGTTTACTACAATACCCTAAGTTCCAAGTGTCCTCATTGTCCAAGGATAAAATGTGAGAACATATATTCATTTTATGTGTTTTTATTTAAATAATAAAGACATTTTTGACTCAAAGGTAATAAAAATTAGTTGAATTTCAAGGCATGGACTCACACCACCACCTACAGGTGTGCCTTGCCTTTAGATTGACTACCTGCAACCTAACTGTAGGTATTCATAAAACATGATATACACCTTGGAGAAATAATAGGATATAAAACAAAAAATTTTGATTAGGATTTTATTCCAAAGATCTCAAAATGACCCCAAGGCATGTGTCATAGATTTCAATGTTAATATCCACCTATAGGCACCTCCTTCTTAAGGGGAAATACATTCAATCTATGAGTCAGGCCTAGTTGAGCAAAGACATGCATTGAAGATGCAAGAATGGATGATATGGAGTTTTTAAGAATTGTGAAAACATTAATTATGATGATTTCCATCTCATACTAGACTCTCAAGTAATAAAATAGAGCATGATATCCATTTTCAAGGTGTACTTGTAGGCAACACTCAAAAATCTTGCACACCGAATTATTTGGTAGTCTACATTGAGGGTTTGATGATGTTTGAAGGGTTTAATTGTATGTTCAAGACATAAAACATTTAATATAATATCCCTATAAATTTTATAATCCCTTAATATCACCCTTTAGTCTTTGGTAATAGGTGAAGTTTCCTTTGTTTTATCTCAGACAGAGGGCACTACCCAAGGGTGAAAATCTATAAGTTTTGAGAAAAGGAGATAAAATGGTGAGCTATAGGTTTATGAGACTTTGTAATAACATGTAATGATATGTAATAAACATAGATAAACATAGAGAATCCCTCATAGGTAATGGAAGCTATGCAAAATACTCATAAGTGATGGAACACAGTCAAGACCTTTAAGTCTAGACAAGGCCTATTGACCATTTGGGGGTCTATTGTTACATTTGACACTAGATGAGAATTATAATGAGTTATAAAATGCTAATATAGGATTTTTAGGTTTATTTAATATTTTATTATGTAGATAAAACCATAGGTAAGCCACTTTTTGGCTTAAGACCATCATAGGGTATGCAAAATGGAGAGCAAAGCTCAATAGGCTAATTTGAGATGCTCACATCTACATATATGTTTAGCATGGGAACTTGAGAGGTTTGGAGATGTTTAAGGAGGTATTAAATAAATAATTTGTGGAATGTTTTATCAAATTGAACATTATACCTTAATGAATAAACCTTAAGGGTTAAAATTACTCAAAACCCTTGCTAAGGACCCAATTGGTAAAATGAAGGAGGATAAGCATAAAAGAGACATATAATGGCTTGGGAAATGATTTTATATCAAATAAAACTCTCCAATGCTCCTTCCCATAGACCTAAGTTGTAACCTACTTGTATGAATAGGGTAGAGTATGGCTTTTATTAATAGTTTAGTGTGTTTTTTAGGTGTGGAAGGGTTACAAGAGATGCAAGTCACTTTTAGAGAAATAATGGGACTTTATATAACTCACCATGTTAATTTAATTCTTTATCTAATCTCATAAGTGCCTCTGCTAACACCTTAATCCTAGCTAGTCCAAACTGGCATAGTGAACAAGCAAATCAGAAGGTTAAAACTCCAAGTAAGAAGAATTTTTAGGTCTGCCTAAGTAATATAAGGGTATGAGGGGTCATGATATGTGTCAAACACTCATTTTTCTATATTATAATTGAAAACTTAATACCATCTTATTTCTAAGTGTGAAGGGTGAGTGGAAGAAGAGAGATTAAGATTGTAGGTAGTAATAACTCATGTTTAGAATAATCTTGATGATTAGGGACACCTCCAATTCATGTTGGAGCTTATTTATAACCCATACCTCTTAGTGAAATCATCTCATATATCTCTAGTCTACTGTGGAGCATTCCAAAGAAGTGAAATAATGAAGGCAATTTATAGGCAAGAAAATGAAGAGTCTTACACCACATCTCAAGAGTTTCATGTTTTTAGAGGAAATTTTTCTTATGATACCTTGAACAGTATATTCCATATTCCTCTTTCCTAAATATATAACTCTTTTTATTATTTTAACACATGGTCTAGTGAGTCTTGAAATTCATTCTCTTCTCTCCTCTCTCAAATTATATACGTAGTAGCCATTTTAGCTCTTGTAGACTAACACCACACCATGTATGGAAAATCCCTAATGGATTAAGATTTTATTTTTCCTTCAAAAAATAAATCAAAGTCTATTTTTGAGTTCATGAACATTTTTATAAGTTTTTAAAGTGATGTATGGTGATGTTAAGTGATAATCATCTATCCTTGATTCTCCTCATCCTCTCATGTTTATGCAAGAGTTTCTATTCTAATAGGTCATATAGAGTTTAACTAGTGTGTTAGGCTCCTTTAAAGTGTATAATTTTCATTATAGTGTGAAATATGACCTTTGGTTCAATTACCTTATGTTATCTCATGCATATCACCTCTATGTTGAAATACTTATGTTAGAACATCTTAGGACTTTGAAGCTAGTTTATAGGTCTTGTTGCTTAGTGAAAGAAGTATGACGGTCTTGTGGAAATTCTTATATTATGTCACTCACTTAGATTATTTATATTTCATGAAAACTTATATCTCTTTACCCACAAGTAATTAGTTAAGTAGGTGTTAAGCATTTCAAGGTACATTTAGGGAGCTAGCCCTTAAACCTTGAGGTCTACTTCTACTATAGGTAAACCCACATACCTAGAAGTATTCCCATGTTTTTAAAATATGGAGGAGGATTTAAAACCATCCTATAGGTTGAAATATTTTGTCACAACATTTATATTATATAAACAATATTAAATAAAGATTATTTTAAAATCACAACTAACAAGTTACAATTTTTCAAAACATCAATTTCAAACTAGATCCTACAAATCAAAGATTAGATACAGAGGCAAACATCTACTAAAATAGTGAGAGATATGTACAAAGATAAGAAATAATAACTTATATATTATAAACTTTACAAATCTATCACTACAAAAAATTATAACTATGTGTGTCAAAATTGCTACTATAAATCAAATTTGCAACTAGCTAAAAGTGATTTTGCTTGAAGGTTTGAGATCTTATGATTTTAGTTTGAAAAAAATAACACATATTTTATTAATTAAATCAATTTAACATAGAATAAAACATTACATAAAAACTATACTATAATGTATGATAACCTGATTAGAGATAATTTTCTATTAAAAGTAAAATCATAATTATAGTAATCAAAATTGTATATGGAATTCAAAATCACTAGTAAAAGGTGTTTTTTCATTATTGAAACTAATAATAAGTGATTTTACAATATTTTAGATATTAATAGGTGATTTTGTAATTATTATGGTGGCTAAAGGCAAAATCACCACTGTTTAGGTCAAAATCACAGTTATCAGTTTCAAAATCACTCTTTGTAGAGCATAGTTGTTGATCACCTATAAAACAATATTTTTGAAATTTTGAGCCCAATTTATTCCCAAACCTAACTTTCAATATGAATTCACACACTTCAAACACACAAGTTCATCTCAAAATGAGGGCTCTTACTATGGTTTCCACTGTAATGCAAATATTTTGTGTAAACGGATTGGTTCATACAAGCTTATCACTATCTTACTCAAAGTTTCAACACACTTCTAATTTGAAGATAATTAGATAAAAATGAAATTCAAATGAAAATATTATACCTACATTATGCCTACATATTCACCAATTTTATGCTTTAAACAAGATTAACAAAAAACAAGACTAAAATTAAATATTATTAGATTTGTCTTAGATTACTATAATAGACTCAGATTTATTTTCAACTTATAGACTTGATGGATAGATCAAAATACTAATTTGGCATGATATATTTGATCATATATTGGATATGGATTTTTCTCACCTTCCTTAGTTATTTCAATGGAGTGTGATCCTAGTTTAAATAGAGTAAGGAGGGAGAATAAATGGACACAATTCAAATTTGGGTGTAGAAAGATCAATGGTGGGGAATTATTTAAGGAATTAAAAATTCCTTGGATGATTCTAGAGTAGGAAATGTTCTAGAGGTATAAGCCTATAGAGACTTTTTGGAATCCCAATGATAATTAGTAGATGATTAGTCATGTGATTAAGGGGTTACAAAAAATCTATGGGAGTAGGAGAGGCTAATCATAGGCTAGGGTAGGTAAAATGGAATTTTAAATTTCCAAATATTAGACAAGTTAGATTAATTAATAGATAATGGTGATTTAGATGAATTAATTAGTTCGTGGGATGTTATAAGGTTAGTTTAGGATGGGGTATAAATTATAAATATTGGTTTAGGACTAGGATAATATGATATTAAGACAAATTATAAGGAAGTAGTTGAAATTAGTGATGTTAGTGATGAAATAAGAAAATTTAGATGCATACACATACACATAGATCCAATCAAATATATAGGTTCACTTAGATATTTAGATGTTCAGATACACAACCATATTACTCAGATATCAGGATTAGGGGGAATGATGAAGAGAACATGTCCTTGATCTCTATTTTTATAGTATCAAGTTACACTCAGTATCATCACCAAGATGTCACTATTTTTTCTCCAATTTGGGTCACAAGACTGTTTGTAGTGGTTGATCCATAGCCTTCCACCAAAACCAATTTGCATACCTAGATTTAGTTTAGCTATGAGAGTCAGGGAAAGCAAGCCTTATTTCTCTATACATTTAGTTTACATACCTAGATTTAGTTCAGATATTAGAGTGGAGATAAGCAAGCCTTGTTTCTCCATGCATTCAATTTACATAATCACATTCAGTTTATATATTAGAGTGGGTGCAAGAAAGCCTTGTTTCTCCAAAAATTTAGTTCACATACCTAGATTCAGTTTTGATATCAAAGTAGGGGAATGTAAGCCTTGTTTCTCCATGCATTCAGTTTACATACTCAGATTCAATATAAATATCAAGGTTGGGATAAAATAGGGTTTTGTTTCTCATGGTTTAGTGCATTGTTCAAATTTAGTACAAAGGGCATCCACACTATGGAGTTCCTCTTCACATATTTCACTCCAGCTCTTGTCCACTTCTATGGCCAAAAAGTGGTCCAGGTATAAAACACATCCACATAGGTAAGTTCAGGTATGCATTCCTCTTTTTTTTTTACTCTAGTGCTTTCATTTCATTACATTACTAGAATAAAATGGGGGTAAATGTAAACATCCTAATTTTTTCAAACAACCACAAGTACTATGTCTTTTGTTTCTCTTTCACATGAAGGTCTTAATGATGAATATAGTCCTTATTCAAGTGGTCTTTTTGAGCCTTTTGATATTTATTATGTGTTATTTTCCCTATTTTTTGCACCCCCAGTTGTCATAAGTCACCTCTTCCCAGTCACAGTGGCCCCTAGCCTATCTTTCTTGGTTTTAGCTCTCTTTTTAGCCCTTAGGACACTAGTACCATTTTTAGGTTAGTAACACCATGTGGCACTAATATCCACTTATGGATCTAGTATTCAATGATTATTTTCTCTTTTTTTGGGATCCTAACCCTACCTTGAGCTTTTTGTTATGCTTTTATCCTTCTTTTAAAACTTGTTAGCCAGTGAACAAGGTATTATATTCAAATCAAATTTATTTATATATAAATATCCTCACAAGGAATTTTAAATATAAAACTTACTATTTTGGCACATAATTACATAAAAATCAGTCAATACTTTGCATACTACTCAATTATCATATCTAGACATTACATGCTTGATCAAATAAGGGCCTAAATTAAAGCAATTCTAGCATATTATGCAATTTGATTATGTACATTCCCTAAAGGAGAAATACATGCAATTTTAGACCTCTAGCAATGAGGTTAATGTAGGTAGTAGTCAGGACAATAGGGGTTCTAATCTTCCCAAATGTAACATCCCATAACCAAGTTTTCCCTTCCTTTTTTCATTTGATTTTATTTTTGTTTCATATGTGCATGTATTCATTAGGGTTTTAAAAGAGATTTGTAAAAAATAGTGACACAGGCAAGCTCCCAAATGATACAGAACCACCTAAAATACCCCTAGAACCTCTCATAGTTTCCTTGAAAGTTCTTGATAGGTTCTATAAGAGGGACACTAGCACCATAATTAGACACTAGAACTACATGGTGTTAATTTCCATATATTGTTGATACTGTCTAAGACTAAATTTCAACCATAGTCATAAAATAGAAGGTGTTTTCTTATTTCTCCAGCCTATTTTACCTTCTTGATCTATAAAAAAACTTATTTATTCTAGATAAGTATTCTTTCTCTCCATACTATTTTGGGAAAGGTTTATTAAATTAGTAATTTCCAATTTTCATTCTAGAGTATTGTCATACTCAACCCTTTAACAACATAGGTTTTACACTCACTAAGTCTTAAAAGGTTAAAACACATGCCTTATATTGCATTTTAAGGCATCAAAGAGGGTTTTTTACACCTTTTATATGATTGAGGAAGATATTGTATTTTATTTCCATGCATAAAACATCTATAACCCCTATAACTTATGTAGTCAAGACTAAAACCTATAATTTTATATAATTGCACTCTTTATTCATGGCTTGAGTTCATGTGAGTTTACTTGAAGCCTATCATTTATTCCATGAATGAAATTTTAATTCATTAAAGAACCAACATAAAATGGTTTGGAGAAGGTGAACTCTTTGAAACATGATTTATTCTTCACTTTAATCTCAATAAACCTGTAAAAGATGATTGAAACTTCATGCTTGAAGCTATAAGCCTTGAAAGCATCATGAATCCTTTCTTTTGGTGGTCTTCCCTTGAGAGATTCTTTAGTAAACCTACAAAAGCATCCCTAGAACCATGAAACTTACATGACCATGCTTGAAGGTGGAGTAATAGTTTAGAGATGGTCAAGTGCACCCTCCTAACATTGAGAGAAATGAATGCCAATAAGAACAAGAATGAAGGACAACCACTGAGTTCACCTCATTTCTGACCATGTGTATGGATTTAAGAGCTCATAAAGAGTTTTCACATACCAAAAATGACTTTTGAAACTTTTAAGAATGCCTCACTTTATTAAAATGACTTTAATGACCTCAAATGGGACCTCTTGACCCTTTATATTCTCATGACAACTATTTATGATCTTTTACTTGTTTATGACCTTGTTTTTTATTAGGAAGTGATGAAATAGGTATATACAAGGTTGTTATGACACTATCAAATTACTTAGAATCTCCTTTTAGAGGCACTCACCCTTGAAAATCATCTCATACCTTCAACTATCAACTAGGCCTCACTAGGACATCAACTTAAGACATCATTTAGAGTGATAGATAATAATAAATGAAGAAAATGCTTCAGAGGGTGGACCATTTCTATGCATACTTAGTGATTAGACCATAATGAGGGATCATGAAGACCTTTTATAATGTTTAAACCCCTATTTCATGACTTTATAATTTGGTATAAGCCCTTTGTAGATAATTTCTCATTGAATCACCCTCAAATAGACCTTAATTAAAACATGAATAGATACAAGACATTTCAAAAATATTTTACATTGGTATACATCCATGTAGGCTCTAATAGAGACAACTTTGAAATCATTGGTTATGGAATGGAGCTTTAAGAAGGTTGCAAAGACTTTACATAATAATTTTGATACACTCCTTGATGAAGGACCATACACATAGACCTCTTTCCAGGCTAACACCAACCTAAGATATCAAATATGCCTATTAGGTATTAATGAAGAACAATCTACTTAGGAAAAATGAACAATCTCGGGCATACCTAATTCTAGGCCAAAATAGTCATCATGAAGGTGCTATGGAACTCATACTCAACTATTTTTTTCAAATAATATCCCTCTCCAAGTGTGCAAGTTTCCAAGTGGATAATGGTGTCTAGGATAGCCAAAATTCTAACAACCTCCAAGGGGTGTTTGCTTGCCTAAACACTTAGACCAGTTGCCGTATGAAATCAATTGGGCATGGAGTAAAGAAAAAATTTAGTCTGAAAGTGACACTCTATTGGACCAACCTTAGGAAGACTAAAAATACTTCCAAAACATAAAATAAATAAGAAATAACAATAATAACATGTGAAATAATAATTAGGGGTGAAAATGACAACTATACAACCTAGAAATAATGTGTAACAACACTTAGATAAAGGAAAACAACTAACCTACTATGTACAAAGGCTGAAAATGACCCACTTAACCTGGATCAAAACAAAACCCCATAAAATATTTTCTACTCCATGAAAGTATATCATCATGTGGTTGACATGGGTAATTGAATGTTGGTTTTGAAAACTGATTGTTTCATATATTAGCTCTTAAGAATGGTTCCTTGGTAATGATTATTATCCTATTTTCTCCCTCTTTGATCACCAATCTCATTTTCTATTTCTCCAACTACTCAATTGGGTCAACAATGCCTTCTCTATTAATAAAGATCTCAAATAACTCATTAGAATTCAATTAAATAATTTGATCATCATATTTATCTTGTAAATTTGACTAATATTTAAACAAAAAATCAATCTCCTCTTGAAAAAATGAGTAATTTAGGAATCATCATCAAGACTAGTCTAGCTTACTTGCTTGTTTTGGACATCAAGCCTCACTATTGATTTGACAAGCTTATATTTATCTTTCATGATATATTCAGGCCTATCTAATTTAGGTGTGACTACTATAACTCCATTGGCATCCTTGAACTACTCCTTAGGTTCCATTAGCCTTCTAAAATCTTCAAACTATTCAAGGAGATAAAAACATTGTTGCCATACTTCACTTACATATTATTGATGCTCTAGAAGAATAGGTAAAATGATGTTCTTGGGCATGTAAAAATTGATCTTCACTTTTTGCAAACCCCATTCATGTCTTCATCCTACTTGGTGATAGCCTCAAATTCTTTGATGAGATCAAAACACCTCTATCCCACTTCACAAGATTTTATTTTGGCTTCATGGGAGTTGGTATGAAGTTGCCTTCTTCATAAACACAATAGGAGCTTAAACCTTCATCTTCCATACAATCACATGGATCAAATTCATAACAACCCTTTTCCTAACCATCAAATGAACAAGCATGAACTTATTCTACTAGTGTAGTAGCCTAATGATGAGTATCATCTTCCTCATGCAATATGTAAGTGTTTAAATCAATTTATTCAATGAGTTCATAGGGGTTATATTCATGATGTTCAGTTCCCCATTCATTAAGTCAAAGATCAAGGATGCCTTCAAGAGGTGTGGCTATTTAATGGTCTAGGACATACTCTTCTTGATTAAGAATTATGAAATTAGTAGTGGAAATATTAGGCACATAAGGCTCTATGTGATATATAGTAGTTAGTTTAGACTTGATAGTGACTCTAGTGCCATACCTTGTCTAAAAAAACATGTGAGATAAATATGATGATACATAGCCCCAAATCTTAGTTGTGAAGTCTCTAGATAGGCATAATGCAAAGTAGGACAAGATATATATAATGAAAACATTTGGAGGTATTGAGAAATTAGGACAAGCATGCAAAGTAAGACTCAATACCTTAATCACACCAACTATGTTGGTGGTTGTACCATATAATTGAAATACTCCCTTAATATTTGGTTTTTATTTTAATCCTAGTTTATCATCAACTTGCTTTGGTATCACAAAACCACTTTCAAAAAATCCAATCATATAATTTTGAACCAAGTAGTCACCTATGATCAAATAAACACAGAAAGGAGGAGTATTATAATACATACTTGGATGTTCTCCCTTAGACTAAGATGCATTAGTAAGGACTACTTTTACCTCCCTTGTTGGTCCAATTGAATGATGAAGGTTAGACAAGGCTTATTGAAATAAATCCTTTTGTCCTAGAATGGATAATGTCTCCCACATATAAATGCTGACATATGTCATCTTCATTTTCTCAATGATATAGAAAGGAACACCACTAACCTTTGGTTTTACGTTAGAGGAAATAACACTTTATTTGTGGTGTTGGTTGATTAGAGGTTTAGTTTACTTATGGGTTTCCTAATTTGATTGTCTTTGAGGAGATCTAGTAGCTTCCCTCTCCTTAATATCCTCTTGAGAATCATGTGGTACTACAATTTGATCAATTAATGAAGATGGATATCCCTCTATTGTAATTTTATTGAACCTTGTATTATGGGATACTAAGGTGCTTACCTTATTTGAATCCTCATTCTAATTTATGACACAAAATTCACCTTCTTGACAATTTATAAGAGTTGACTCACCTTATACTTTAACTAGTTCATGTTCCCCTTCAACTTGTGGAGTTGATTCACCAGATTGTCCTTGGGAAGGTACCACACCCTGAACCATGATTAAGTACCCCATTCACACAAGTTGTCTGATTGTGAGGTTGGTTACAAGGAAAGAACCATTCATAATCCTATACCATGTTATTTTACATGGGAATAATGACCTTTTAGGTACTAAAAACATTGGGGTTATGACTATTGTAAAGCCTAGCATGAGTAATTTGGCCCTATGATTGAGAATTGCCCTAATAGGGATATCTATTACATTATAAGGGATGATTGTATGACTAATAAGGCCTGAAATTATATAATTAATGTGATCAAGGAATCCAATAAGGGTGGTTATATTATGTGTTATAATAAGTAATAAAACTTGAATAAAAACACATTAACATGCATAACACTTACTTGCCTAGATCATGGGGGGAGCTTAGTGAACAAACAACAAATAAAAAAGCACAACTAAAATTCAAAAAACTACAAATTCCTTACCCTCCTTGAATTCTCTAAATGATGTGTTCATTTGTCTTGCTTAACTTGTGCTCAAAGAGTCTTTAACAAATGGAGCTGTGTGGTTCCTTATCTCCTTAACATCATTGTTGGCTTGGCTTACTTGGTATGGCTTATGCTTGTGTCGTGGCTTGTGATTTTGGAATTATAATGCTATTATCATGCAATATTGCTCTAAAAATAGCATTATAACTTTACTATGCTCAACATCTCTAAATAAATAGATCTAGGCTTGTATTTATAGGTTTAGAAACTAAACCCAAACCAAGGTGAGTTAGAGTGTAGTTAGAGTTTGGAATGGGTTCAAACCCTAATAGAGTCAAAATGTGTCATATGGTATTGATTAGTAATGAATAGGCATGTTTGATATATTTTAGGATATTTGACAACTCACAAAAGGTAATTATGAAGTCCTAAGATATTCTTTGATTTTTAAATTTCCTTTTTTGATAATTCATTAATTGCTCATAGATAATTAAATTAGGCATTTAATTTAATTTTGCATGTTAATTAATGTTTTTTTAGGATTTTTAACATTTTACAATATTTTAATTAATTGATATGTGAATTTTCCCTATTTAATAGGCCTATAGGACAAATAACATGTTATGAAGTCAAATTTAAGACATTTAGTGATTCTTAGACTTAATTTGTAAAGGTTGGTAAGAATTGGTCTAAAGTTTGATATGAAGCCATTAGTTGCCATTTTTATTTGTCTATAGTTTACCCCTATTTGTGAAGGTGTTACAAGCTATAGGCATAGTAAAATATTTTCAAAGATTTAAAAGGTCTTATATGATTACAACTTTAATGATAATGGATGAACTATAAGTCCCCCTCGAGGGAGTGGTTGACAAAGGTGGCAACAAATGGTCCCTCAAAAGAAGGAAACAAGTAGACCAAATAAATGAAATGATGGGGTGGAAGGGAAATTTTTTTCATTAGGTGGTTATATTAGTGGCATATGGAGCTACCCTAATTAGGGTAGATAAATAGGATGATTTTCTCATAGGTGATTATAATTATCAACATAGGTGGGATAAAAAAGTGATGATTTACCTAAAGGTAGTTATAATCATCGAAAAAGGCTTAGGGTAAAAAGACATTGATTTGCCCAAAGGTGGCTATAATTAGTTAAAGGGGAAATAATGATTCGACCATGAGCAGTTATAATCATTGGTAGGATTAAAACATACCCCAGTTGGGTAGAAGAAAGTGAATGATTTTCCTAAAGGTGGTTATTATCATTAACCTTCAAATTTGTGAAAACATAATGATTTGCCTAAAGGTAGTTATAATCATTGGAAAAATAAGTGGGATGGTATATAATGATTTTCCTAAAAGTAGTTATAATCATTATATGCCAATTATGGCAAACATGATGACGTAAAATAGGATGGCAAAGTGGTACAAAGGAAAAAGATGGATTAGGCAACCTACTATTAGGTAGATGCTCATCCAAACTATCAAGGAGGATTTAAGCATGGAATATACTTACAGGGGGGTCAATCAGTATATTATATATCTTATAAAACTTTCCCTTTATCAAATTAATCTTAATCAAACATTCAAGATATGCAATAAAACTCAAACAATAAACATCACACAAGATAGAGAGAGACACCAGATATAACATGGAAACCCAATGTGGGAAAAACCATGAAGAACAATCTCAAGTATATTCATGAGAAAAAACTCATAAGAGCACCATACCCCTTTGCTGAGTACCAACCTCAGCTAAAATTCATGAGCACCAACCCACAAGAGCTTTAAACCCCTTTGCCAAGCACCAACCCATCACATATTCGTGAGCACCAACCCACAAGAGCACTAACCCCTTTGTCGAGCACCGACCCATCCACAATTCGTGAGCACCAACCCCTTTATGTATACCACACACCTATCTCTCAATGTTGTTATCTCAATAAATGATAGTTCAATACAACATCTCTTTCCTCTCTCTCACTTTTGCTCTTCTAAGCTAGATATAACAAATACAAATCATATTCATCTCTCACAATTTCTCTTCTAAGCTAGATATTACAATATCAAATCAACCTCTCTCAACTATATTTACAAATGGCTTCTCAAGTCTTTATTTATAGCTTTCCAAATGAACTTTGCCCTTCCCCCTTTGTGACCCTTCAATCCTCATGGAAAATGGCACCAATCTTGGATGACCCTTCATATTCAAACCTTTGAAAAGTCATGTGGTGACTTTTCATGACCAAAAATGTCCTTCCCACTTTTGTCTTTATCTTTTGTGACTTTTTGTATTCCTCAAAGTGTCCCTTCATGAGAAATTTCACCCTTACTCTTTTGTCTTCACTTGGTGACTCTTGGTATTCCCTAAGATGACTCTTCATGGGAAAATGTGTCCCATCCTTCTTTTGTCTTTACCCCGTGGCTCTTTGACTTCTCCATGGGCCCTTATTTTGTCTCATATGAAACCAAAGATATATTCATTAATATTAAATAAATATTAACTCACATTAGCCAAGATAAACAACATTAAATGCAATGGGGCCTTTATCACCAATCATACTAGACCTTTGACATCAATGACAATATTTCCAACAATCTCCCCCTTTGTCATTGATGGTAACCTCAATCCTGAAATTGCCACATCCTATCACCTGCACATCCTATCATCTGAAAACATACAGTAACTCCCCCTTACTATAGCAACTTGTACCTATTCCTTGTACCTATTTTTTGCACCTATACCTGTACCTATTATTCTCCCCCTTTGACATCAATGGCAAAGGGCCTACCTGGAGCTAACACTTAGCTCCCCCTCACTTGATGATGAACATCAATGATAGGAAGTAATAGAAATTACTCCCAACTCCTCTTGCTGATCTTTGAATGTATCCTTTGATCGTGCCTTTGAGAAGATATCTGACAAAACATATACATTGTTCCCTATCCTTTGAGCATCTGAAATCAACTCATTTGAATCTTTTATTCTAATCTCACAACCTTTAGTATGAAACTTTAATATGTATCCTTGATCACAAATTTGACTAACACTCAATAGATTATGCTTAAGACCTTTTACATATAAAACATTCTTAGTCCTAGTTCTACCATAATCTAAACTCAAAGTACCTTTTCCAGCTATCCTGGTAGTGGTTTTATCTCCAAATCTCACTGTGCCACCATTGATATTCTTTAGAGATATGAAATTGATTTTATCTCCTACCATATGTCTTGAACATCTGCTATCAATTAACCATGGCTAATCTTTACCTCTTACATGCAGGGCTGTCTAAACCATCATAAAATCTTCATGTTGTTTCTTCTGCCATGAACATGTCTGAACCTTCTCCCTGATGAATGGAGCTTTGAAAATCTGATCCTTCTTCTTGATGAATGGATATTTGAACCTATGATCCTTCTTGATTGACTCAAACATGCTTCTGCAATATCAAGCTATGTGTCTAAAGTTGTTGCACTTGTATCATACTATGGTCTCTTCATCAAAGCTTGATAGAGGAGCAAAAGAGTTGTGGCTTCTGCTTGACTCTACTTGACTTTCCTTCTCCTTATTTTTGAAATTGTTATCTCTTTTTCTACATTCTAATTTTTTGTGACCATATCCATTACAATAAAAATAATATCCATAAAAATAAGACCTGTCTGTATATCTCTGACCTAATTGCCTTTTGTAGCTTTGTTCCTTCCAGCCTTCTCTATTTGGAATGTCCTCTGTATTCTTCACTTCTCCCCTTTTTATTTCCTCTTGTGTAAGAGCTTTAGCATATCTCTTTTTCTTTTCATAATTGATCCCTATCTTATCTGAATATGCTTTTTGACTTTCCAATATCTTATTCAGCATGTTAATGCTATCTTCAAATTTTGAATCACTGACTACTTTATCACTGATTGCTTTCTTAATATCTTCTTTTAAAGAGGAAATTTAAATAACATAACTTTCACAATATTTTCTTTCTATTTCCAACTATGTTATGAGATCTTCTTCATTCTTCTTAGCTTCTTCAAAGTGTGCTTGTAGATCTTCAATCATTTCCTTTGACTCTTGTTCATTTTTCTTAATCTGGCACTTTAATCTTTGATTCTTCTTTTGAATAGCTTCTAACTCTTCTAAGGCACAAATGAGCTCTCCTTCCATATTCACTTTAGCTTCCTCCTCTTCTTCTTCTCGATCATCTTCATGTATAGCCATGAATAGAATCTCTTCTTCTTCTGAATTGCTGACTCCACTATCTTCACCTGAGCTAGGATCTTTAAAATATAGGCTCTTCTTATCGAATCCCTTCTTAGATTTGCCTTTGAAATTATTCTTGTATGCAGGCTTTTCTTGTTCATCATCTTTAACTTTATCTGGGCATCTAGCTGAAAAATGTCCAATCTTTCCACAATTAAAACATTTAAAAGGTAATTTTCCTTGATATTTACCTATTCCTCTTTTTGGCTTGCAAATGAAAAGTGCTCCATTGTCATCTTCATCATCATTGGAACTATCACTTGATTCTTGAATCTTAGCTTTCTCCTTCTTTGATGTCTTGAAAGCCATTTCTCTCTTTGAGGGTTTATCTTGTTCTGTCTGCATCTCATATGCCATGAGAATACCATGAAGCTCATCCATCTTTAGCTTGGCTAAATTTTTCATCTCCTCAATTGTTGAAACCTTTGCATCATATCTGATTGGTAGAGATCTCAAAACCTTTTGCACCACTATTGACTCTTCTTATGTTTCTCCAAGACCTTGAATCTGATTTACTATTTGATCAACTCACAAGAGATAGCTTGCTATATCTTCTTCTTCCATCTTCAAACTTTCAAACTGCCTTTTAAAAGTTTGCAACTTAGCTTGTTGAACCTTTCCATCACCTTTGTAAATATTCTCAAGTTTTACCCAAGTTTCATGAGCATATTTACATTACATAACTTTAACAAATTTAGATTCACATAAACCACATAAAATAGCATTTAAAGCTTTAGCATTACATTCACTTGCCTTCTTTTCTGCTGGAGTAATTGTAGATGCCTGTGGCTCTTCATATTCCTCCACCACTAATTTCTATATGTCAAATCCAAGGGCCATCAAATAAACCTTCATTCTCATGCTCCAAAAAGCATAATTCATCCCATCAAACAAAGGTGCCTTATTTGTAGAAAATCCTTCCTGTGACCCAGCCATCATGCTTTCCTGATCTACCTTCACACTGTAAAACTTTATAAAAAGGAACTTGCTCTAATACCAATTGTTAAACATGAAATATACTAAGAGTGGGGTGAATCAATATATTATATATCTTATAAAACTTTCCCTTTATCAAATTCCTCTTAATCAAACATTCAAGATATGCAATAAAACTCAAAAAATAAACATCACACAAGATAGAGAGAGACACTAGATATAACGTGGAAACCCAATGTGGGAAAAACCAAGGAGAACAATCTCAAGTATATTCATGAGAAACAACTCATAGGAGCACCATACCCCTTTGCCGATTACCAACCTTAGCTACAATTCATGAGCACCAACCCACAAGAGCTTTAAACCCCTTTGCCGAGCACCAACCCACAAGAGCACCAACCCATCAACAATTCATGAGCACCAACCCCTTTGTGTATACCAAACACCTATCTCTCAATGTTATCTCAACAAATGATAGTTCAATACAACATCTCTTTCCTCTCTCTCACTTTTTCTCTTCTAAGCTAGATATAACAAATACAAATCATATTCATCTCTCACAATTGCTCTTCTAAGCTAGATATTACAATATCAAATCAACCTCTCTCACCTATATTTACAAATGGCTTCTCGAGTCTTTATTTATAGCTTTCCAAATGACTTTTGGCCTTCCCCCTTTTTGACCCTTCAATCCTCATGGAAAATGGCACCAATCTTGGATGACCCTTCATATTCAAACCTTTGAAAAGTCATGTGGTGACCCTTCATGACCAAAAACGTCCTTCCCACTTTTGTCCTTATCTTTTGTGACTTTTCGTATTCCTTAAAGTGTCCCTTCATCGGAAATTGTGCCCTTACTCTTTTGTCTTTACTTGGTGACTCTTGGTATTCCCCAAGATGACTCTTCATGGGAAAATGCGTCCCATCCTTCTTTTGTCTTTACCCCATGGCTCTTCGACTTCTCCATGGGCCCTTCTTTTGTCTCATATGCAACCAAAAATATATTTGTTAATATTAAATAAATATTAACTCATATTAGCCAAGATAAACAATATTAAATGCAATGGGGCCTTTATCACTAATAATACTAGACCTTTGACATCAATGACAATATTTCCAACAATTATCATTAACCCTCAAATTTGTGGAAACATAATGATTTTCCTAAAGGTAGTTATAATCATTGGAAAAACAAGTGGGATGGTATATAATGATTTTCCTAAAAGTAGTTATAATCATTATATGCCAATTATGGCAAACATGATGATGTAAAATAGGATGACAAAGTGGTACAAAGAAAAAAGATGGATTAGGCTAGGCAACCTACTATTAAGTAGATGCTAATCCAAACCATCAAGGAGGATAATTATTTCATTATTTAATTACTCTATTTGGGATATGATTTGGATTAGATTGGAAATGTTGTTGATGCTATTGCCAAAGAGCTATATCATTGCTTCATTGTCATGTAGACTCTTCAAGTTAGTTTTTACTATAGCACGTGATGGTAAGAATCATAATGGAACACCATGAGGACTTGGTTGAAATATGCATAAGGATTTAATCCTAATCCAATATTCAATGGAAAAAAATGGACCAATGATAAAGACCATGATGATAATGTTGATGTATGAATATGGAGGGATTCAAGAATAATGCACATGAAATCACCTAATGAATGCACATAGACTAATAAAAGTAAAATAATAAAGTAAACAAATAGGAAAACAAAAAAATAAACAAACAAAACACTAAGAAAAAGAAAATAAATAAAACAATCAAAACAAAGAGAAATAAATGAAACACAAACAAAGAATGGTTAATGACAATGTTAGTGTATACATATAATATTTTCAATTTTTATCAAATACTGACACTTTACATCTTGCAAAAACCTATCAAGACTCAATTTATCTAAGTACACACCCTAAGCGGTACACTAGGAAAGGGGTGAGTATACCATTGGTAATTTATAGGATTGTTGTCCCTTATTTCTACATATTACCAATCCAACCATCACCTAAAACCATTTCCTAAGCTATTACTCCTCCCTTACACACTCTAGTATTTTTCCTCTTTCCATATTTATTTTCCTCACCTCAATCCCTTTTTTTCATTTGGATGTATAGGGGTGACTTGATCAACCCTGTATAGTTTTAGGGTATTTTTCACTTAAGAGATATTTGACCTTTGGCTAACCTAGCTCTTGACCTAGTGAATTATTGTTCAGAATTATATTGGGTCAACTAGGTTGACCCTATCAGTCAATATTTTTAAATGTGTTTAGGGAAATATCTGACTATATATAATATCATTTCATCATTATTTCAATATGCAATCAAGACTTATTATTCACTCACATTTCTTTACAATCTGCTCTTTCACCATTCCACTTAAGGAGTCTTAGCTTAGGGTTTATATTTAGATAATATAGTATTGTGAATAAATCTTGGATACTTTGGTATTTTTTAGTGATATTTACAAACCAAAACAACCTCTTGCAAATCCCCATTCACCAAGGGAGTGATTGAGTCTCAATGGGTTCACACTCAAGTAAGTATTCTCTAACTTTGTTCCTCTCTTTAGTAGATAAAAGTAGCATAAGTATTGGATTTGAATAATATTACTCTTCATATTCCATGTATTAGGGTCTTACTCATACTCAGCTTAATTGATATTTTATTATACATGTTTTGATTGTTTACTAACCCCTCATGTTGTGCCATAAATTTTGGTGAGCACTATATTAGATTTACTTTCTTCTTATTAACATAGGTGAAATATTAAAACATAGGACCTCCTTAGGGTTATTGCATGATTGTGTTAGACTAGAGGCTTTGGAACCCTCCTTAACATAGTGTATTATGATAAATGATTCCCTAATCATGTCTAGTGGATCCCCATATTGGTCATGATTTTTATTAACAAATGTATTCCCAATCGGAAGTGTAGGTATGTTCTATCTTCTTTGATCTAGGATTGATTTATATGCATGATGCATTTTTTATTACATATAGTTAGTACAAACAATGCAAAAAAAATAAGGCAAAGACCATTACCCCTATAAAATAGGAGATAACTTAACAAACAAATAAAATTATGGAATCTAAGAAAAATCAAGGGGGTAGCTGAGCTTGATCCGGGCAACAATTCATATGACAATTCGGGTGATGGGTCCACCCCAATTGATGACGAAACTTCTGAGAGCCATAACTTTTACACCGTACCTCCAATTGACTCACCGTTTGAACTGTTGGAAAGATAATAATGAGGGGAATGTCATGAGATGTCATTGATCTTTGATCAATGAATTTTGATCCCATAAAACCCAATGGAAGTGCCCCAAATTTTAATATTAGTAGTGTAGTCTAAAAATAGTAAGTTTCTAAAAATAATAATTCCTCAAATTTTGTATTGTTGTAAATCATGGAAGTCGAACCACTTAGTCTCCCTCAAGATTGGTGACCTTACACATCCTCCTCATACCTTAAAAATATGTATAAATGAAGATGTAACTTGAAATGGAAATTAGACATCTCTTCTCAGAGATAGGCATATGTTTGGGTCTGCAATTTTGATCAATAAAACATCTCTTTTTTGAGATAGCATTATTTGAATTGTGTTGTTCTTATTTATAAATTATATTTCAACCAAAGTTTTTGAGTTTTGGATCAGAGTTGTCTCTAGATGAATTAGGCAAATGGACACTACCTACATAATTCTATAGACATAAGATCCAACAAAAAATTCAACCCAAATGTAGTTCTCCTAAGAAATGGGATAAAATAAAATTATGAGAAGAAAACATGATGAATGTTATATAAAAGTATGGGAATGATATTACAAAAAGGCAAGAGCATGTGGGCCAAGAGGGATAATAAGGATGGGGAAACTAAATGACAAGTGGTTACTTATGATTTAGTGAAGGTTCTTATAATCCTTAAGGTAATGAAGTGGTTAATGTTTTTGGTTTTTCTAAATCAATTTTACAAATATTTGTGGAATTTTTGGAGCATCTCAACTCAATCAAGAATGATGAGATACAAAACAGTTCAAGCTTGTAAAATGGATAGAAAATTCAAACTAAAATTGCTTGTAAAATGACAAGAGCATGGAAAATGGATGACTGATCTAAACTTAATGAGTATTGAGTCTTGCCTACATAGTCCTAGGATGGGACCTCAAATAACTATATTTCCACCTTACAGTGTAGGAATTTGACTAGTATAGAATCCAATTCAAACAAAATAGACACAATTGTAATAATGGCATAGTATGGCATAAGAATGGCAAGATGGCATGTCAAGGAATGATAAATAAATGTTTTCCCTATTTTTCCCATAGGTGGTTATAACTAGGAAACAATGGCATATGTTAATGAAACTAATATTCCCATAGGTAGTTATAATTAGTAGCAATAGATTGAGACACTGATTTGCCTAAAAGTGATTATAATCAGGCACACTTGGTATAGAGAACATAACAAGAAATGAAGGATGCACCTACCAAACCTCTATCATACTAAAAAATATGACATTTGTTTGGAATTATTAGAACAACTACTGAAAATGATTTGAATCTTCATTCTAAAAGTGTAACCAATGGAATGGAACCAAGGTTAAACGGGTTGGGTAGGGAGGGTGAAAATAACTTGATTGATAGAAAAGGTATGGTAGAATGGAATATGGAATGGTAAAGTGATAGAATGGTATGGTATAAAGAAGAAACTAAATAATATGGTACAATTTGAAATAGTCCTCATAGACAATACACTAGGTGACTTAAGAGAAGTAATGCTTGAGGTGTATAGTTTTCATTGGCTCATCAAATTAATCTTTGTCTGGTGTAGTGATCTTGTATGCTTCAACACCAAAGTTTGAAACAATGATGAAAGTACCGATCCAGTTGGGTTTGAACTTACCTTTATGTTTCTTCTCATCTATGGTATTATTTTGGTTTTCTTTAAGAACAAGATAACCAAGCTCAAATTCTCTATGTTTCATGTCCCAATTGTAGTGGCCATGGAATCAATTATAATATGCTTACAGATGGTTTACCGTAGCCAAGTATTTCTCATCAAGTAACTCAAAATTTTATAGGTGAGCTACTTGATAGTATTCATCATCCAAGACATGATTCAAAGAGATGCATAATAAAGGTAACTCAACCTTAATGGGAATAATGGCTTCAATACCATAAATAAGTGAGTATAGAGTAGCTCTTATTGGATTATAGTGATTGGTATGGTATGCCCAAGGGAAACAAATATTTGAAGGTACCAATTGTGGCCTACATCATTGATAATTTTTTTAAGGATGTTGACAATGGTTTTATTAGATGCTTTTGCCTAACCATTGCCTTGTGGCTAATATGTCATGAAAAAATGTAATCTTGTACGTGGCATATAGTGATTTGGTATCCTTATTATTTAATGATCCACCATTATATAATATAACATCAGTGGGGATGCCATAGTAGTAAATGAGATGTTTGAATATGAACTTGTATATTTGCTTTCTAGTCATATAAGTGAGGGGTTTAACTTCAACCCACTTAGTGAAATACTCAGTTGTGGTAAAGATATGTTTATGGCCATTAGATGAGGTAGGGTTTATCTTCCTAATGAGATCGAGGCCCCATTTAGTAAATAACCATGATGTTAGCATTAGTTTTAGAGTCTTGGATAGGGCATGAGTTAGATTGGCATGCCATTAACATTTACCACATCATTTAACATATGTAGATATATCTACATCCATCATTGGCCAATAATACCTAGTACATAAGAGTTTTTTAGACTGTCATGCTAGTGTGGGCACCAAATACCCCTTTGTGAACTTCCTATAACACTAATGGATATTCTATCAAAGTTAAACAAAAAAGTAGAGTTCCATAAAAATTATGGTAGTATAAGGTTCATTCAAGTAAAGTATAAAATGCAACATGGTAGACAAAGGCTTTGGATTATTTGTGGGATAAGTCTAATGGTATAATTTGGTCATGGAGGTAACTGTATAGGTCTGAATACCCAATAAAGATGGGACCAACAATATCATGGATCATTACAATATTTGAAGGTTCATGAGCTGGCATTAGTAAATTTTCAATGAGAAAGTGGTATTCTTTGGCCATGTTTGTTTGTCAAATTAAAGATCCAATGGTATCCATGGCATCTACTATTCTGCTACTGGCCCTTGGTATATGTTATAATTGTATATTGATAATCTATTACTTGAGAGTGTCGACCATAGCCTTGTACAAAACCAACTTATCATCCTTGGTCTAAATTTTTTTTGTAACCTTATTGATGATTAACTAAGAATTAGCATAAACCTTTAAATGTTGTATGTTTCATTGTACTACCTATTAAATCTCTTCAATAAGTGATTCATATTCATCCATGTTGCTAGTATAAATGATTTAGGGATTAGATCCCCTTATGGAGTAATAAATAAAATGCCTACCCATGATCCATGTGTTTTGTATGATCCATCAAAATAAAGCTTCTAGTAATGCTCCTCAAGAAGTATATTAATGATGGTCATAATGGATTTGTTTGGGTATTGGAATGTTAGTGGCTTTGTATTTGTAAGGGGTGCTTCAACAAGCTGACCTATAAGAACTTGTCCCTTGATGTCTTTTTAGTTGATATATTCTATCTCAAACTCACTGAGGAACATGATCCATTTGGCCATGTGACCTTATAAAGTTGTTTTAGATAGTATATATTTGAGTGGATCTAATTTGGAAATGCCCATGGTCTTATTGTTTAACATGTAATGGCATAGTTTTTGAGTTATGAAGACCATAGCTAAATAATATTTTTCAATGGGCATATAATTGTGCTCATGCATGACCAGTGTATATATTAGATATTACATGGCATGCTATTTTACACTATCATCATGTTAAGATTTAGGTACCCCCAGGGCTTTGTCTATGGTTGATGCATATATAAGAAATGGTTTTCAAAGCATAGGTGGATTTTCTAGATAGTCCTTTAGTTATTGAAAATATTTTTGGCACTTGTCATTTTAATGAAATATCACATCCTTCTTTATTATATGTTTAAATAGATGGCACTTGTCTACCAACTAAGATATGAAGTGTCTAATAGACTATATTTTACCCTAAAAGTTATAGATCTAATTTAAATTGGTTAGTGCTGACATGTTTGTTATGGCTCTTACTTTGGCTATATCAAATTCAATGCCCTTGCAAGACATAATGAAGCCAATAAATTTTCCATAATTAACTCTGAAAACACATTTCTTAAGGTTTATCTTAAATTTATATTCACACAGTCTCTTAAATATCCTCCTTAGTATTGCTTGATTATTGGCCCTGGTCTGTGATTTATCTAGTATGTCATTGATGTAGTCTTCAATAATGTCACACATCATATCATGAAAAATGACTATCATGGTTCTTTGATAGGTGACCCCTATGTTTTCAAGACCAAACAACATAACCTAATGATAAAATATTCCCCACATAGTGGTGAACATTATTTTATGTTGGTCTTCTAGTGTAATTTGGATCTGATTGTAGCCTAAGAATTTATCCATCAATGAAAGTATTTAGTAACCCACTATGGATTCATCAATCATGTCAATGTTTGGTAAAGGAAATTAATCCTTTGGGTAGGCCTTATTTATATCTCTAAAATCAAAGTAAATCTTGATTCCTTCTAGCTTCTTGTTAACTGGCACAACATTAGAATCCACTCTAAGTAGTCAATTAGTATAATACATCTCACTTCAAAGAGATTTTCCAACTCTTTCTTTCCCAATATGGCAATGTGAGGATGTATCTTGTGTAACTTTTATTTTACATGCTTAGCATCAGGATGTACCACAAGGTGGTGAACAAACAAGGTGGGGTCCAAACTAAGCATATCATAATAGGCCCATGAAAATATCAAAATCCCTCAATAGGACTGTAAAGACTTCACACTCCTCCTTAGTGGATAACATGCCTAACTTAATCCATTTCAGGTCATCTTGAGTTCTGATATTAACTTTTATTATATCTTCCACTAGAAGGGTCAAATTATCTTTAAAAATAGTGGGCAAATATTTAAATTAGTTTGTAATAGTAGAGACCCCTGTTAGGACTGGCTCTTCAAGTTCTCCTAGGCATGATGAATCAGAATCCACCAAGGGTAGGGATGTCCATGTGATAAATATAGCTGGAAACTCTAGGATTATTTGATAAAAATCTTGTTATTCCTCAAGACTAAACTTGGACCTGTAGACAAGTTCACCATTGGTGGTATCTTATATGATTTGATCAAAAGTTTGTTGTTATTCAAGACTAAAATCATACCCACAGATAAGTTCATCATTGGTGGTCTTCTAGTCTATGTTTGAGGAAGGTTTAACACCCCCATCTAATGGCACCTATAATAAGTTTTGACCACTAGACTAATATTAACCTCTATTATGTCTTCCACTAGAAGGTTTGAATCATCTTCAAGAATAGTGGACAAAGATTTGAACTAGTTTGTAATAGTAGAGACCCCTATTAGGATCGGATCTTTAAGTTCTCCTAGGTATGATGAATTAGAATCCACCAAGGGTATGGATGGCCATATGATAAATATAGTTGGAAACTCTAGAATGATTCGATCAAAATCTTTTTGTTCCTTAAGACAAAACTTGGACTTGTAGACAAGTTCACCATTGGTGGTATCCTAGATGATTTGATCAAAAGTTTGTTACTCTTCAAGACTAAAATTAGACCCATAGATAAGTTCATCATTGGTCATCTCCTAGTCTATGTTTGAGTAAGGTTTAACACCTCCATCACTTGTAAAATGTTTTGACCACTAGACTGATATTAACCTCTATTGTGTCTTCCACTAGAATGGTTGAACTATCTTCAAGAATAGTGGGCAAAGATTTAAATTGGTTTGTAATAATAGAGACCCCTGTTAGGACTAACTCTTCAAGTTCTCCTAGGAATGATGAATTATAATCCACCAAGGGTAGGGATGGCCATGTGATAAATATATTTGGAAACTCTAGAATGATTTAATCAAAATCTAATTGTTCCTCAAGACTAAACTTTATCCTGTAGACAAGCTCACCATTGGTGGTATCCTAGATGATTTTATCAAAAAAAAAATTCTCTTCAAGATTATAATTTGACTCATAGATAAGTTCATCATTGGTGGTCTCCTAGTCTATGTTTGAGGAAGGTTTAACACCCCCATCTAATGGCACCTATAACAAGTTTTGACCACTAGACTGATATTTACCTCTAGTGTGTCTTCCACTAGAAGATTCAAACCATCTTCAAGAATATTGGGAAAAGATTTGAACTAGTTTGTAAGAGAAGAGACCCCTATTAGGACTAGTTCTTCAAGTTCTCCTAGACATGATGAATTAAAATCCACCAAGGGTATGGATGGCCATGTGATAAATATAGTTGGAAACTCTAGAATGATTTGATCAAAATATTTTTGTTTCTCAAGACTAAACTTGGACCTATAGACACGTTCACCATTGGTAGTATCCTAGATGATTTGATCAAAAAGTTTGTGCTCTTAAAGATGAAAATCAGACCCATAAATAAGTTCATCATTGGTGGTCTCCTAGTCTATGTTTGAGGAGGGTTTAACACCCCCATCTAATGCCACCTATAATAAGTTTTGACCACTAGACTGATATTAACCTCTATTGCATCTTCCATTTGAAGGGTCAAATCATCTTCAAGAATAGCGGGCAAAGATTTGAACTAGTTTGTAATAGTAGAGACCCCTATTAGGACAAGATATTTAAGTTATCCTAGGCATGATGAATTACAATCCACCAAGGGTAGGGATGGACATGTGATAAATATAGTTGGAAACTCTATAATGATTTAATCAAAATCTTGTTGTTCCTCAATACTAAACTTGGACCTTTAGACAAGTTCACCATTGGTGGTATCCTAGATGATTTGATCAAAAGTTTGTTGATATTCAAGACCAAAATTATACCCATAGATAAGTTCATCATTGGTGGTCTCCTAGTCTATGTTTGAGGAAGGTTTAACACCCCCATCTAATGTCACCTATAACAAGTTTTGAACACTAGATTGATATTAACCTTTATTGTGTCTTCCACTAGAAGGTTCGAATCATCTTCAAGAATAGTGGGCAAAGATTTGAACTAGTTTGTAATAGTAGATACCCCTATTAGGATAGGCTCTTTAAGTTCTCCTAGGCATGATGAATTAGAATCCACCAAGGGTAGGGATGGCCATGTGATAAACATAGTTGGAAACTCTAGAATGATTCGATCAAAATCTTGTTGTTCATTAAGACTAAACTTGGACCTATAGACAAGTTCACCATTAGTGGTATCCTAGATGATTTGATCAAAAGTTTGTTTCTCTTCAAGACTAAAATTAAACCCATAGATAAGTTCATCATTGGTGGTCTCCTAGTCTATGTTTAAGGAAGGTTTAACACCCCCATCTAATGTCACCTGTAATAAGTTTTGACCACTAGAATGTTATTAACCTCTATTGCGTCTTCCACTAGAAGGGTCGAATCATCTTCAAGAATAGTGGGAAAAGATTTGAACTAGTTTTTAATAGTAGAGACCCCTATTAGGACAGGCTCTTTAAGTTCTCCTAGGCATGATGAATTAGAATCCACCAAGGGTAGGGATGGCCATGTGATAAATATAATTGGAAACTCTATAATGATTTGATCAAAATCTTGTTGTTCCTCAAGACTAAACTTGGACCTATAGACAAATTCACCATTGGTGGTATCCTAGAAGATTTGATCAAAAGTTTGTTGCTCTTCAAGATTAAAATCAGACCTGTAGATAAGTTCATCATTGGTGGTCTCCTAGTCTATGTTTGAGGAAAGTTTAACACCCCCATCTAATGTCACATGTAATAAGTTTTGACCACTAGACTGATATTAACCTATATTGCATCTTCCACTAGAAGGGTTGAATCATCTTCAAGAATAGTGGGCAAAGATTTGAACTAGTTTGTAATAGTAGAGACCCCTATTAGGATAGGCTCTTTAATTTTTCCTAGGCATGATGAATTAGAATCCACCAAGGGTAGGGATGGCCATGTGATAAATATAGTTGGAAACTCTAGAATGATTTGATCAAAATCTTGTTGTTCATTAAGACTATACTTTGACCTATAGACAAGTTCACCATTGGTAGTATCCAAGATGATTTAATCAAAAGTTTATTGCTCTTCAAGACTAAAATTAAACCCATAGATAAGTTCATCATTAGTGGTCTCCTAGTCTATGTTTGAGGAAGGTTTAACACCCCCATCTAATGTCACCTATAATAAGTTTTGACCATGAGACTGATATTAACCTCTATTGCATCTTCCACTAGAAGGGTCAAATCATCTTCAATAATAGTGGGCAAAGATTTGAACTAGTTTGTAATAGTAGAGACCCCTATTAGGATAGGCTCTTTAAGTTCTCCTAGGAATGATAAATTAGAATTCACTAAGGGTAGGGATGGCCATGTGATAAATATAGTTGGAAACTCTATAATGATTTGATCAAAATCTTGTTGTTCCTCAAGACTAAACTTGGACTTGTAGACAAGTTCACCACTGGTGGTATCCTAGATGATTTGATTAAAAGTTTGTTGCTCTTTAAGACTAAAATCATACCTGTCAATAAGTTCATCATTGGTAATCTCCTAGTCTATGTTTGAGGAAGGTTTAACACCCCCATCTAATGGCACCTCTAACAAGTTTTGACCACTAGATTGACTTTTATATTTAATATTTCCTTGGTCCAAATGTGCCTTAACGAGGTTTTAACTTTGGGACCTCAATGTTTTATTTAATTATTTTTAGCTAAGGATGTTCACCCACTCTCAAAAATAGGATTTGAGATCCAACTTGATTGAGAACCCTTGTTTGTGGTCTTCTAATGAAATATTATCCTTAAGCCCTAAAAATTACAAAAGGCCTCATCATTTTGAAACTCATCAACCAACATGTTTTATTCTTGGTGGCTCCAATCTATCAGTTAGGGATAATATAATGGAAGCATATTATGTTAATTGATTGATTGAAGGGTACAAATGGAATTAGTGTCAAACAAATTGGTATGGGCTAGTTCATTGAAAGGGATATGATCAGAATTTGCTTCACTATTGACATCATCATTAATAGTCATTGGAGATGGAACTTGAATAAGATACATGAGGTCAACCCCAAGTGGTTTAAATCCAAGTCTATGGATTCATTTATAATAATTTATATAAATTAGCTCAAGTATTCCCTATTGATTTGGCCTAAGGCCTCCTCCTTCATAGGCTTTATTCTTTATGATCTGATTAGGATTGGGGTATTTAGAATTTTTTTAACAATCAGCCAATTTGTCATTATACAATCATGATTTATAAGAAGGTCATGTTCTTGGCCAAAGGCTAGTATTAAACTGATAGGTGTTGGACTATGAAAATGGCCTTTGACCTTTCTTTGTCATTAAATGAGGGATTTGGATTTCAATCTTCCAAATGAATTAGGGTTTTATGGAATATTTTTAATGTGAAAGGTGTCATGGGTCAAATATTCTCCTAGGCCATTATTCAAGATGGTATAATGATTGGACATTTCAGGAGGCCACATGTGGGAAAGTGAATCAAGGGTATCAAGGTCAATGCAGTTAGCCTTTGGTGAATCAATAAGTATTTATTCCCCTTGTCCTTTTTAGCAATTTGATTCATGCTAAAATGGTAGTTATAGCTTTTGAACTCTACCTTTAAATGTTTACAGTGCTCGTATGGATGCAAATATCTTGGAATAGTAACCTCCATACCTAAATGGGATAACTTGATACACTAGTGAAATTTCAATAGGATTACATGAATCTCATGCATCTAATGTCTACCCAAAATAATATTATATGACAAATCAAGATCGAACACATGGCATAGTGTATCGTGGTTTAAAGGACTAATGATAATTGACAAGTTAATGGTCCATTTTGATTCTTGTTCTTCATTGTCGTAGGCTTTGATGGTGATTATTTCTACTTGGTGATCTATTATCATATACCTAAGAAGCTTGATGAGCTTTAGAAACACAATATTTAGACCCAATCTATTGTTTATGAGTACATGCTTCACTTTGTGCTATGTTATATAAACTTCGATGTATAATGGATTGTTATGAAGTGGAATAAGGGATGACATATCACTTTGGTTGAAGGTTAATTATTGTCTTGGAGCTAAATGTCCAACCAAAGCTTGAAATGTATCTAGAGATATGTTATTAAGGACTTGAGATTGTCCAAAGAACTGTGTCAAGATGTTTTTATGGATGGTGGATGTATGCAACAAATCTAAAGTGGATATTTATACTAGTATCTTTTACAATTATTCCACAATATCAAACAAATTTTCATGTAGAATGGTAAATGGCTTGTTCCTATCCAGAATAAGTAGTTATATGATGATTGAAGTGGTAGATGGTTGTGAGCCTGGTATGGTAATCTTTGACTACCAATTTTTTATTGTACAATCAAGATTAGGTCCAGGAACATTGTTTCTAACAAATGATGGTGGATGGGGACTAGATAGGATAAGTTTCGATTGTTAATACACTTATGTGTGGTCATGTGCTAATGATGATTTATCGGTATAAGGTCCAAAAATGGGAATCTTTGCTTATTATTTCACCTATATTTTGTCCTATATCAAGGAAGGATTACCAGCATGGGTTTGTTTATTGGGAATGACTAGCAATGGTCTTACTTAAGTGGTACTTGGCCTTGGATTAATGGAAATGGTGTTAATGTGACCTCCTAGAATATGGCCTTTAACCATGTTATAGACATATACAAATGTATGGTAGGTCTATTAGTTATTGGCATCATTTTGGCCTTGGTTCTATCTATTTTGTTAATGTTTTTAGTTTTATTGTTGATTTTGTTAGTTATGTCTTAGTTGTTGATACTATTATTGTTGTTGTCCTGGCCATTTTTATTGTTTTTTTGGTTGTTATGTTGGGGAAGGGATTCTAATAAATGCCAAGGTTGTAATTAGATGTGGAAGCTTCACAATCTAATGTGATCTCTCTATTTTCTAACATATTCTTGATCACATGTTTAATTTTCACACAATAATGCAAATTGTGTCCATTGACCTGATGATACTCACAAAATTCATTTTTCATGTACCAGTCTAGATAGATAGCACCCTCAGAAAAGTGCTTCAGAATAGGTTAGTTAATTAAATTAGCTATGATGAGCTTGTGAAACATAGATTCAAGGGGTTCTCTAAGGTTACTAAAGACACAATGAGTAGGCATACTTTGCCTTGGAGGAGGGTTTTACAAAGGCATAGGTTGTTACAATTGTTGTATTGGTCTAAGTCATTGTGCTTGATATATTTTTTGAAAAGGTTTCTAGTTAGGAATAATTTGTAAATGTAGCATAGGCTAAATAGATGGTGTTTGCACCATTTTGGCATGTCATGAATCTATTACTATGTTACATACAACATTCTTATAATGATTGAACTGCTTGGGTTTGTCATAATTATTGGCCTGGATTTATTGTGATGCTTATGCATAGACTTGGTTATGATTTTGGCCATTATTCTTGTTTTGGTTCTGGATCTAATTTTATGAGGTAAATTTAATGATCCCTTTACTAATAAGAGCTCTTTTGATCAACAAACCTTTGTGAATGATTTCCTTAAAGGTATGTACACACTACAACTCCAAATTGTAAGATATCTCATTGTGTAGATTCTTAGTAAACACAACATCTAGTTGCTTGTCTGGTAGATTATGAGTAAATTGGCTTGTATGAGATATCCATAACTTTAGATATATTTTGAAGCTTTATCTAACCTTTTTTTTTCTTGCATCAAATCGACCAATGAAATCTCATGTTCAAGATTATAAGAGAAGTGTTGCACAAACTTGTCTGAAAGATCATCAAAATTAGACATAGAATTCTTAGGTAATTTTAGGAACCATTCCAACAGTTGCCCTGCTAGGCTCCTTAGAAAAAAATAATATGTATATGTCACTATAGGCCACTAATTGGCATATAACAAATAATTACATCAAATGGGCCTTGGGATCACCTTTCCCATTGTATTTGTCAAACTTTTGTGGTTCATACCCTGGAGGAAATGGTATCTTCAAGTACTCCATGTTGAAAAGGTAGGAACACATGTCTTCCAACTTAAAAGTTTTGGTCTATTTTCTAGCTTGGTTGAGGGTAATTACATATTTCATTTTTTGAAGCTCTTATAGAAGGAAACGAGTGGGATCATTGGCCTAAGCTAGAGGCTATGAGGTCATAAATGGATTACTTTGATTGGCGTATAATGGAGGCATTTATTGGGGAATGTTGGATTGGTTAGGGAATGGACCAAGAATACACATGTATGCATTATGGTGTAATTATTGAAATTGCATGAAGTGTGATGTGATATTCTATTTAAGATTGGGTATGTAGGCTTGGTTTTGGGAATATTATTGTTGGGATGGAGGAATATGTTTTTATTGTGCCTATTGAGGTTGAATAGGGACATGTTGCTGACTAGTCATACCTTGTTGATTAAGGGTAACTTGTAAACCAAGACCCTACCATTGAGCTTGTGGTACATTTTGTATAAAACCCAATTATTACCTAATAAGTACTTGTGGAACATCATAACCTCTTGGTTGCATGAATCCCTTTTGGGAAGTTTATGCATGTTAGAGATTTAGCATTTGTCATTGACTAATATGTATACATTGTTGATTAGACATCATTTGGTTTTGCATTGAAATGTTGGTTTGTGACTAAAGAGGCATGTTTACTACTACCTAGTGAGGTGGAACATTATTTTCCCCCTACTAAGGTGGTAATACATTTTTCCTCTGTTATGTGGGTACATTGGATGATGCCTATTGCTATGGAATGTTACTCATCACCTCTTGGGGTGGAGTAAAATTTGTCATATTATTTGTGGTATGGCACTAGTTATTAGTTGACTAATTAATCCTTATTGTTGTGTGCTTGAAGAAGCAACTAGTTGATGATTAGAGGTATTTTTTTGAGGTTAGGAAGTAGAAAGTCCTACCCCTTAAGTTTGTGAACCACTCATGGTGCTATTCAAAGGCACATTCTATTGTTAACTAGTTGTTTATGTATTAAAAACACTTTGGTTTAAATTGGATATTACTTGCGTATTGTCCATTATTGTCAACTCACTATTCTATGTAGAAGCAAAAGACATTTCCTTGATTGTTGGGTTACTGAACATGTTTTCTACTGAGGTGATTTACGTAACTGGATCTAAACCTTAACTTTCTTAGCTAGTCAACTCAAGTAGGACTCTTGTTGAAGGAACTAACTTAATAAGAGGTAGAATTTATAGTGGTCATATTATTAATGTTGTGTGCTAGGTTTTGATATGTTTGGTATGCTATTTGCATTTGAATTAAGTGGTCCTCCATGAGGCCATTTAGATGATAAGAATATGAGGATCTTGATATAGTATCGGTGTAATAGCATTAAGGTTTATAGAAGAGGCCTATTCATTATTTTGATTGTAAGACATGTCATAAGGCCCTTTTACTAGACTTGGAAAGTTTTCATGGGGAAAGTCTATCATAAACTTAGCCCCTACCTCTACAACTTTATTATCATAGGTTGATGACATTGTAATGTTATATGGTTTATGTTTTACTTATTTTACAACCAAAGGTATGATAGCCAAATATTGGGCCATTTATTATTGGTCTTGCTCCATGTATGGAGGAGTGTTAACCAAATAATTAGCTAAATGATCTTTACTTTGTTCCCCTGATTGAGTGTTGTGTGGTGGATAAGAATCCATCTCCCAAAAAACATCATCTTCATAAGGGTCTTGAACAAATTCATCTTATACATAAATTCACTACATGTATAGTGATACATGGTAAAATAGATGGAAAATATTTCAAGACAAGAGGGGTTAGAGTTATACAAACTCTGAAAAGATATGTCTAATAAGATAAATAGGTTCAAACTAGGTATAACTTGGTTAAAGGAATGGAGTTGTATCTCTAAAAGGTCTATGATAAGACTTTATAAAAATAGTATAATGTCAAATGTCTAACATTAAATGTCTCACACAAACAAGGTCAAATAATTGAACTAAAAAAAATATGCCAAACTCTAGGTCCAAAGATGCTCCAAATAAGTCTAAACTAGGAAAGGTAAAAGTTGCTAGGTCTTTTGGCCAAATGTAGCGTCAAAAGATAGGCTCAAACAAGGTATGTAATACGACTCTTTGCCAAATGTGGCATTAAAATCTAGAATTGAAAAAATGGGATGAATTTGATCTAACAAAGTTAGAACACTTTGGCATAAAAAAGGCACTTGATTCTAGACATAAACATGATCAAATTGGTATAAGGCACTTGGAGATAGACTGATTCTCCTAAATAAAGGCACAAACAATATAGTTTTTGAATTTTGGGTCAAAAATTATCATAATTTACATAACCCAAAAGAGAAATATATGTGTATCAACCCATTCGATATGAGGCCTAAACAGAAATCAATCAATGTTTGAATTTGAACTTTATCAAAGTTAATTAGAAACTCAACTTAATAAAACTTAGGATTTCTGACCAAATAAGCTAGACAAATTTGAATGGTTTAACGGCACTAAAACAAAGATCCCACAAGACACACGTGATTAGTTTCAAACAATGGTAACTTGGACACAAGATAAGACAAGTCTTATGAAACAATTTAAGCAATGTAATGTCATTATCACTCTCAAAAGGTATAAACAATATTTTGTTTCAAAGACTTTTAGGGCTCAAAACTTTAATTTATTTGGCTATCATAACATTATCCATTTCAATAAAGTGACACACATAATTTTTTTGGACACAAAAAGTTTAAGTAAAAAGCATAGTGTCAAACAGATAGCATAATGCTTCCTTAAATAATGAAGTAATGTAGACAAATAAACTCATTTATGATGTGGTATAACAAAGAAATTTTTATACTCAAACACCAAGAAATAAAAGGAAAAAGACTAAATACAACTAATTATATCATCCTAGATCCTAATAAGGTATGACAAGTGGGGTTGACTAAAACTTAAAATTTATGACTGTCTAGATTGATTCCAAGTGTGGCTAACACAAGAGAAGCATCACGTCAATTTATTTCATACCAATCAACTCACTATGCAAAGGTTTATTCCTTTGCATAGAATTTTCATCAATGGAATATTTAGTGGAATCCCCTAGTTGACCAAACCTGACTCGAGCCTTCATTATGAAAGGAGAGGTTAGCCTCTTAACCCCCTAGATCTCGTAGTATATGTACCCTAATTTGTATAAACCACCATATATCAGGGTTGAAACACTACTGAGAGATGAATTCCTAGGTTAATGATTTCCTAAAGAACTCATGAAGAGGTAATGACCTCCCCTCTACGATCCAAATTACATGAAAATAAAACTAAATGGAAAGACTTTAGGGGTTGTTTTCAGATCACCCAAACCATGTGGGTTTTGGGGAGATCCTAAACAAATTTATTTCCATGCCTTGGAATAGGCACAAATGCAAATAAAATGTGCTTTTGGTACCCAAGTTACCTATAGGGGATTGGGTGAGATCATACACATGTTATTAATTTTCTGAAAACAAACAAGCAACAAACATTTTCAATAAATTACGATTGAAGTAAGTATTGATTTTAGGCACCAATTTGAAATGTGTGATGAATTTCTTTACTTGGCCCCTTAGCTTAATAGTGAAATATTGAAATAAATCTCACAACACAACTAAAGCAAAAACCACCTAGGATCATTTTAATCCCTAAAATCCAAATGTTCAAGATTTAGGCTAATTTATTTTTAAACACCAAAATGAAGTGTTCAAGACTTAAGCATTCATTTTAATCACCAAAAAGGAAGTGTTTAAATCATTAGAAATTCTAGTTCCTTTTAATCACCAAAGATCAAATGTTTAATATTTAACAAGTTTATATTAGAACCAAAATGAAATTTGGATGACTTAGCTAATTATTTTTAGGTACCCAAAATGAAATGTTAAAAGCATTTAAATTTATAATTTTGTGTTCCAATTATGCCTTAGACCTACAAGGGCTAGATAGTCTCCTTCTACTTAGAATCACTTTTAATAATAAGCAAATAAACTTTCAAAAAGTATCTCTCATGTTTGTGTTTTAAAAACATAGAGACCAACATTAGTCATAACTGACTGATGCTAGTTATAAGGTGACTGATGTTAATCAATCTCACAAAGAACCAATGATAGCTATAAAGAATTGATAAAATTTTATTAAGACTGGGGTCAGTTACCTATGAACCCAAAGGTAAAACCAACACAAGATGAAAATATTAGGTTAGTCTAAATGATGATAACAACTCTTTGAAACCTGCAACACTATGATTAAGCAGAGAGTTTCAAGGTCAAAAAACCAAAAAAGAATAATTACGAATGCTAAAAAGATTCAAAATCAAAGCTTTGTAACCATGTTTTCCCTTGCAACACTAATGTTAGTCACACATAACCAAGTTTAGTTAGGCATAATTGATGACAATTTGGTAGAATTGATTTTGTTTATGCCTGATCGATGTCAGTCTCTGTGTAGATCTGAGTTAATTCAAAAACTAAAAATATAGAAAAAATAAAGACAAAACTAAAATTTTTAAGATATTCAAGCATCCATTTCATGATTTGTCAGTTCATCTTGGTCTCCATGGTACATGGGGTGATTAATGTCCCACCAAGTGTGCTATTTGTGATCAAGGAATCCAATAAGGGTGGTTAGATCATGTGTTAGAACAAGTAAGAAAACTTGAATAAATACATACTAACATGCATAAAACTTACTTGTTTAGATCATAGGGGGGATCTTAGTAAACAAAAAACAAATGACAAAGCACAATTAAAATGCAAAGAACTATAAATTTTATACCCTCTTTGAATGCTGCAAATGATGTGTTCATTTGGCTTGTGCAGCTTGTGCTCAAAGAGTCTTTGGCAAATGGATTTGCGTGGCTCCTTCTCTCATTATCATCATTGTTGGCTTGGATTGCTTAGTATGTCTTGTGATTTTGGCTTGGCTTGTGATTTTGGCATTATAAGACAATTATCATGTAATCTTGCTCTAAAACTAGCATTATAACTTAACTATGTTCAAGCTCTCTAAATGAAGAGTTACATGCTTATATTTATAGGTTTAGAAACTAGCCCCAACCCAAGGTGAGTTAGAGTGTAGTTAGAGCTTAGAATGGGTTAAAACCTAACCTTAGTGAGTTAATTAACCCTAATAGAGTTAAAATGTGTCAAATGGTCATGATTAAAAATGAATAGGCATGTTTGAGATATTTTAGGATATTTTATAACTCATAAAAGGTAATTATGAATTCCTAGGATATTCTTTGATTTTTAAATTTCCTTTTTTTATAATTCTTTAATTGCTCATGGATAATTTAATTAGTCATTTCATTTAATATTACATGTTTATTAATTATATTTAAGCTTTTTATCTTATTAAAAATATTTGAATTAATTAATGTGTGCATTTTCCCCATTTAATAGGTATATATAGGCCAAATAATATGTTATGAAGCCAAATTTGAGATGTGTAGTGATTCTTAGGCTTAATTTGCAAAGGTTGGTAAGAATCAGTCTAAAGTTTGATATGAAGCCATTAGTGGCCAGTTTTAGGTGTCTATAGTTTGACCTTATTTGGGAAGTCATTAAAAGCTATAAGAATAATAACATCTTCTCAAAGATTGAAAAGGTGTTGTATGCTTAAGACTTCAATGGTAATGGATGAACTATAGGTGCCCGTTAGAGGGAGTGGTTGGTAAAGGGGTCAACAAATGGTTTCTCAAAATAAGGAAATGAGTGGACCAAATATATGAAATGATGGGGTAAAAGTGATTGATTTTCCCATAGGAAATTATAATCAATGACATATGGAGCTAACCAAATTAGGTCAAAAAAATAGGATGATTTTCCCATAGCCAGTTACAATCATCAACATAGGTGGGATAAAAAAGGTGATGATATTCCCAAATGCAATTATAATCATCAAAAAAGGCTTAGGGTAATAAGAGACTATTTTACCCAAAGGTGGTTATAATAAATTAAATGGAAAACAATGATTTTCCCACAGTTGGTTATAATCATTGGTAGGATAAAAACATGCCCCAATTAGGCAGAAAAAAGTGAATGACTTGTACAAAAGTGGTTATAATCATTAACCCTAGAATTTGTGGAAAAATAATGATTTACCCAAAGGTGGGTATAATCATTAGAAAATAAAGTGGGATGATATACAATTATTTTCCCATAGTCAGTTATAATAATTATACCCTGATTATGGCAAACATGATGATGGTAAATAGGATGGAAAAGTAGTATAGAGGAAAAATATGAATTAAGCAACCTGCTAGTAGGGAGATGCTCATCTGAACTAGCAAGGAGGACAATTCTTGTTTTGTTTAATTACTCTATTTGGGATATGATTTGGATTAGATCGAGAATGTTTTTGGTGTTGGTGTCAATGAGATATATCATTGAATCATTATCATGTAGACTCTTCAAGATAGTTTTTGTTATAGCACATGATGGTAGGCATCATGATAGAACACCATGAAGGCTTGGTCAAAATATGCATAAGCATTGACTCCAAATTTAATACTCAATGGAAAATAATGAAATAATGATAAATTCCATGATGATAATGTTGACGTATGACTATGGATGGATTCAAGAATAATGCACATGAAATCACCCAATGAATGCACATAGACTGAATCAAGGCATAATAGTAAAGCAAACAAATAGGAAAACAAATGAACAAAACATGTATTAGGATGGGATGATCTTTAGGGATAAAAAAGGTATGTCATAATATTGTTAGAGAGCCAATGGCCTTCCATTATTGAAGGGTACAAAGAGTTGGTTACTTTGTGGTTTTCATGTGGGATATTTAAGGTGACACTAGGATGTGTTAGGGACAATTAACAACATAAGGGGGTCTATAATATGGATCAATCCTTGAAAATCTCTTATTTATATTTAAATGTAATGGTAACTCAATAAAATTAGTATATTTACCTTAAGAATATGCCCTTGTTGTTACTTTTGGCATAACTACTAGGTACTAATCTAAAACTAGGATATTATAAATGCCTTTTAGAGTTACCAAGTGCCTAATATGTGTGTGCAATAGCTACAAATTACTAAGAGAAACACCAAACTCTTAGAAAATTATTGAATCCTCTAAAGTAGTGGTCCCACTAGGCATGCCAAAAATAAGAGTGTTGACTATCCTAGACACCCTTGGTCCCTTAGACACTTGCACATTTAGATAGGGGCATTCTTTACAAAAATCAATGGAGTATGGGCTCCATAGTACCTTCATGATGACTATTGTGGTCTAGAATTAGGTATGCCTAAGATTTTTCATGTTTCTTATGTAGATTGATCCTCATTAAGACCTAATAGGAATATTTGAGATCTTAGGTTGGTGTTATCCTATTAAAAGGTCTATGTGCATGGTCCTTCATCAAGAAGTGTATCAAAAGTCTTATGTAAAGTCATTTTAACCTTGTCAAAATACCATTCCATAACCAATGATTCCCATATTACCTTTATTAGAGCCTAAATATATGTCTACCAATGTAAAATATTTGAAAAAGGTATTTCATAGGTTCATGTTGGAATTAGGGTCTATTTTAGGGTGCTTCAATGAGAAATGTGTCTAAAAAGGGTTTATGCCTAGTTTTCAAGTCATGAAAAAGGGGTTAAAATGTTCTAAAAGGTATTCACAAGCCCTCATTATGGTCTAATCAAAGGTATTCCTATAAATCATCTACCCTCCTAATCATTTTATTAATTTATTATGATCTAGCACCCTAAATGAGGTCTCAAGTTGATATCCTAGTGAGGCCTAGTTGATAGTTAGAGGTATGAGATGCTTTTCAAGGGTGAGTGCCTCAAAGAGGAGAGTCTAAGTCATTTTATATTATAATAACATCCTTGTATATATACTAGTTTCATCACTTCCCAATGTAAAACAAGGTCATAAAATGAAAATGATCCTAAAAAGTGCTTATAATAATTTAAAGGGTCAAGAGGTCCCATTAGAGGTCATTAAAGTCATTTTAAAAATGTGAGGCATTCTTAAAAGTTTCAAAAGTCATTTATTCATATGTGAAAAATATTTATGAGCCCTTTAACCCATAAAAATTGTAATAAATGCATTGAAATCAATGGTTACCCTTCATTCTTGTTCTTAGTGGCATTCATTTCTCCCAATGTGAGGAGAGTGCACCTAACCATATCTAAATTGTTGCTCCACCTTAAAACATGGTCATGGAAGTTTCATAGATCTAGGTATGTTATTTTAGGTTTACTGAATAAAATCTCATGGGAAAACCATGAAAATCAAGGCTTCATGATGCTTTCAAGGCTTATAGAGTTAGGCATGAAGTTTCAATCATATTTTGCAGGTTTCTTGAGATTGAAGTGAAGAGGACATCATGTTTAAAATATGTCACCTCCTCCAAACCATTTTATTTAGGATATTAAATGAAGGAAAATTTCATTAATGGAAGAAATGATGGGCTTTAAGTAAAATCACATGAACACAAGCCATGAACAATGAGTGTAGGCTTAGAAAATTATAGGTTTTGTACTAGAATGCACATTTTGTAGGGGTTATATAGGTTTTATGCATGTAAATAGGATCCAAAACCTTAATTAAACATATGTAGGGTGTATAAAACCCTCCTTGATGCCTTACCATACAAAATAAGGCATTAAAGTTCTCAAATATGGAGGTTTTCAAGAAGTTGCAGGTTTTCAAGAGGTCTTTTTTCAAGTTGTAGAGCCTAGTAGGTGTCTAAAAACATAAAATAGGGTCACATGGGGTCACCTCATAATCCTCAAAGCTTCACATACCTTTAAAAAATAGAACCTAACTCTCAATCCTCCAAATATAAAAAATTCAATCCAACATCTTACTTGCACGCACCTACAAGCAATTTTCATCAATGAACCATCTTAGTTCAATATTTGTTTGGATAAGTACAACCATTATATGTCATGGGGTATGTATTTAAATATCATATCAAAAATTTTATAATCAAAAATAATAAAACATGGCTATGAATAATAATTAACAAGCCTAAAAATACTTGTAGGTCACTTAAGAGGAGCACAGTTTGATATTTATATGCACTTATCCAAATGCATGTAAAGTAATGGATGATGGAGGATGTTAAGAGTTTAATAAGCACAATATTTAGTCATAAATATTTATAAATAATATTGAAATCACGTTAAATGGTCAAGAAGACCATAAATAGTCTTAAACCCTCCTAAAACCTTGAACCTATGAATCCACATTTTGAAGATTTAGAGCTTGCTTGAAAGGGAGATATGATGTTTTCAAGTCCTATAATGGTTTAAATGCCCATTAGAACCATTCTCAATGTCTTATTTAGGTTCAATATTATAATAACCTCTATGAGTCTACATAAAGAGTGAGGTTTTCAAGGTATCTTAAGATGTTTCCTTCTTACTAAAAGAGCCATAAACAAGTAAATAAACTCTCCATATTCATAAAAAAATACCTTACCAAGAGTTAAACAATAACATCATGATTTACAGTCTTAAAGACCCTTGTAATGTTGTGAGACAAGTTCATGAAGGTGTCAAGTATGTTACAAGGTGTTTAGGGATTACAATCAAGGTTTTGTGAAGGGAAAGGTAAGATATTGAGGAACATAATTGAGATAATTTTATATGATTTTAAGAGTATATTGATGGTCTAAAACTCACTTAAAAAATCATAAACAAGAGGGTGGAGAGTTTTTATGACTTCAAGAATCCTATAAGAGGATTGTAGGCCTGTAGTCTATAAGTCTCTATAAGGTCTTATTAGGCCTAAATGTTTTTATACATGATTGATGTTATGGGATGGTGACAGATTAAGTATATTCAAGGTACAAAACATGATCAAGTGACTTGTAGAGCTACAAATGAGAATTACCAAAGAGATAGGTATGAAGGTAGAATTACCAAGTATAACATTATAGACTTATGAGTGATGATTTTTCAAGTGAGAAACTTAGACCTACAACCATATAAAAATATACTTGGAGGATTATAATCTCCTATTAAATTTATTAATCATGGTGAAATAAGTTACAAGCCTCCTAAGCATGATCAGGTCTACAACAAATTTATAGCCTGTAGATCTCTTGAAGAGATCTAATCAAGACTTTGAGTGCGATTTCAAGACACCTGGAGGTTCTTATGAAGTGAAAAAACATTTCAAAAACTTGAAATAAAGTTAAAAAGTTTATATAATTGTTTAAAGATATGTTTAAGACCCTTATGTAGATAAAAATAAGGGTATGAAGGTTCTAAATATATAGAGCCTTCATCCAAGTTTTCATGATTTTTGACATGTTATCAAAATAATAGACCTCTTAGAGGGCCTTGAAGCATGATATAAGCACCTATAGTCTAAAGATAATGATGCAAGACTTATATAATCACTTCAATCCCAAGAACTCATGAAGGATATCTTATAAATGGCAGAGGTTCTAAATCATTTCAAAACCTATATACATACCTTCAAGAAAATATTTATGATAATTAGTAGATGATTAATCATGTGATTAGGGGTTTTTAGAGAATATAAGGGAGTAGAAGAGGATACTCATATGATAGAGTAGGTGGAAGGGAATTTTAAATTTCTAAATATTAGATAAGTGGGATTAATTAGTAGATAATGGGGATTAAAATGAATTAATTACTTCATGGGATGTTATAAAGTTAGTGTGGGATGGGGTATATTATAAATATTGGTTTAGGACCAGGATAATACAATATTAAGAAAAATTAGATGGAAATAGTTGAAATTAGCAATGTAGTGATGAAAAAATGAAATTTAGATGCATACACAGACACACATATCTACTCAGATATACATGTTCACTCAAATATGTAGATGTTTAGATACATATCTATATTACTTAGATATCAAGATTAAGGGGAATGATGTAGAGCACATGTCCTTGATATATATTTATAAATTATTAGGTTACACTCAGTATCCTCACCAATATTTCATTAGGTTTTCACTAGTTTGGATCATAAGACTATTTAGAGTGGTTGACCAATAGCCTTCCACCAAAACTAATTTACATACCCAAATTTAGTTTAGATATGAGAGTGGAAGAAAGCAAGCCTTGTTTCTCCACACATTTATTTTACATACCCAAATTTAGTTTAGATATCAGAGTGGGGCCAACCAAGCCTTATTTCTCTATGCATTCAATTTACATACTTGTATTCAATTCATATATTAGAGCGGGGGCAAGTGAGCCTTGTTTCTCCACACATTAAGTTTACATACCGAGATTCAATTCCAATATTTGAGTGGGGAAAAGTAAACCTTGTTTCTCCATGCATTTAATATACATACTCAAATTTATTATAGATATTAGGATGGGGATAAAATAGGGTTTTGTTCCTCATGATACAATGCAGTGTTCAAATTTAATACAAAGGACATCCACACTATGGAGTTTCTCTTCACATATTTCACTCTAGCTCTTGTCCACTTCTCTAGCCAATAATTAGTCCAAGTCTAAAACACATCTACTTAGGTAAGTACAGGTATTCATTCCTCTTTTTATTTTAATCTAGTACTTTCATTTCATTGTGTTACTAAAATAAAAGGGGGGTAAATGTAAACACCCTAATTTTGTCAAACAACCACAAGTACTATGCCTTTTGCTTCTCTTCCACATGAAGGTTTTAGTGATGAATATAGTCCTTATTTGTGTGGTCCTTTTGAGTCTTTTGATCTTTGTTATGTCTTATTTTCCCTATTTTTTTCACCCCTAATGGTCCTAAGTCACCTCCTCCTAGTCATAGGGGCCCCTATCCTATTCTCCTTGGTCTTACCTCTCTTTTTAGGTCTCAAGACACTAGAACAATTTTTATGATAGTAGTGCCATGTGGTTATAGTGTCCAATTATGGCTCTAGTGTTTGATGGTGATTTTCTCTCATGTTTGGGTCCTAACCTTATCTTGACCCTTATCTTATTTTTTTTATCACTCTTTTACAACTTGTCATCCAAAGAACAAGGTCTTATATTCAAATCAAAGTTCCTTATATATAAATATCATCACAAGGAATTTTACATCTATCGCTTACTATTTTGGCACATATTTACATAAAAATTAGTCAATACTATAGCTCAATACTTTGCATACTACTCAGCTATCATATCTAGAAATTACATGCTTGATCAAATAAGGGTATAATTAAAGTCATTATAGCATACTATGAAATTTGATTATGCATGTTCCCTAAGTGAAAAATAAATGTAATCTGAGACCCCTAGCATTAAGTTTAATGTAGGTAGTAGTTACGACAATAGGGCTTCTACTCTATGTGAACATAACATCCCACAACCTAGTTGTTCCCTCATTTTTTGAATTTGATCCTGTTGTTATTTCATATGTGTAGGTATGCATTAGGTGTTGCAAGAAGCACCACTAAGAGGGGGTGACCCATCTTAAAGCAACCTTTTCTTTCCACTTAACATGAGTAAATTTTCAAACTGATATAGTGATTAGGAAATACATAGAGAAGTAATCACATAAACATGAAGTAAGATATCAACACATAAACATAAGAGATATGTGAGAAAAACTCATGGGGGATAAAACCCACTAACACATATCTTGGACTATAATCCTATAATCAATGAATCTGATCTAGAGGTCAATTCAAAAAATGTTATAAAATAGATCAAAACTTACACCATTGTATAGATATCATTGAGACATTTCCAACAATATGTAGAATGCAAAAAATGGAGCTCATTTTTTTCTTGTTTAGCCAGTCAAATTTATAATCAAACTAGTCAAAATAAGTCAAAGTTGGTCAAAATGTAGAAATTAACTAGTATGTAATGATTTTCAAATAATTTTAATGCATATAGTTCATCAAGATATTTCTATCACAACTCATAGTTTGCAAAATGGAGCCCGTATGCACAAGATATCACACATCGAAGATCAGATAGGGCAAATAAAAAATTTAGGGTTTAGATGAAACATCCAGTTGGACATCAACAAGTGGCATGATGAGTGGTTGACAAGTGGCATGGTGTGTATTTGACAAGTGGTGAGAGGATATTGGACCACATGGTGGGTCCTCAAGCCACCATGTGGCTTGCTACTAAATAACTACTATGGTTCAATTTCATTTTTTGAATGTTCCAAATAAACCATATTTAATTTTCCATGTAACCCTATGTTCCATGTTCCTTCCAACATACCTACCATTTTGCATATCATAACATCCATGTTCATGTCATCCATCCAAATCATGCCACATTTCTTCCAAAAATTTCCATGCCAAACCCATAAGCCTCCACAAACCCCACGTTCCATACCACACACACCACATACTTACCACAATCCTCACCAATCCCACCAAAATATATTTTTATGCCAAACACTTAGCATTATTCACCATAATTTTCATGGTTTTTAAAACCTACGTGCCTCTCCCACTTACCGAATGTGGGAAAAAAGATTAATATGCCCACCAAAGACTATGCCAATGGGTTTTGAACCCATAACCACTTCAGATAAAATGATAAGGCCCAATTGAGTGGGATATGGAATTAAATAGATATATAAATTCAAGAAATTGTATTTGAATAAAAATTAATAATCTAAGCAAGTTTTCTATAAGGCATTAGCAAAGGAGTTCATGTGGCTCACAGAGGGTGTTAGAGACAAAATTATCAAAAAGTCCAAAAAAAGACTAGTATTATTTTTTCCTGAAGAAAAAAAGAGACTTTTCAATTTGGAAACATTTTAAATTAATTTTCAAGCATTTTTCCTAATACATCAGTCAATATTGGACCTGAAGATGTAGGCCTTTGTGCTGAACTCCATTATCAAAATATATGTTGAATGTTGTGAATTATTTTGTTAAATTCATGTTTTATAAGTCATTCTTATAATTATTTCATAAATTAATATTTTGAAGCAAAATAAAATTATTTTATCATAATATTTCTTAATTTTTATGGATTAGAATCAATATTTAGTGAGGCACCAACCCCATAAGGAACACCAACCCCTCAATAGTTAAGCACCAACTTAACTAGTCTTTAACAAACACTAACTTAAAAAGAGGCACTAACACCCTAAGTGACTCAGCACCAACTCATACACTTCAAGGAAAATTATTCAATCACCAACCTACAAGGCAACTCCCACTTCCTCTTGACTAAGTACCAACTCAGCCAAGACAAACTTGATCACCTTTACAATACCTTATTACTTAATCAATATATGGTGACCTCTTATTCAACTCTTTATCTACTCTATCCACTATCATACATTAGGAACACATATCTGATGCAACTCTAATTGTCTCTCAATCAACACAAGATCACTTATTTAACACTCTCAAACCATTTCTTCAAACAAGTAAATCTGCCCTTCTTACACTTCACTCAAATAGCCCTCATATGGCTTGATTAGGTTATATAACCTTGCTCATCATATTCAAAACTTATGATGGATGTTTATGACTGATAATTTACTCCCATATAAATGTATACATAACTTTCTTTTTCTCCTCAAGTTTCTCTTTCATTGTCTTGCACCCTCATTCCTCTTACTCACCCAAATAGGCCTTTTATGCATTGTACTTATACCAATCACTACATCACTCATAATCTTGGTCGAACAAGGCACTAAACCATCAGTATAAAACCTAATAAATTTCTTATAACATGTTACACACAATAATAGGATCACCATTAGGTTGTCCAAACTCACTTAGACCACCTTCTCTTCTTAGGCATACTAGGGACCTAATTTTAATTAGGTCTATCCTTTACATGAAATAACTTGAACATTTATGGCCCAGATGGCCCTTAGAAAAGAAGAAATACCTTTTAAAAACTTATATTTAAACCTAAAATAACCTCCTCCATTATCAATAAGTCATAAATCATTCACCTATCCCATGAAAGCTTCATTAGGCCTTAAAGACCTATTAGACCTAATTACCTCAAAACCATTATCTGCAAAGATGAAGCCTAAACCTATAAAAACACTTTATAGGAACAATAAACATATGGATGGAAACTTAATTAACTCATGGTCATCATAAAACTCATTATACTCCATCACTTACACTCAAAAACATCTCTATAAAAGGCTCATTTTGATCTACTAGAAAGCTCCAAAACATAGTCAAGAACCTTTGACCACCAACATCTGTACAAGTACTTTACAACACTCCATATTCATGTATAAGATATTTATATATATATATATATATATGTATATATATGTATATACATATATATATATATACATATATATATATATACATACATATATATACATACATATGTATATATATTTTTTTATACTTCCAAACTGGGCATAATGACTCAAGAACATCAATCTTACTAACATACATAAAATTACTTGAATGCTCCAAAACATAGTCCTGAAGAATGTTATCTTTAGCTCCTATAAGGATGCTTCCAAGACTTATCATTCACATTAATAGTTAATATGTGAAATTTATAATATCCTCCAATAGATATATCAAAATACCTAGTGTCAACCATCGGTCTTACAGACCAATCTATTGACCTTCTCTCTCATAGTCCTTACATAGCTATATAAGCCATTTTGGCTTCCATATTAAAACCTCTTAAATTAAATATCAACCATATATAAATAATTTATAGGTCATATACATACCAAAAAACATAAACATGTTCACTATATACATTAACTCCTATCATAGAGTCTCAAAATCTTCACTCTATCTTGCATACCTAGAACTATCATTCTACCTTGAGAACCAATCATGTTGAACATGCATTCTAATACCTGTGTATAAAAAACAAATAATTCCTAACCTAATTAATTATTATTATCCTTATAAATATTTATAACATCTCCAAACACAAATATATATAGGTCTAATGGCAAATATGGAATATATAGACCAAACTCTAAACCTTACACCTTCACTATCTCATCTTCACTAGATAGGTCATCTTGTAAATAACATTTTCAATGACCTCCAAAACCTATTAAAAAAATTTATGTGTTATAGGTCTTTAAAAACAACCCCATGCAATTGGATCCATTCTTAATCCATGGAAACATATCCCTAAACTCATTCCCACTTCTACCTAGTTTTTTCACTGTCTTCCTCACTAGGAATTTTTAGCATTAGGAAAACTTTCATGAGAAGTTTATCATATTTTACTTCTATAACATACTCATAAATCATCATGTGATTTAGGTGTAAGTCACAAGCTTCAACCTCCATCCATTGTACAACATTGACATAGTTAACCCTACTTGTTATACTAACTTTCTAATAAATAATGGCTTTATTATAGCTTCCACTCACTCATCTGATAGACCAATGCCACCTATAGGTACCTGGGAGAGTCTTATACATGATTCAATCATAAAAAATGTCATCCAATTCATTCTAATCCATTTATAACAATATTTTCCATATCAGGTCACTATAAGGGTTTTATGAGGGTTTTAGATCAATTTTCATTCTTAACATTTGTTCATAAAAATATGACCCTAAAACCAACTCTTAATGGTTTTAAAACATTTTTATGTCCCTTTGACATCTCTTCCCAATATTTTAACTTCTCATGCAATAGTTACACATTCCAAAAAGCATCAAAAGTTCCTTCTCGGGTCTGTAACTCTTCATTTTAGAAATTAAAAGACCTCAAGACCCAATTTTCATGTTTTCTCCAACTTAAGACCTAATACTTAATGATCACTCTTGAAACAACCTCTTACACCTATGGTAAATCTCACATGCACTCAAAAGCCTCTATAATGGACCATGATGCCTCATCATACCATATCCATGCTCAAGATTTAGTCCATCAAATAGACCTACTAATCACTATAACACTTTGAGATAATCAAGACACCTTATGAAGCTTAATAATAACCTACAAACATCTCCCATAATTCTCCTTTGACTAAGTATATTTAGACCATATAGGTCACTACCCAAGATTGAACTAGCCTTCTTGAACACACAAGACATGAATAAAATATCTCTCTTTAAACTCATGATGCTCTGAATATATTTACCAAAGTCATGAAAATTAAACTAACTCAAATAACTCCTCATGCCTATAATATCTCATTTAATCATACCTCACAATGATTCACAATATAATCCATTGGATCACTCAAAGATCACTAGTAGGCTCAAACAATCAACCTCATACCAATGACCATAGCTATCTTCTTGTGAACCAACACTTGACCTCACACTTCTTTTGACATCAATTACCTCAGACATATGTTACCAAATACAACTCTCACCTTACTGGTCCTTCTTAACATCAATGATAGTGCACAAACACATAACATCAATGACAACTTTCAACATTAGGGTTTTGGAAGAGATTCAACCAAAATAGTGACATAGATGATCTCCCAAATGACACAAAACCACCTAAAATACCCCCAAAACCTCCCATAGTTTCCATAAAACTTCCTAACATGTTATACAAGAGGGACACTAGCACAATAATTGGACACTAGCACCATATGGTGCTATTGTCTAGATATTGGTGCTATTATCTGAGATCAAATTTTAACCACAATCATAAGATAAAAGGTGTGCTTATTTTTCCATCTTGTTTCAGATCCTTGATCCATAAATAGACATATTTTATTCTAGTTAAGTACTCTTTATCTCCATACTTGCTATTTTGGGAAAGGTTTGTTAAATTAGTTATTTCCAATTTTAATTCCAAATTATTGTCATACTCATCCCCTTAAGAACATAGGATTTACACTCACTAAGTCTTAAAAGGTTAAAACACATGCCTTATTTTTCATTTTAAGGCATCAAAGAGGGTTTGATACACCTTTTATATGTTTGAGGAATCTTTTGGATCCTATTTTAATGCATAAAACCTCTATCACCCCTATAACTTATGCATTCAAGAACAAAACTCATTCATACAAGGTTGTTATGACACTATCAAATGACTTGGACTCTCTTTTTAAAGGCACTCACCCTTGAAAATCATCTCATACCCTAAAATATCAACTAGGCCTCACTAGGACATCAATTTAAGACCTCATTTAGGGTGCTAGATAATAATAAATAAATAAAATGCTTAAGAAGGTGGACCATTTCTAGGCATACTTATGATTAAACCATAATGAGTTATCATAAAGACCTTTTAAAAAAAATTAACCCCTCCTTCATGACTTTAAAACTTGGTATAAACCCTTTTTAGACACATTTATCATTTAATCACCCTAAAATACATCATTATTCAAACATGAACCTATGAAAGACCGTTGACAAATATTTTACATTGGTAGACATACATGTAAGCTCTAATAGAGGCAACTTGGGAATCATTGGTTGTATAATGGAGCTTTGACAAGGTTTAAATGACTTTACATAAGACTTTTGATACACTCCTTAATTAAGAACCATGCACATAGACTTCTTACTAGGTTAATACTAACCTAAGATCTCAAATATGCCTATTAAGTGTCAATGAAGAACAATCTACTTAGGATGCATGAATAATATATCAAGTAGTTAGTTTGGAAAACCAACCTTCAATGCCCTGTGTCAACCTAGTATTCTTAAGAGCTATTATATCAAGTAGTTAGGATTATCCCATTATCTCCCTCTTTGATCACCAATCTAATTTTCTATTTCTCCAACTACTCAACTAGGTCAAGAATACTTTCTATATTAATAAAGCTCTCTAGTAACTCATTAGCATTCAGTTACATAGTATGATCATCATCGGTATCTTACAACTTTGACTAATTTTTAAACAAAAAAGCAATCTCATTTTTTTAAAAATAGCCATTTAGGAATCATCATCAAGACTAGGATAACTTACTTGCTTGTTTGGGACATCAAGCTTCACCATTGATTTGACAAGTTGATATTGATCTTAAATGATGTATTTAGGCCTATGTAATTTATATGTGACAAGTAGAATTACATTGGTATCCTTGCACTACTTATTAGGTTGTATTGGCCTACTAAAATCTTCAAACTAATCAAGGAGAAATAAACATTGCTTCCATAGTTCAATAACATATTATTGATTCTTTAGAAGACTAGGTAGAATGATGTTCTTAGGCATGTTAAATTGATCTTCACTTGTTGTGAACCCCATTCATGTCTTCATCCTACTTGGTGATAGCCTCAAATTATTTAATGAGATCAAAACACCTCTACCCTACTTCACAAGGTTTTATTTTTGATTCATGGGAGTTGGTATGAAGGTGCCTTCTTCATTCACATAATAGGAGCTTCAACCTATCTTCTATAAAATATCATAGATCAATTTCATAACAATCCTTTGTCTAACCATCAAATGAATAATCATGAATTTATTTTACTGGTGTAGTAGCCTCATGATGAGTATCATTTTACTTATGCAAGATGAAAGTACCTAAATCAATTTATTCAATGAGCTTATAGGGGTTATATTCATGATTTTTGTCTCCCCATTCATCAATTAAAATATTGGTATGCCTTCAAGAGGTGTGGCTGGTGCATGGTCTAGGACATACTATTCTTCATCAAGAACTATGAAATTCACACTAGAAATACTGGGCATATAAGGATATATATGATATGTAGTAGTTTGATTCAAACTTGATAGTGACTCTAGTGACATACCTTATCCTAAAAAAAATGTTAGGCTAATATGATGAAAAATAACCCCAAGTTGTGAAGTCTCTAGATAGGGATAATGAAAAGTAGGGATGGATATCTATAATGAAAATATCTTAAGCTATTGAGAAATTAAGACAAGCATGCAAAGTAAGACTCAATCCCTTAATCACACCAAATATCTTGGTGGTCGTACCATCTAATTGAAATACTCCTTTAGTTTTTAGTTCATATTTCAAGCCTAGTTTATTAGTAACTTACTTAGACATCACAAAAATCCTTGCATCAAATCCAATCATACAATTATGAACCAAGAAATCACCTATGATCATATAAATATATAAATGAGGAGGCTTATAATGCATATACTTAGATGTTCTCCCTTAGACTAAGATGCATTAATAAGGACTAATTTTATCTCCCTTGCTGGTGTAGTTAAAAGATCAAGGTTGTCTAAGGCTTCTTGAAACAAATCATTTTTTCCTGAAATGGATAATGTATCCCACATATAAATGTTGACATATGTCTTCTTACTTTTCTCAATGATATAAGAATGAAGACCACTAACATTTGGTTTTACCTTAGAAACAAAAACACTTTATTTATGGTGCTGGTTGATTAAAGGTTTAGTTTCCTTAGGGGTAGCCTGATTTGATTGTGTTTGAGGTGATCTAGTAGTTTCCCTCTCCTTAATATCCTCTTGAGAAATTGGTGGCATTGTAACTTGACCAATTAAGGAAGATGGATCTCCCTCTATTGATCTTGTATTGAACCTTGTATTTTGGGTTACTAGGGTGCTTACCTTTTTTGAAACCTTATTCCATTTTATGGCACAAAAGTCACCTTCTTTTCAATTAATAAGAGTTAACCCACCTTATCATTGAATTGGTTCATGTTCCCCTTCAACTTGTGGATTTGATTCACTAGATTATCCTTGAAAAGATACCACGCCCTAGACCATTAGAGCCTGATTAAGTACCCCATTTGCAAAAGTTGTCATATTTTGAGTTTGGTTTCAAGGAAAGCACTATTCATAATCCCACATCATGTTGTTTTACATGGGCATAATTGACTTTGAGGTACTAGCAGCATTGGGTTATGAATAGTATAATTCCTAACATGAGTAATTTGGCCTTGTGTTTGAGAATTACCTTGATAGGGATATCTATTAAGTTATAATGGATGATTAAATGACTAATAAGGCCTAACATTATATATTTTATACCTCTTGAAAGCAACCAATTATTTGATAAAGCTCTATAGTAGTGATTTCACCTCATGTAGTTCACTAATTATCTAGTTTGTTGGCATGAGAATGGGTGAAAATGTAGGTTGTGTAGGGAGAATTCTATAAAATGTGGAAAGGGAGGCCTTGGGGTAATTTTCCCATCTTTTATGAGGTAATTTTTAGCCCTAAAGTCAATATCATAGACATCAAGTAGAGTTATACCCCCCATATATTAAATCATAATTATTATATCACTATTTAAGGATCTCAAATAATAGAATAAATTAATGTTAGGAGTATCTTTAGCCATTTATGGGATTATATCCCAAATATTCTAGAATCTAAAATTGAAGTCCACCATATGCTCATGTGGAGCTCTCTTAATGGTGGCTAGTTGCTCAATGAGTAAAAGTTGGTCACTCTTGTCCTCAAACTATTGGCACAATCTTTCTCCCAACTCATCCCAATTGTGGATTAAACTTATTTGTAGAAATCTATACCATTTTAGAGATCTTTCCTTCAAGAATGTATCTAAACTACTCCTAGCTACAATATCCTATGTGACATGGTGTGCTGAATAGATACTTGTAACATCCTAGATATGCTCAAAGAGTATTGTGGATTTTTCATCAATGAAGGATGGGATGATCTTTAGGAATACAATAGACATGTAATAATATTACTGAAGAGATAATGGGATGCCATTATTTTAAGGGTATAAAGAGTTGGTTCCTTTGGGTTACCATGTGAGATATTTGAGGTGATAATGTGTTAGGGAGAATTGATGGCATATGAGGGTCTATAAGATGGATCAAACCTTGAATATCTCTTATTTCTAGTTTAATTTAATGGTAATTCAATAAAATTAGTCTCTTCACCTCTAGAATATGCACTTATTATTACTTTTGGCATAAATACCAAGTAATAATCTAAAACTAGGATCTTATGAATGCCTTTCAGAGTCACCAAGTGCCTAATACATGTATGTAATAGTGTTTCAGTGAATTTTAGCTTATATTTAGAGAAAGGAAGAAGAAGAAACTAAATACGGGTATGGTTGGAAAACTTGTTTGGCTGTGCATGTATTGAATTAGATGATTGTGAATAAATCCTCTTTGGATTGGGAGGATGACCTGTAAATAAGATAATAATAAATAAAATAGTTGTTCAAATAGATAGTTGGGTGGATTTCCTAGTGCTAGCTAGATCCCAAAAGCAAGAGCCTCCTCGGTGGATGTCAATCCATACATTTTTAACAATTAAGTTTATAAATAGAATGATAAGGTATTTGCATCAATAATCAAAAGGTACTAAAATTGAACACAAAAAATGGTTGCTAAATAAATATGCTATAAATGACTAATACAACAATAAATAGGTCAATACTAATGTTAAATAGATCAAGTGTGCTTCAAAAGATAGGATAGGGGTCTATGAACAGGTAGGGACATAAAAAATTGTATTTGGTTGTGGGTAAAAGGGTGAAAATAACTTATTATTTTTTCCTACCATAGTGACCATTGGTGGTTAGGATGTTCATCGATGGTCAAGGTGACCATCAGCAGTTGGATAGACCATCAGTGGTTGAGACAACCATCAGTGGTTAGTGTGTGTAGGCTTGGGTTGATAAATGGACTGATTGATGAGATACTAGAAGGCAATTCTAGGAGGTTGGCTTATGTTGGGCTTATTATTAAATACAAATAAAGTAATTGAATAATAAAAAACAAATACTTAGCTTGAAAAAGATTGATTAGATGGGTGGTTGAGGTGGTTGGATTATTAATAGAGTATAACATGATTTTGATATAGTAATAGATTTTGGCTATAGATCAAGGGGTGGTGGCAAGTTAGCTCTCTATCATGAATGGATCACTAGATTGATGGAAGAGCACATATAAAATAAATATTTGGATGTAAAATCTCTTGATAGTTGTGGATGGATTTCACCTCATGATCCTCTATTTTTATAATCAAGGAAGGACATGTGCAACAAGATGTTAACTGGGCTTTCTAATTATAAATCATGCATGGAATAACCCACACACATATTTAAACAAGTTATTTTTTGAAAAACAAGGTGAAGTATTTTGCATGTTAGTGCTTGGGATGATGAACCCTGACCATTAGTAGTTAAGGTAATCATCAATGGTCATCTTGACCATCGATGGTCGAGGGTCAAGGTAAAAAGGTGGTTAAAGAGTGGGTTTAGTCAATTGGCCAAACTGACCATGGTTAGGCTCAGTTAGGGGTTAAAGGGTCAAACTAGTCCCAAGGGGGTCCTATGGTGGTCCAAGGGTGTTTTGGCATTCATAATTGTGATGTGCAGATTTTTGGTATCTACATTTTCCCCCTTTTTATTATACAGCTTTGAATCAATAAACTAAAAAAATGGATTATTGGTCAAAGGTTACGTTGCCTTGAGTATGGGAGGAGGTGTTCCCCCTCAAACCAAGAGTCGATGAGGTAAAAAAATTAGATGCAGGTTTGATAAGGTGGATGAAGGTGATAATGAAGGTGTATGTCATGAATGTGGGTGAGATTTTAGGCACTAAAGTGCAAATGCATGCACAAAGTGTGATAAAAAGTATGATAACCAAGATTGTGCATAGAATAAGTTTCCATAGTTCATAAAAATAAAGGTTGGTACTAGAAGGACAAGTGACAAGTGGACCACATGATCATATTAGGCATGGTAGTTGGGTATACTCATAAACATAAGTCTTCTAAGTAATGTTTGTGTATCGTTGGGTATCCAAGGTAGGAAGTACTCCTAATGAAAACACAAATGGGTCAAGTGTCATAGATAATCAAAGTAGGAAGTTCTCCCAATAAGACACAAGTAGGTATAATATGTGTGAGGTGGTACAAATTTGAAAGGGTCAACACAAAAAATGTTATCACTATGGTTAAAGGATTAGGCAAAAGTCATTATAAAATGCATTTTAGTTGAGCCAAAATAAACCAACAACAAGACGATGAGGTGGTCAAGGTAGGTAGAGAATGTAGTTTTCATGGGTGGGTACTTACTAAAATATGCCAAAAAATTGCATATTTGAGGTGAAAATGAAAAAAGGGTCCACAACCTGACTATCAGTGGTTAGGGGATCTAAAGGTGACTGTCAATTATCAAGGTCAAACCCTAAAAACATCATGATCAAAAAGTAAAAAGAGAGTCATTTGTCCCATTGAAAATATTTTGACTTGGATCTCTATCTTTTTTTCTTACTTGGGTGATATTTATGAATAGTGAGTGATTTCTAGTTGGTGAGGTTATTAAGGTGGACAAGGTTGATCAAGAGTGATTGAGCCAAGATGTAGTGTAGATGTAAATGTGGCTAGGCAGGGGGTCCTAAGATTCCTCCTCAATGATGATCAAAGAATGAGGTAGGGGGAATCCTTAAATTGATAGGGTAGTTTTGAAATTGACATTAAAATTGGTTTTTTAATTATTTGCCTAGTTGTTAGGGGTAAACATGGGTTTTGCTTAGGTGTGCCTTAGGTAGGGTTTTGGTTGAATTTGGTAAAATTAGGTAGGTGAAGTCCAATTTTTGGAGGTAGGTTAGTTAGGGGTAGGTTTTGGGTAAGATTGGTAGGATTTCATATAAAAAAATTTAGTTTGTGGTTTATTTTTAGGTGGGTTAGGGTTTTGGGGGATTTTCATTGAAGTCATGCAAAGTGACTTTCGATGATCATCTTGACCATCAATGATTGATAATAATCAGCTAAAGGGTGGCTTGATCATAAGTGGTCACAATGACAATCAATGGTTTCCTAGTGTAAAATTGAATTTTGAAACTACTTAAAGTGTTTGAAGGCATAGGAGATGTCATTTTCTTGGTGTAAGTTGATCTTGTGAGCTAAATGGTGGGTTTGGTAGTTTTAAGTTGGATGGGTAAGGTAAAAGGTAGTGCAAGTATTAGTTAAATGGGTAGGATGGGTAAGAAAATATGACTTATAGGTATGAGAGAAGATACATATGAATGATTGGGTATTGTGAATCTTCATAGAGGTTCACCAAGGGATGACCCTAGCTGATTGGGCTCACATGGAGGAGATCAGGTTAGGAGATATGTGATACTACGAGCACATGCCACATGATGCACCCATGATCATGGCCCTCATTAAGAGATGGTATCTAGCCATGAACACTTTCCTCCTACTAACTAGTGAGATGACTATCTTTCTATAGGACGTGCACAAGATTACATGGTTGACCCTATGGGGTAATTTGATTTACCATATAGAGTGGGAAGAATGAGATAATTTATTAGAGATGATATATAGAGATGATGGTGATCATTTCAGATGGTATGCTATGGGTTTTAGCTATAGTACACTATATCAGAGGGTAATGGGTGAGAAGAGACTTATAACCATGATGATGATGGTCATTTCATACTTTGCCCTTCTTAATTCGAGTAATAGGAGATTCTCATACTTGATACTATGGGTATAGGTTGAGATGATACTAGGGTAGGTAGTATTTGGATGGGTACATGTGCTTCTAGTGTAGATATATAGGGAGCTATGGGGTTTTAGGGCCCATAAGATATCTGGCATCAGTGCCAATCTGGTTCTTCAATGTTGGGCTTATAAGCACATTTGAGTGTTAAGGCCTATGGGGATATCATGGGAGGGATATGCCAAATTAGAGTTCCTAGTTGCTTTTATACATTGGAGAGGTGACTTTTCTACTTTAGGTGTAGGAGGAGGAGCCCATAATGTTGATTAGTTTAGGGGTAATTTAGGTGCACTGGTGATTTGAGACATTATTTGGAGACCATATGTTGGGTTCCTAGAGTGGCTTGGGTATACGAGATAGACTCTCTCCTTAGAGAGTTATAGGTGGATTCTCAGTCGGAGGGATGGAGAGGTAGAACTCATCCCATTTGATAGGGTGTAGAGGTAGTTTGACCTAATATAGGGTATTCCAAGTGCATTTCCTAGGTATAGGCATGAGGATGCAGAGATCCTATTGCTAGAGCCACATCCATTATAGATATTGCTTGACTATGAGGATCTTCTAGTCAGGCCACAAATAGATGATGCAAGTTTTCTTAATGGGTAACCTACATGGTATCAAGCTCTAAATGTAGTAGTGGATTTTTGTGGAGTTGATTGTGGCTAGAGGCCAATAGATGTGGACCTAGCCAAGAGAGGGGGCTATAGGGAATAGGTACAGGGAGGTGTCATAGATGGATAGGAAGGATTAGTGCTAGCCATGGAATATGCACAAGTTGTATCACTACAAGGTTAGGTGGCTACCTTATAGGGTCACATTGCTACTCTTATAGGTGATAAGAACCAGACTAGAGCTTCACTAGCCTTGGTTACACATGTGAGAGACTCTTTGAGGTATAGAGGAGGAGTTATGACATTTACAGGACCACCTAACACTATCCCTATGACATGATACTTGGCCATAGTGTCAAGATCTAGAACACAAAGCTTGGATACCACTTGTTAGGATCCTGCTCCTTAAGAAGACAATTGATTACCTTTGTATAAGCAACTAAACATGGAATTAAACCAGAAGTAATATGTAACTAGAATTTAGAAATAGCACAAAATATGAGAGATAATACAATCTTGTATTAACACTCTTCCAAAAGGAAATACAATGAATAAATCACACTCTTCCCACACCTCTTAGGTGTATAGTAATTCTCCCTCAAGAGTTCTCTCTCTCTCAATTACAAACAACAACTCAAACACAGAGTTGTTCCCTCCACCAATAAGTGACAATCAACTCAACCATTGTTGCCTACTTCCAGTCCACCAAGTACTCAAAGTAATCCAAGTAGATCTCCTTGATATTTCTCTTTATTGTGTTGTAGATCTCCTTGATCTTGCTACCCTGTAGATCTCCTTTGACCTTGCACACACACACCCATAGATCTAACTAATCTTAATTACCATGTAGATCTCCCTAATCTTGCTACCTGTAGATCAACTAATCTTACACTTGGAAGGATCTCTTCCTTGTCCTTGATTACAATACAGCCCCATGGGTCTATTAAATAGATCCCAAACCAAACAATAATTAGAAACATAGACTCAAGGCTAAAATTAGTCTTTACATGCAAACTGACTATTCATTTAACTAACTATTTGTGTAACTAACAGTTTTGGAAATGCACAGGCAACTGACGTCGATCCCTACCTATCTAGAGATGACCGATGTCGGCCGATTCTTGACCGATGTCAGCAGCTTCTAGTTTACTCATGACCAATATTGGTTGGCTTGACCGATGTCAATTTGCCTAATCAACGTCAGTTACTATGACACTCAACAACCTCCACCATTTGCATCAGTAAAGCTTTTAGCTCCATAACCTAACAATCTCCCACTTGGAGATAAACAACTGCACCTGTACCTGTACCTGTACCTATACATCCTCTAATTTTATTTCCTGGCTTGTATCCCTCTTCAAGTTCAATCTTGAAGACCAACATAAGTTGAATGAAGATTCAACTTCTCCTTTGTTCCTGGCTTTGTTAACATACCTACAGGGTTCATATCCTTGCTAGTCACCATGACTGCAACAACCTTTTGCAACTCTAAAATCTAGCTAACCGCCATTCCACCAATAGTGAACACATATCCTGTGGTGCTTCTCCTACCATCCAAGTCACCTACCATATCCGAATCTACATACTCATGTAGAGAAGTGCTTGACCCTGCATAACATAAATACCTGCTACTGGTCCCTCTCAGATATCTGAGAATCCACTAAACTAATTTCCAGTGCTTCTTTCTTGGATTGGCCATAAACTTGCTGACAACTCCCACTGCTTGGGTAATATCAAGTCTAGTACTCATGTACTCAACCTCATCATGTGATTTAGGACACTATTTTATGAACTGTCCAACCATAGGTGTGCTAACCAGTTCTACATCCTACATATTGAACCTCTCCACTACCTTATTCAAATAATCTTCTAGAGACAAAATCAACCTGTGGCTTTCCTTGTCTCTAAAAATACTCATGCCAAAGATTTTCTTTGCTGCTTCCAAATCCTTCATGGCAAACCTCTAAACTAATTTTACCTTTAGCTCAGCAAACTCCTGCATGTGTGACCTTACAACAAGCATATACACTACATACAGTAATAGGATAATATAGCTAATATTATCCAACCTAGTAAAATAAACACAATGGTCACATTGACATTGCTAAAGCCATGCTTTGTCATACACCTGTCAAACCTTAAACACCATTGTCCTGAAGCTTGCTCAAGACCATATAACCTAGACTTTTGTCTCACCTATCCATTCTCTCCTTTCTTTAACCTATAAATCCATTCATCTTTCAGTGCTTTCATCCCAGCTAGAAACTCTACCAAATCTCCCATTTGGTTCTCTTCCAAGGAATCAATTTCCTCATTCATGCCATGCTCCCACTATTTCTTGGATTCTACCTGCATTGCCTCTTCAAAACTTCCTAGTTTTCCACCATCAGTGAGCAACAAGTAGTATAAAGAAGGGGAATAATGAATTTGAGGCTTACTTACCCTTTTAGTCCTCCACATGGGCATTTGAGACTCCTTGACAGCTTACTGTCTGCCCAAAATTCATTCTAACAGTGACCGATCCTGGTCATCTCTCAGTCTACACCTGACTGACATCAGTTCCATGTGACTGACCTGATCAACATCGGTTCTTACCTAAACGACGTAAATTTTCACCTACCCAACATCACTGAATTCAGTCTGCACATGATCGATGTTGATTCCTACCTATTCGATGTCAATTCTCACCTGACCGACATCAGTAACTGTGTTTTCTTGTGAGTGATGATTTATACCTGCAAGCTCATTTTGGATCATAACCTTGTCCAAATCAACACTGACCTGCTCAAAAAAATTTAGCCTCTTGAGCTGATCTCTGTCCATCATCTCCTCCTTGAAAACCAAGGCTTTCCAGTTCTTAACTTTGTCAAAAACATTAGATTTCCTCTTTATGCAATAAACCCAATCCTTTCTTGTAGCATCAATTTCAAGAAACCTCACTTTCTTCTATTGCTTATAGAAATCTCAATCTATGCATTTCAAATCTGAACTCTTACCATTTGACTTAAGAACATCCATTCCCTTCTCACTCATGTGACCAAGCCTATAGAGCCACATCTTTGCATCTACATTTGAAGTAGATAAAACAGAAGGAGAATCAGTAATACAAGTAGATAGATAAAGTGTACCTACTTTCTTACCACATGCTAATACAAGTGCACCCTTGGAAACTTTCCAAGATTCCACTATGAGAGTTAATGTGCAACCTTCATCACCTAACTTTCCTATAGAAATTAGGCTCCTCTTTAGGACTGGGACATGCATGACATCCTTCAACACCCATGTGTTGCTCGTCTACAATTTCAGCTGCACTTTCTCTTTGCCAACAATTTAACAAGGCTCACCAACCCATAAATAAATATTTCCAAAGTCTCCATGAACATAATCATGGAAAAATAATCTATTTTGGATGGCATGGAAAGAGGCAACAAAATCTAAAACCCAAGATTCTACTTTATCCAAGGAACATATAAGAGCATCCCGTGCAACAATCCCTGCATCATTTACTTCTTTATTTCCTTCATGCTGATCTTCTACTAACCAACAATCTTTCTTTACATGCCCTTTCTTTCCACAATACAGTAATTGATAATTCTTGCCATTGAATTTATCCATTTTTAGTGTACTTTCTTCTGCCATTGCTTTACTCCCACTCAATCAAAAACCCTTGAGAGTGACCTGTAATCAACAAACACTAACCTACTCTAAACCAAGCTCTGATGAACCTTAAACCAGGCTCTGATACCACTTGTCAAGATCTAGAACACAAAGCTCTGATACCACTTGTTAGGATCTTGCTCCTTAAGAGCACAATTGATTACCTTTGTATAAGCAACTAAACACAGAATTAAACCAGAAGTAATATGTAACTAGAATTCAAAAATAGCACAGAATATGAGAGATAATACAATCTTGTATTAACACTCTTCTAGAAGGAAATAAAATGAAGAAATCACACTCTTCCCACACCTCTTGGGCGTACAGTAATTCTCCCTCAAGAGTTCTCTCTCTCTTAATTACAAACAATAACTTAAACACAGAGTTATTCCCTCCACCAGTAAGTGACAATCAACTCAACTGTTATTGCCTACTTCCAGTCCACCAAGTACTCAAAGTACTCCAAGTAGATCTCCCTGATCTTACTCCTTGTTGTGTTGCATATCTCCTTGATCTTGTTACCCCACATATCTCCTTTGACCTTGCACACACACACCTACAAATCTAACTAATCTTACTTACCATGTAGATCTCCCTGATCTTGCTACCTACAGATCAACTGATCTTACACTTGGAAGGATCTCTTCCTTGTCCTTGATTACAATACAGCCCCATGGGTCTATTAAATAGATCCCAAACCAAACAATAATTAGAAACGTAGACTCAAGACTAAAATTAGTCTTTACATGCTTACTGAATATTCGTTTAACTAATTATTCATGTAACTAACAGTTTTGGAAACGCACAGGTGACCGACGTCGGTCCCTATCTATATGGAGATGACCGATGTTGGTTGATTCCTGACTGATGTCGACAGCTTCCAGTCTACTCCTGACTGATGTCAGTTGGCCTGACCGATGTCAGTTATTATGACACTCAGCAACCTCAACCATTTGCATCAATGAAGCTTTTAGCTCCTCAACCTAACACATAGTGTAGGAGTTATAGTACTACAAGGTTATCATTTTGAGGTGGTGTCCTAATGAGCCCTAATGGGAAAATTATAGAGAGTGTTTGGCAAGTGGTACCAGTGTGGTGACATTAGGTTAGTGGACTACATATGTAGGTGGATAAACAAGTATTATAAGGGGATAGGTACCAAGATATAGGTTCTCTAGGAGACAGTGGTGCCCTAAGGTCATAGCTATGATAGAGTTCATATCTATTATATGTTGTTGTATATCATTTTTGATATTAGCCTATGAGTCGATACAGTGAGATGTACATTGTGAGAGAGAGAGAGACATGTATATTTTTTGTATACATTATGATGTGATTTGACTCATGATTTATATATATGATCTTTGTTTAGTGCTTATTGCTCATAGTCTATACTTTTATTTGATGTTATGGGATGATGTGATGTTTATATTGATTATGCTCATGTTATAGATATTGGATACTGATGGAGACTCACCAAGATAGGCATGCGATAGATTTTATTTATGGTTATGCTTTATGACATGATAAATTATGACATGTTAAATTTTAACGAGTATATGCTTCATTATTTAGATTTAGACATGTGGTGGAAAATGGTTGGTTGCTTTATTGTTCATGGATGATTGACTTTGACATGATAATGGATATGCTAGTGATGTATGATTTTTCTTATTACATGTGTTTATGTGATGTGGTTATGATTATGGTTATTGTATCTTAAGGTAAAACACACAAAACAAGTTAATCAAGAACACTAGATTTGAGAACAAAGGATATAATCAAGAGGAAAACATCTTAGTAGATATATCAACTAGTTATGATAAGATAGGAAGAGGAAACGATGTTTAATATTTGATAAGGACTAAAACAAAACTAAAGTTGGATTGGCTTAAGAAACATAAGCCCTTCAAATGATTCACATTAGCATTTGTTATTTGGTTAAAAAGGTGTCTTGATCACAAAATGTCAAGTAAGCTCAAAACCCCTTGCTTATAGTGTATAAAAGAGAGATGGATGAAAATGGAACCTTCTTGTGAGACTCGTATGCCTCTTCTTGAGGTTTTAGAAAAGTCAATATAAACAAGTCTATATCATACAAAGTGTAAATTGATCGATGCAAGAAGTCTACTCATGAGACCTAATTGTGACTTTCAATATTAGTTTTCTTATGAGAGTTGATTGTGGCTTTCAAAATTATTATATTTTTGTAATTGCTTGATAATGGGTCTTGTACTTGCTTAAGTGTTGAAAAAGTTGATTAATATGGGAAGCTTCCAAAAAATTGCTTGTTTTGACAAATGCTTTACCAATCCATCCTTTGAAGGAGTGTTCAAAGTTTGTATGCTTTATTTAATGTTCTTTGATAGATGTCCTTCAAGGGAGCAGTCTGTGAATGCTAGGAATGACCCATGATTGTTATTGTTTAGTTTTTTTCTTTTTTTTACTTTGTTTGATTTTTATTGACATAGACATGCATATATGGGATTAAAGGGCTCATCTTTATGAATGCAAAACTAAAAACACAATAAGGTTGATTAGGTATAAAGAGGTTTAGGTGACAACAATCATGGGAATCCATCCTTGTGAAAAAGGGTGAAAAGTACCATGAGAATCATGTCATGGGTAGAGCTGTGGTACCCATTGTTCAAGATTAGACCATGACTATGATATATAATCACATGATTAAATTTTAATTAGTTTTCCCTAAAATAGGGAAATGAATGTGGTTTGTAAGTAAGGAACAAGCTTAAGTTAAATAAAAATTGAAACTTGATCTTTCTTAATAAGAGAATGGATGCAAATATGAAGCAATGAGGGGCTCATGTTTTGGGTTGCCTTCAAGAAAGGACAACTAGTAATCTTATGATCCATACTTGTGGGTTATGATAAAGGGTCCAAGACAATTGAAAGCAAACTTTCCTTGCTTTTTTTCTCCATATTGATGACATGCTAATTTTCCTTTAGGACAAGGTCTCTAATGTTAAATTCTCTTACTCTAAGGTGTTTGTTATAGGCATGTTTAATTCACTCTTGATAGACATGAAGATAGGTAATGGTGGCTAAGAAATGCTCATCAAGTAACTTAAGCTGGGCTAAACGGTGTTGATGATAATCATCTTTAAAAATGAGATATTGTAAATATATGCAAAGAGATGGGATTTTGACTTCAAGAGGCAAGACAGCCTTCACTCCAAACACAAGAGAGAATGGGGTATTACCTATAAGGGTTTAAATGATAGTATGATATGACCATAAGGTGAAAGGGATGTGTAAATTCCAATGCTGTCTAGATGCATTGACCATTTTAGTGAGCATGTTAAGAGTTTTGTTAGAGGCCTCATCTTGTCCATTCACTTTAGGGTGATAAGGCGAGGAAAAACTTAACTTAATGTTGAATTCATCACATATACCTTGGACAATATTTTAAAATATTTACCGTTGTGAATGATAATTTTGTGAGGAACACTAAAATGATAGATAATGTGATGATTAATAAAGTTGACAATATTTTCCACTTTGGTTGAAACTAGAGGAATAGCCTCTACCCATTTGGTAAAACATTTCATCACAGTGATGATAGAATGGTGTCACTACAAATAATGGGGGTTAATTTTTCCAATAAAATCTAGACTCCATTGTGAGAAGGGACAAAAATCAATAGAAACATGAAGACTATGGCTAGGTGTGTGATGTAGATTGGTATGTTGTTGACACTTAACACATATTTTCACATAATCACAACAATATTGGTTAAGGGTAGGTGAGTAATAGCCAAGGTGAAGGATGTGTTTAGCTACGATGATGCCACTAAAGTTTCCCCCATAGATACCATCATGAATTTATTTGATAGAGTGAGAGGATTAATGACTAAGTAGGCAATAGAAGAGAAGACCATCAAATCCACATTTATAAAAAATTCCTCCCATAATGGTACAATATGAGGTACTCAAGATAAATGCTCTAAAAGAATTCCTAGAAAGGCCAAAAGGAATGATGGCAAGGTTGAGATAGTCAAAGGTCCATTGATACCAAAGGTCAGGTTGGGTCTCCTCCACATTGAAGATGGTGGGAGAATCAGGTTTGACATAGGAATGTTGGGTAAGTCTATGGATAATGATAGATAGTTTGGAGTCAAAGGGTTTAGATGGAATTTGAGAGGTAAAATAATTAATGGTATTGGAAAACTTTTTGGTATATTATAGGGTTGACTGGATGTGATAGTGTTCATATCATGCTAAGATTTCATCAACTAATTATTTGTACTATTGTAAAACATCATTCTTACACTAGTAAGAGCCATTTATTTGATTAACCACAAGTTAGGAGTCACCAAAGATATTGATTATTTTGACTCCCAAAGCTAAGGCAGTTTGAAGGCCTATCACTAGGGATTTATATTCATCCATATTATTGGTACACTCAAAGTCAAGCTTGAAGGATAAAGGAAGAGGCTCACCATCAAAGAGAATAAAGATGCTACTAGTTACTCCACCATGTTGACATTTTGATCCATCAAAGAACATGGTGACTTGAAGGTTGAAGTCCACTTAAGAGAAGGTCATGATGGACTCATCGGGGAACTCAAGAGGAGGAAGTTGGTTATCTGCTAAATATACTTTAGCCAATTGGTCAGTAATGACTTTCCCCTTAATTGAACTTTTTTGAAAAAACTCAAGATCAAACTTTGTTAAGAGCATGAGTCACTTGGCCATACATTGGTTTTAATATGGCTTGGACTACATATACTTAAGTGGGTCAATATTAGTTATGATAGGTTTCATGGTTAAGAAGGAAGTGGTGAAGTTTGGTATCCATGAAGAATAAAGATAATAAAAATTTCTTAGTATGGGTGAACTAAGTCTCGTACTCTACAAGCATGTAGTTGATGTAGTAGATAGCTTGCTCTCTATGTTTTTCATCCCAATGAGTAAGCATTGCTCCTAGGGAGTGATCAATGGGGGAGATATAAAGGTAGAAAGGTTGGTCATCCTTGGGAGGGGTGAGGATAGTTAAATACAAAAGGTACTTTTTGAGTGAATCAAAGGCCTTTTGACATTTGTTATTTCATTTAAAAGATACATCCATCTTTAGAAGGTGATGTAAGGGTTGGCATCAGTCTAAAAGTTGGGAGATAAAGTGACATGTGGATTGGAGCTTCCCTTGTAAACTATGGAATTTCTTGAGGTTAATTGGAGGAATCATGTCAAGGATGGCTTTGATTTTGGTCAGATTGACCTCTATTCCCTAAAGGGAGATAATAAAGCCAAGAAGCTTTCTTGACAAGACCTAAAAAATGCACTTATTAGGGTTAAGGTAGGCATGGTAATGGATGAGTCACTCAAAGATAATCTTGAGAGCAACCAAATGATTCTTACAATATTTGGATTTCCTAAGAAGGTCAACCACATAATCCTCAATAATTTTTTGGATAAGGTCATCGAAGATGTAAGTCATGGTATGTTGGTAGGTTACACTAGCATTCTTTAGTTCAAAAATCATGACTCTATAGTATATTTTCCCTCATGGGGTGGTAAAGGTGGCTTTATGTTGATATTTAGGGGCAATTAGGATCTAATTGTAACCTGAGAATCTATCCATGAGAGATAACATCTCGGGGCTAGCTGTAAGATCAATTAGTTGGTCAATGCTTGGTAGAGGGAAGTCATCTTTAGGGAAAACAAGGTTGAGGTCATGAAATTCCACATAAATGTGTATTCCCATTATGGTTTTAGTGATAGGTACAACATTTTAAACCCATTGGGTGTAATCAATAGATTGAATGAAATTGACAAATAGGAGATGTTGAAGCTCTTCTTTGACAATAAGGGCTATGTGAGGGTGTATGCACCAAAGTTTCTTCTTGATGGGATTGAAATCACATTTGGTGACTATGTTGTGGGTGGTAATGGTAGGGTCAATTCTTGGCATTTCTCTATAAGACCAAGCAAATACAATGTTTTTGTCTTGAAGGAAAAAGGGCAAGTCTTGAAGTTCCTTATAATTTAGTGATTGGCCAATTTTGACAATACAAGAGTTATTCAGAGTGCCCAAATTGATATCCATAATGGATTCATTTAACATGATCTAATTCTTAAGAGGAAGAGATTTGTGTATGGAAGAATATGGGGCACTAAAATAGGTGAGAATGGAACCATCATCTTAGCACTGAATAATGTTAATAGTAAGAGAGTCATCTCTTATCATCTTAGGATGGGTTAAAGGGATGGTTATGATTACCCCATCCTTTTGATAATTTAGGGAGCTAAGGCTAATCATGTTGATGGAAAAAAAATTAGGGTAGATGATGTCCTCATCCTTACACATAGGTGGAGGACAATTTTGTGAGGGAGGGATGTCTTCCTCAATAATGGTGACAGTAGGTAGTTTGGTTTTCCTATTGGTGGGTTGAATGAAATCAAGGTAATGTTTCTCATGAGGCTTTCTGGTCTCAATGAAAATTAACTCATGTGGTTTTTTTTCATATCATCTAATACCAAATCCTTCTAAGCACACTTTTGGAGGTATGTCTTGGTGAAACTCAATATGTCTACATAGGAGAAGATAGAGGTGAATGATCAAGGTAAAGAGGAGGTGGTAGAAGCGTCAAGTGGTTTGTTACATCCCCCATAGATGAAATGGGTTTGACAGTGAAAAGGTCTAAAAGGAACAATGGCTCTAATGTTATGGTCATATCCGGGATGGTGGTCGAGTTTCCCATACTCTTAGGGAGTAGTCAAGGGTGAGGAGGTGATATTCCCTAATGAAAGATGATGGAATGTGGATTCTAAGTGGTTTTAGGTGGGGATTTGATTAGAGGGGATGGATGAGATAGTTGATGCCTCATGGGTAGAATAAGTTATGACTTTCTCTTTCATGGTTGAGGGCTTGTTTTTGGCTGTTAAAGGTGTGTTAGATGGAGGTAAGAGGATGTCATTGGGTTGATAAGTCATGTTGCATGACTAAAAGGCGATTGGTTTAGCTTGTATAGTGACAACCTAAACTTTATTCTCAAGTTTAATATAATGATGAAGGGTAAAGGGGACATAACCCATGGAGTGGATCCAAGGTCATCCTACCAAAACATTATATTAGAATTCACCTGCCACTACATAAAAGAGTTTAGGGAGGGTGAAGGGTCCTAAATGGATATGAAGGATAATAATTCTTAGGGTAATGACCATGGTGTTATTGAAAGATCAAAGGACAATTGAGTCTTCAGACATGACATTGTTTGATAGGTTGAGTTGGTATAGGCATGGGATAAGATGATATTAATACTAGCTCCCCCATCAATCATGACCCATTTGATGTGGTTTTGTTTGATGTAAGAAGTAATAAAGAGAGGGTATTTGGGTCATCAAGATGGATAAAAGGTATTTCTGAATCCTTTAAGGTGATAAGGTTGGAAATTTGGAGGGTGCCAACAAAGGCTACCAGAGGTTGAGGGTCTTTAGGTTGGACCTCTATTGACTAAAATGCCTCTATCATTGCTTAGTGATGATGAGGTGAAGTATAAATCAACTCATATAAGATCATCTTTACTAGGGTCTGGTGAAGCTAGTTGAGCACCAACCTCCTAATTGATTCAAAGGGGTTAGATTGGGAGGTGCCCAAGATAAATACATTGGGTTTCTAAGGTGTTTGAATTTGAATTGGTTGGGAGGTAGAAGATGGGTATATCCATGGGATGGAAACTTTGGCCTTCCCCTTATCCTTTTTTGAGCATGTGATCATGTGACCACATGGATAATATGGATAGAGGGAAGACTTAGGGTAGGAGATTGGCTTGGTTCCTCATCACTCTAAGGTGAGAGTGGGGGAATAGGTAGGTGTTGGGTAGTGGTAGTTGGTTGTTGGATTGGTAATGGGCCTATGGGAGGTTTCTCTATTAATATATTGTCCTCATCATAGATCTTATGAATAATGGTTTGGAAAGATTTATATTTATCAATGTCATATCTTAGTGTCCTATGATAGGAGCACACTTAGTAATCATTATACTAGACTTGTTTTGAACTGAAAGGGTTGAATGGCATGATATGAGGTAAGGTCAAGAAAGAAGCTTGCAATAACTTTTAGAAGATGACTGAGTAAGGCTCAGCTAAAGGTGGAGAGGTTTAGAGGTTTTCATCTTGGTTCATGAGATGGAAGTCTTTTTAGCAATAATATTAGTGGTAAGAGGTTTGGGTAAGGTAGTTTTCTTAGTTGATGGTTTTTGTTTTGGTAAGTTAGAGGTTGATAAGTTAGAGGTAAGAGGTTTTAGGGTAGGTATTTTAGTGTTTGATGGCTCGATGAAGATAGGGTTGTCATAAATAAAGTGTGCTGGTGTAACTAATAATGGTGGTTGCATTTTGGTTGAGAAAATTAGCTTTCTGATCAAAGTGGAGGGATGAGGCCCTAAGATTGAGGGCCAAGTTGAGGGAGGTATAAGTTTGACCCTCTAGCCTTTTACTAGGTTTACTTCCTTAGTCAATTTGTTTTTGTGATTGGTTGTTAGGTTTGGTGATGTAAGCTCCACTTTCACATATGGGTTATTAAGGATCTATGTAGGGAGGGTTCCAAGGTTTTTGGTTGGTTTGGTTAGTTTGGTTGCAGAGGTTGATTTGGTTATTTGGAGTTTAGGTGCATTTAATGGTTGATAAATTCTTGGGTTGGTAGAGGTATTTATCAATTTGGTTGATAAGATAGGGGTTTGGATAATAGGAGTGGTGGGTTGGTTTACTAATGGTGTGATTGGAGGTTCCTTATTAGTGATGTAATGGAGCCCCAATTTTTTCCATAAGGTGGCTTGATCCATGTCAAGATCGGAGACAAATTCCAATTTATGCACAAACCTAGAGAATGGTTTATATACTAGTTTTGTTCCCTAGATAGTGGAATTGAAAGATAAGCCCATACATTGAGAAAGGGGAATGGTGACCTCATCCTTTTCTTCAATCAAAGGATGCAAGGTTTATATGGGTGATTCCTCTATGGGAGGTGTATACATGGTGGCTTCCTTTTTGGTAATGATCTCTAAAGGGGTAGTAAATTGCTCAGTGACTAAGGGAGAAGGTAAAATGGGTGTTTGTTCCAATATGTCAATTAAAGGATGGGTTAATTGCTCCACTACCTCAATAAGTGGAGGAGAAGAAAGGGTTTCTTCCTTAGTTTGGGTCTTCAAAAAAGGAGAAGGTAACTCTACTACCTCAATAAGTGGAGGGGGCAAAGAATAGATAGATTGGTCAATAGGTTCTTCAATAATGAGTGTGTTAAAACCCATATTCATAGTATGGGCATCATGAGAACACTCAACCTTATTGATCTCATTTTTTTTAGGTGCATGATTGGGGAAAGGTTGCTTGAAAATTTCAAGGTCTTGGTTTTGAGGTGTGTTGGGGTTGTCCAACATGAGCTCCCCCTTGTCAATGAGAGATTGGACAATGATCTTGAAGATATTAAACCTACTAATGTCATGCCCAACTACTAAATGGAAAGCACATAGGTCATTATCATTGTACCAACTAGGTGTAGGATGAGAAGAATCAAATTATTGAGGTGGTTTGATAGGAGGAAGTTGTATGATGTTGGAATTCAATAACTTCTCTAGGATTGAAGCATAAGATTCTCTAAGTGGAGTAAATTTCTTCTAGTTGTTTTAGTTTTAGTTTATCGTGGTTTTCTTTGAGGAGCTAGAGGAATTTGGTTAGTTGATAGATGGTGGAGTGGTTTTAAGGACAACAACATTTATTGTTCCCTTGATGTTGGGATTGGTATTGGTTTGGTTGCTGATTTTTTGAGGAAGATACCTCATTGGTCTTGTAAGTAGAGTTCTTATTTTTCAACTTTAGCTTTACTTCATTGATGGCTCTATTTTCTAGCTTACGTACCATGGTAAAATATTCATCAAAAGTTATGAAGCTTTAGACATGTAGTGTAGAATAAATGTGCTTGTCACATGCCTAAGCAAAAATTTCTATTAGTCTGGGTTGGGGTAAGGAGAAGGAAACCTAAAATATTAGGATCCTCAAACAAGAAACAAAATTAGAAATAGATTCATCATAAAATTACTAAATAGAGTAAAGGTAAGTGATGGAAACCTTCTTAGAGATATTTATCAAAAAGTGATCTAAGAAGGTTTGGGCTAGTTGGGTGAAGGAGAATAAAGAGATTTTGGTTATGGCACTATACCAATCTAAGGTTGGACTAAATAGGGACATAGGGAAGGTACAAAGAAGGAGGGCATCATCGTAGGCAATCAAATAACATGCATGCCTAAATACCCAGAGGTGTTATTGGGGATACTCCTTACTCTAAAACTTAGAGAACTTGGGGAGCTCCCACTAAGGAGGATATTTTTTGATAAGGATAGATGGGTGGATGGGTTCATTATAGATCTAATCATATGATAAGATGTTGTAAGCTTTAGAAATGGATGACTCTAAGGTGGTTATTTTATCCATGAGCATTTTCATTAGATCTGATTGGGGTTGTGCACCTGAAGGGTTGTAAGGTGCATACTATTGTGGTGGGTAGGTGACATACTAATAACTAGTAGGAGATTGAAGAGTAGCCACATATTGGTATGTGGACACCAATGGTTATGTGGATGTTATGTGGGGTAGGTAGATATAGGTGGTTGGGTAGTAGGTAGAGGTATATGCCCTTGTGGGCTAGGGAAGTAACTTAGGTTTGGTGTAATGGGAATCTATTAGGTGGGATTAATGGTTAGGTTGGTGATCAAAGGAAGGGTAGTGACCTTTATGTTGATGGGTGGTAAGGTAGAAGGTATAGTTACCACAAGATTTTGAAGTGGATAGTGGTTAGCATATTAGGGGTAGTTGATGGAAGGTTGGTAATGATAGTGGTAGGCATCCCCATGGTAAGGGGAGTATAGGTGGCTAATGGTGGGGTTATTCCTAGGGTATAAAAGTTATTGGTGGGGGTAGAAAGTATAAGGGTGTTTGTAGGTTGGGTAGGTTGGTTTTCCATAATAGCATGAAAGGGATTATTGGTGGATGAGGAAGCTTGGGTAGTCAATGGTTAGGTGTTGACTATGGAAATAGAAATTTTTCCCATAAGGTGGGCAGGCATGCCATAAGGTGGGTCTATATGTGGAACTAAAGTAGGGGAATGATGAGGCATAGTGTTAAGATAATGCTAAAAGGCCACATGATTTATATATAAGAAGGTGGAAAAATCCATATCTCCTTGGGGATCTTCTTGAAGGAAAGGAAAACTTCTCAAAGGATAAGGAGAGTTTTTTGGTTCATAAATTTACTCCATGGATGAGGAAGTAGAATAGGTTGATTGGCTTGGTGATGGGTTTTGTTCTGCTAGATTCTTTCACTATTAGTGAGTTATACAAATCCAAGGTAAGGGAGAGAGAATACACAAAAAATCTCACCACTCAAACAGAGAGAAGATAAGAAATGAATGAAGAAATCAAATACACACTAAAAATTATGTTAAGTCCTAAAGGTTCTTTTTAGTCTCTCTTTTGGCTTATGCCTTTAGCTTTCAAGAAATTATGTGACTAAAATTGGCTTGTAGAGCAGGTACTAGAAAATAAGTCTATGGTTGGTTTCAAGTTGTGTAGGCTCTCAAAAAGGATATATATTGGAAATCAATAGGTGGCTTGGTATTAGGGCCCACCCCCTCACTTCACACCCATAGAAATAAGGGTATCAGGTGCTTAGCTAATATATACCAATTTCTAGATTTTATACTCAACTAGAGAGTTGAGTTGGTTCTCCCCTTGGTAATGACCTCCAAGTAGAATTGCCAGGAAAGGGTAAGGTAATCTCTAGGTGATGAAATCCTAATCAGGCCTTATCTCAAAAAAAATTGATATTTAATTGATGAAGGTAGTTTGGTTTAGTGTGTGAAACAAAAGTGATGTTACGATTGAATTACTTTGCTTTAATTTAAACTATGTGAGCTAAACTTGCAAGCAACTAATGCATGTAGTCAATTTTAAGCCCAAAAAACTTTGATGCCATTTATGAGCATAGAATAGAGAGAAAATCATATAGATGTAAACAACATAAACCTAAGTAAAGACTCAAGGGTCCCACTGGTTGTACCAAAATGTTTTAGTGAATTTCATATTATATTTCAAAAAAGTAAGAAGAAGAAACTAAATATGGATATGGTTGGAAAACCTATTTGGTTGTGTGCATGTTGAATCAGATGATTGTGAAGAACTCCTCTTTAGCTTGGTAGGACAACCTGTAAATAAGATAACACTAAAGTAAATGGTTGGTTAGATAGATAGTTGGGTGGATTACCTAGCACTACATAGATCCCAAAAATAAGAGCTTTCTTAGGGGTTGTCAATCCACATATTTTAAACAATTAAGTTTATAAATAGAATTATAAAGTACTTGAATCAATAATCAAAAGGTACTAAAATTAAACACAAGAAACGATTTATAAATAAATAGGCTAGAAATGACTAATACAATAAAAACCAAGTCAATACTAATGCTAAATAGATCAAGTGTGCTTCTAAAAATAAGAGAGGGGTTTCTGAATAGGTAGGGACACAAAAATTTGCATTTGGTTGGGGGTAAAAGGGTGAAAATAACTTGCTATGACTTTTTTCCATAGTGATCATCAGTGGTTTTGATGATCCTTGGTGGTTAAGGTGACCATCGATGGTTAAGGTGACGTTAATGGTTGGATAGACTATCATGGTTGAGATAACCATTTGTGGTTACTATGTGTAGGCTTGGGTTGATAAATACACTAATTGATGAGATTCCAAAAGGTGATTTTGAGAGGTTAGATTATGCTAGTTTGTTTGCAAAATACAAATAAATTAATTGAATACTAGAAAACAAATACTTAGCTTGTAAAATATTGATCAGATGAGTAGTTGAGATGGTTGGCTTGTTAATATAGTCTGGCTAATTTCAATAGATTAATGGTAATTGGCTATCAACCGAGGGGCAGTATCAAGTTGGCTCTCTATTGTGATGGATGGATCACTAGATTAATGGAAGGACACCTGAAAAATAAATCTCTAGATAAATAAGCTCTTGATATTTATGGATAGATTTCACCTCCTGATCCTCTCTTATTATAGAAAAAGAAGTAAATGTGTAACAAGATGTTAATTGGGATTTCTAATTATAACTCTCACATAAAATGGCTTGCATGTGGATTTAGACAAGTTATATTTATAAAATCAAGGTGGAATGTTTTTCATGTTAGTTCTTGGAATGGTAGACCCTAACCATTGGTGGTCAAGGTGACCATCGATGGTCATCATGATTGCCAGTGGTCAAGGGCCAAGGTAAAAAAAGTGGTTAAAGAGTGGGTTTGGTCAGTTGGTCAAACTAACCAAGGCCAAGTTCAGTTATGGGTCAAAGGGTAAAATTAGTCCTAAAGGGGTCCTAAGGTAGTCCAGGGGTGTTTCAACATTTAGAATTGAGGTGTATGGATTTTTAGTGTCTATAAATAGTTACAAATATCTAAGAACATTAACAAATTATTAGAAAATACTTCAATCCTTTAAAGTAGTGGTCCCACTAGTCATGTTAGAAATAAAAATGTTGGTTATCCTCGCCACCCTTGGTCCCTTAAACACTTGCACATTTGGATATGGGTATTATTTACAAAAAATAGTTTAATATGGGCTCCAAAGCACCTTAATGATGACTATTATGGCCTAGAATTAGGTATGCCTAAGATTTTTCATGTTTCCTAAGTATATTATTCCTTATTATGATCTAATAGGAATATTTGAGATCTTAGGTTGGCGTTAGCCTATTAAGAGGTTTATGTACATGTTACTTCATCAAGGAGTGTATCAAAATTCTTATGTAAATTCATTTCAACCTTGTCAAAGCTCCATTCCTTAACCAATGATTCCCAAGTTACCTCTATTAGGGCCTACATGGATGTCTACCAATGTAAAATATTTATCAAAGATATTTCATAGGTTCATGTTTGAATTAGGGTGTATTTTAGGGTGATTCAATGAGAAATGTGTCTAAAAAGGGTTTATACCAAGTTTTCAAGTCATTAAAGAGGGGTTAAAATGTTTTAAAAGGTCTTCATGAGCCCTCATTATGGTCTAATCATAGGTATGCCTATAAATGGTCCATCCTCCTGATAATTTTATTAATTTATTATGATCTAGCACCCTGAATGAGGTCTTAAGTTGATATCCTCGTGAGGCCTAGTTGATAGTTAGAGGCATGAGATGATTTTCAAGGGTGAAGAACTCAAAAAGGAGAGTCTTAAGTCATTTTATAGTATCATAAAATCCTTATATAGACTATTTTCATCACTTCCAATTATAAAATAAGGTCATAAAAAGAAAAAGATCCTAAAAAGTGCTTATGAGAATATAAAGGGTTAAGAGGTCCCATTTGAGCTCATTAAAGTCATTTTTAAAAAGTGAGGCATTCTTAAAAGTTTCAAAAGTCATTTATTATTATGTGAAAACTCTTTATGATCTCTTTAATCCATATAAATCATAATAAATGCATTAAACTCAGTGGTTGCCCTTCATTCTTATTCTTAGTGGCATTCATTTCTCCTAATGTGAGGAGAGTGAACTTAACCATCTCTAAACCATTAATCCACCTTAAAACATGGTCATGGAAGTTTCATGGTTCTAGGGATGTTATTTTAGGTTTACTTAAGAATCTCTCAAGGGGAAACCACCAAAATCAAGACTTCATCATTATTTCAAGGCTTATAGCTTCAGGCATGAAGTTTCAATCATATTTTGTAGGTTTATTGAGATTGGAGTGAAGAAGACATATTGTTTCAAAGAGGTCACCTCCTCAAAACCATTTTATTTAGGTTACTCAATGAAGGAAACATTCATTCATGAAATAAATGATAGGCTTTAAGTAAAATCACATAAGCACAAGCAATGAACAATGAGTGCATGTTTAGAAAATTATAAATTCTAGAGTTTAATACACACATTGCAGGGGTTATATAGCTTTTATGCATGGAAATAGGATAAAAAACCTTCCTAAAACATTTATAAGGTGTATTAAACCCTCCTTGATTCCTTACATGCAAAATAAGGCATGAAAGCTCTCAAATATGAAGGTTTTCAAGAAGTTGTAGGTTTTCAAGAGGTTTTTATTCAAGTTACAGAGCCTAGTAGAGGTCTTAAAACATAAATTAGGGACACATGGGATCCCCTCATCATACTCAATCCCTCACATGCCTTTAAGGAAGATAACTTGGCTCACAATCCTCCAAATATAGAAAAACAATTACATCTTACTCGCAGGAACCTATAAGCAGTTTTCATTGACGAGCCATTTAGTTTAAGAGTTTTTTTATCATTACAACCATTGTATGTCATGGGGTAGGTATTAAAATATCATATCCAAATGTGTATAGGAAAAAATAGTAAAACATGGCTATGAACAATAACTAACAAGCCTAAAATAACATGTAGGTCACTCAAGAAGAACATGGTTTTATGTTTATATGCACTTATCCAAATGCATGTAAATGAATAGATGATCAAGGATGTTAATAGATTTATTAGGAACCATATTTATTCATAAATATTTATTAATAATATTGGAATCACTTTAAATGGTCAATAATACCACAGATAATCTTAAACCCTGTTAAACCCTAGAACATGTGAATCCACCTTTTGAGGTTTTAGAGCTTGCTTAATAGGAAATATGATGTTTTCAAGTCCTATAATGGTTTAAATATCCTATTGGATCACATAAATAAAAATTTAAGGTTTTATGCCCATGGGAACCATTCTCAATGTCTTCTTAAGGTTTAATATTTTAATAACCTATACAGGTCTACAGAAAGAATGAGGTTTTCAAGATAGCTTAACATGTTTCCTACCTACTAAAATAGACATAAACAAGTCAATAGACTCTCCATCTTCATAAAAAATACCTTACCAAGAGTTTAAGGATTACAACATGATTATAATCTTAAATACCCTTAGAAGGTTGTGAGACAAGTTCATGAAGGTGTCAAGTTTGTTGTAATGGGTTTAAGGACTACAAGCAAGGTTTTGTGAAGGGAAAGGTAAGATATTGAGGAACATCATTGAGATAATTTCATAATATTTAAATATTATCTTGATGGTCTCAAACTCACTTTAAAATCATAAACAATAGGGTGGAGAGTTTTTATGACTTCAATAATCTTATAAGAGGATTGTAGACCTGTAGGCTATAAGTCCTAATTTATAAGGTCTTATTAGGCCTAAATGTTGTTATACATGATTGATGTTGTGTGATGTTTAAGTATTAACTATATTAAAGGTCAAAAACATGATCAAGTGCCTTGTAGACCTATAAATGAGAGTTACTAAAGAGAAAGGTATGAAGGCATAATTTCTAAGTATAACATTATAGACTTATGAGTGACGATTGTTCAAGTGAGAAACTTAGACCTATATCTATATATAAATATAATTGTAGGATTATAATCTCCTCTTCAGTGTTATAATCATGTTGAAATAATTTTCAAGCCTCCTAATCATGATTAGGTCTACAATAGATCTCTATCCTATAGATCTCTTAGAGAGATCTAAGCAAGACTTTGAGTGAGTTTTCAAGACACCTTGAGGTTCCTATGAAGTGAAAAAACATTTAAAAAACCTAAAATAAACTTAAAAAGTTTATATAATGGTTAAAATATAGGTTTTTGACCCTTATGTAGATAAAAATAATGGTAGGAAGGTTCCAAATCTATAGATCCTTCATCCAAGTTTTCATGTTTTTTTTTTGACAAGTTATCAAGATCACAAACCTCTTAAAGGGTCCTGAAGCATGATCTAATCACATATGGTCTAAAAACAATGATGCAAGACTTATATAAGCACTTAAATCCTATAAGTTGGGTTTCCAAGAACTCATGAAGGATATCTTATAAATGGTAGAGGTTCTAAAGCATTTCAAAACATGTATACATGCCTTCAAGAAAATATTCAAGGATAGGAGATGATACAAGGTCTCTTCAACCATGTCAGGTCAATAAATAGCTAAAATTATACTCCTCACAATAATTTTAGGTTTGATAAAGCATTATTAGGACTCATTTATTGAATAAAAATCTTTCCATGACCTCGTAAGCCTACAAGTCCATTATATAGGGAACCATACATCTCCTTAATCTTGTAAATCAAAAGTTAAAAGTTTTTTGAACATGAATCCAAAGTTTCAAATCATATAAAAGTTTAATGAGTCATCATGACTTTATTTGAGCATATACAGTAATAAAACTTAGTGTATTAAGTTTTTTTAGTGGTCAATGGAGGATGGATTTTCATACAAGTTTAATGGCCTTCTATACACCAAACATGATAGTTGCAGGTTTTCATTGATCTCTTACTAATATAATATGGATAAAATATTCTAAGATACATCTATAAGAAATAAGACTAAAATATCATATGCTTAAAGGTGAAAAGAGAACTTATTGTAGACCTGTCATCCCTATAGGGAATGTGGGAATGTTCCAAAAGCCTGAGTATGGATCACATAGAGCTCTATGATTTTATAAGATTACTATATCATTAATTTTATATTTTGTGATAAAAATATGGATTAGACCTCCATGCCCTTAAAAATAAATAAATGAGTTCTCAATCACTTGGATATACTCACAATATTACCTCAGATTTGTGAGGCAACAAGACAAGTTCCCATAGTCTTTAAAGCCAAAAACATGAATATTGCATATTTAGGAGTTTTTGTATGGTCTTAAAATGTTGCATTGACATGGCTATAAATTGTTTCATGATTCTCAAGGATCCTAATGAGATAATGATAAGGTAGATAGTACATCACGAATGACTATGAGCACCTCATAGGTGGTTTCCCAAAACCATTGGTATGATTCAATAATAAAACAAGGATACATGGTATCAACACATTAAATAAAGGTCTATGGGCTTGTTGGCATGAATTCTATGACTATATAAATTATCATAAAAATATATAAATAAGGTTTATCATGTTATGTCTAGCCTTTTAGGGCCCTCAATCATACCAACAAAGCATTTATATGCATATAATGGTAGAAATGAAGGGATTAAGATAGGTTTTGTACGATTATGAGGTCCTTACACATGTAATTACATGTTTTTTGGTCTTTTAATGATTTTTCATGAGCAACCTAAGATGATAAATCAACTTCTCTACCTCTCCTAGATATCATCATGTGAACTTCAAAGTGAATTTCAGTTAGATTATGCTCCTATAGCATATCAAGAATAACATAGGTAAAGTTAATAGTCACTAAGATCATGATAAATTATAGAGGTGTTAAAAAAATAATTTTAGAGATGTATTACCCCTCCATGAAGTGTCAATAATGGAAATTTAACTGTTAAGACTACAAATGACATAGGTGGTCTACTTGCAAGTCAACCATGCAATAAGCATTCAACATGCATAAGAGGTGGAGATGGGTAAGTTAAGGCCACTATCACAAGGAGAGCCATTTTTTTCAAGAGTGGAGTAGCCAATTGACCAAATCATGTATGTTCAAGCACTCCAAAGGAAACAAAATGGCAATAATGATGCCTTATCCTTCACTCTTATGCCTATATTCCTCGAGAGACCATCAAGGTGGTAGGCCTAGTGAATTTATGAGAGTTGAATTATCATATTCTCCATGCTTCTCCTCTTCAATGATCTAGATTTATGATGTAAAAAATAACACTTATAAGATCTTATAGTGTTTTTCTCTTCTTTCTTGGCTCTCTTTTCTTATATATAGGATTAAAAATGTCTTATTTTACATCCCTCTACTGGGTATGATAAAACTCTACTTATTTGGAGTCTTGTAATGTTGGATTTAAGTCTTTAAATTAAATAAAGACTAGTTTTTAACTTCTATAAACTTTTATCTTATGTTATTCTTTTATTTTGTTGATCTATACATGTTGTAGAGAGTGTTCTCCCTTGTGCCTCTCCATCTTCCTTTACCTTGATGCAAATAGATATGTATTTTGTACATCATACGCTATGTTATATCTAGTTATGCAAGTTATTAGTTGTGTAATTTTATTGGAACAATCAATGGTTAAGTGGTATCATTTATGTATCTTTAATACATTAAATTACATTGGTTAAATAATAATATATTTTATTATTTATCATAAGTTTATCCTTCTGTAAATAAATAATAAAATATATTAAATGACCTTTAAAGAGGTTGGAATCGTTAATGTGATGGTTAGAAAAAATTATTTATAAGAGACATATTACCTTACATATATAATAAAAGAGTTTATATTGTAAGATGTAATGAAAAAAGAAGTAAGAGGGAAAAAAACTGTATTAGGTAAGTGTTAGCTCTTATAATATGAATAATCTGTGAGTTTTTTACCTTTTTGAAAGTTTTCTCACGTCTATCTATGTTATGGTGTGTTTAAATTTGCTTTTAGTGTTTCATGGTGAATGTCTTTGCTATTGGTCTCACATCTAGATCTAGTGTTTATGTGCAATCATATTTCTTATTCTGTCATACTATCAGAGTTAGTTGATGCATGATCAAGTGGCAAGATCATAGATCAAATTTTTTTAGTTTGTGTTCAAGCCTAGATTCATCTATTTTTTAAGTCATGATATGATCATAAAAAAATTCAAACTTTTCTTTTTGTAAGAAGTAAGTTATTTTACTTTACTTTTTCCTCTCTTAAAAACCTATAAATTTCAGATCTATACAATTTTTTATATATATGAAGCCTATTTTCATATCATAGATCTAATTGAAAATCTTAAAATGGACTAAAAATGCTTTTTTAAACATTAAATTTTTTTAAGATTTTCTGGTTTTTTAGAATAATAATTTGTATGAAGGTGGTTGAATCTCTTTAGTTGCAAATCTAACACTTACAAAGAGTTGTAAACGTTAAGAGAGCCAACAAATAAGCGAATCATTGCTTGAAAATTCTTGTATGGCCTTTGTATGGCTCTTTTTTTTAATTATATACTAAATCTTTATTCGGGTCACTCCATTGGCTTAGTTTGACCATTTTTAAGCATTTTTATCTTTATTTCACTTTATTTAGACTCTTGTAGCTCATTTCAAATTTTTCTCTCTCCTCTTAAATGTCATTTTTTAACACGTGTGAGATAAAAATTAGTGAAAGATCAGATTTTGGATAGTAAATCTCAGTTTTGTTTTTTCTATTTTCTTAGTTTAACCATTTCCAAATAATTTTGATATTTACTTTGATTTAGTCTCTTACAGCTTTTTTTTATTTTTTCTCTCCTTTCAAGCATCATGCTTCAGTTTTTATGGTCATAGAATAAGAGAAAAAAATATAAATCATGTATTCTCAGTCACTTTTTGAGATTTAAAGGTTGATTTCATGTTTTCTATAATTTTTAAGTCTGTTGAAGCCATTTTCAAAACTTGAAGAGCATCAAAAGAAAATCTATTTTTTTTTACTTCTATCTAGATGCCATAATATGCCATAACAGTAGTAAGAGTATTAAAATATTATTTTATAGTAAAAAAATCATAGATCTGAGTCTATCAATAACTTTAGATCATAATTTATAAGTGTTTTCAAACTTTGAATCACTAAAAACAGATGTCTAGAGCTCCTACAATCCTTGCATACTCTCCATCTGTGTCATGCTTCTATATAAACATGCTATAGTAAAGAATTAATGAGTATATTAAAGTTTTAATGTAAGTATTTTAAAAATAAAATATTTATTGAATTGGCTTTATTTCACCCAAGTAATGGATCTCACTTAAGTTTTTTTTTAAATCATTTTTTTTTCAAATTTTAAATAAATACATACATTTTATTATGAAATTATTTAATTATTATTTATTTATTTTTAAAAATAAAAATTAAAATTAAACCAGAAAAGGATTAAACATAAGGCATAATTTAATGCTTAGTGGGTGAGTTGTAATTAACCAATTTTTCATGCAAGTGCATGGTGGGCCCATGTGTGTTGACTTATATTTTCTAAACAAAGATTAAAAAAATATTTAATTTTTTTTTGTTTATACAATCATGAGATATATTTTTTTTTTAAAAACAAAATTAATTAAATCGTGTAGCTTGCATGTGAAGTTTTGTATTGGACAAAGAGAAGTTTACTAATATTTTTAAAAAAAATAGTTATAGATCCAATGCCCTTAAATTAAATATCAATCCTTATATATTTTTTTAATAAAAATTAATTAATTATTTTTAAAATAATTAGTTAAAAATTATGGTTATTAGTCACACAAAATTTTATATGTGAAACTTACAACGCTTTCGACATTTTTCACATCTTTGACTTGACATATTCTTTATCAAAGATGGTTGTGTGACCAATTGATATTTAAGTTTTTACACTTTTATAACACATTGATAAAGTATTTTATTTGATTTTAAACCTTCTAATATTAATTTTATAATAATTTATTCAAATAGTGTAATTTACAACACTATTTATGATACAACACTTGTAACTTTCACCCTTGTTATAATTATTTATGTTTTTAAATTATTTTATAATCAAATAAAGTGGTTATTGTTGTTTACACACTAGAATATGTGTATTTATTATAAAATCAAGTATAAATCACATTAAAATAAAATAAAAATCTATTTTTTTTCAATTTAGTATAAAATACAAACTTGTACTATCAACTTTAAAAGGAAGGAAAAATATTTATGACTCAAATTATAATTTAAAAGTATTCTTAATAATATATGTAATGTTTAGTTAAATTATTATCAAATTATTAGTAAATTTATTGTATATGCATCATATAACTTACTTAAATTTAACATGCTGGATTGCAAGCTTACATATATTTTTATTGAAAATTATGTTAAAGTTTGATCTAAAAATTGTGTGCAATAAAACTAACTCCTATTTACAAATATCTCATTGGTATTTTGATTTATCTAACCATTATTAAGATAGATATTTCATAAAATGTGAGTATTGCTCCCAGATTTATGTAGGATATATACTTGGATCATTAGAAATTAGCAAAATGAATACTTCGATATATTAAAAAAATTGTAAAGTTTAGTTTATATTATTTTATTTTTTTATTATGCTAATTTATTTGGTTATTGTGATACTAACCATACTATGATGAGTCTATATATATATATATATATATATATATATATATATATATATATATATATATATATATATATATATATATGTTTGATTTAGGTGCTATTACATAGAGCACTTCATGTGGAAATTGCTAAAGAAGCCTTGTGGCTATGAAGGATGATAGAAGAACATCATGTGAAAATTCTTTATTATACTAACCTTCTTGATGATAGTCAAAATTTTATAAATTTGATGAAAAATCCAATGCAACATCAAAAAATTAAAGCTTATAGAAGTTCATTCAATAATGGACTTATCAAAATTGCTATTGAAAGGGAGTGTGCATGATAATATCACTTCTTAACAACTGTGTGGATCATGTATTTCTTTCTATTTATCTATATTTATTTTTATTGTAAAGCATTGTAATATATCACTTTATATGATTTTACTAAACTTCATATGGAAGTTTACATTGTACCCAACACATAGTAGTATGGAGGTCTTTATGTTATAAAAGACTCCAATATGTTTGGTTGATTATTCATAAAAAAAGTTGTTAGATGTATTCTTACTATGGGATGTCATTTCACAATCATGCTAGCCTAAACCCACTTTAAGTGGTTTAAGATAACATAGTATAATTTTTTTAAAGGTGTCTATGAGGAAATAGTGAAAAAACTTTACGTGTCTATAGATGTATAGTATAATTCCTTGAAAGGTGACTATGTAATTATGATTACACAATGTAATACCTTTGGGTATAAATAGTTTTATAGTGTAATTCTTTTAAATATGATTATATGATTGCGGTTACATAGGGTAATACCTTTGGGTGTCTATAGTTAAATAGTGTAATACCTTTGGGTGACTATGTTTACATAGCATAATTCTTTTAAAGGTGACTATGACATGATGAAGGATATTTCTTTCAACTATTGTCTCTTAAAACTCATCATGTATGATTCAAGAGTGTAAATTTGTTATGTTGTTACCTCCTAAAAATCATGTATCCTCACTTAACATTAAGGAGTATTGAAACAATTAATGATTAAGTGATATTATTTATGTATCCTTAATATATAAAATTATATTGGTTCAATAATAATATATTTTATTATTTATCATGAGTTTATCCTCATGTAAATAAATAATAAAATATATTAAATGACTTTTAGAGATGTTGGACCCATTAATGTGGTGGTTGGAAAAAGTTATTTATAATCGACAGATTATCTTACTTATATAATAAAAGAGTTTATATTGTAAGATGTAATAAATAAAGAAGTGAGAGGAATAAAGACTATATTAGGTATTTGTTAGTTGCTCATAATATGAATAATTTTTGTGAGTTTTTAACTTTTTTAAAAGTTTTCTCATGTATATCTATGTTATGGTGTGTTTAATTTTATTCTCATTATTTTATGGTGAATGTCTTTGTTATTGATCTCACATTTAAATATGGTGTTTGTATGTAATTGTATTACTTGTTCTGTCATGGTATTAAAGCTAGTTGATGTGTGATTAAGTGACAAGATCATAGAGCAAACTTTTTTATCTTGTGTTCAAGCCTAGATTCATCTATTTTTCAAGCCATGATATGATCATAAAAATTTTCAAGCTTCTCTCTCTGTAGGAAGTAAGTTATTCTACTTTTTTCTCTCTTAAAAGCCTATAAATCTTAGATCTATGTAATTTTTCATATATTAATATTATTTTCATGTCATAGATCTAATTGAGAATCTTAAAATGGGATAAAAACACTTTTTTAAGTATTAATTTTTTTTTTATGATTTTCTTATTTTTTGGACTAATAATCTGTATGAAAGTGGTTGAAGCTCTTTAGTTGAAGATCTAACACTTATAAAGAGTTGAAAATGTTAAGAGAGCCAACAAGTAAGTGAATTAGTGCTTAAAAATTCTTTTATAGCCTTTGTATGACTTTCTTTAAATATATATATATATCTCCATTCTAGTCACTCCATTGACTTAGTTTGACCATTTTTAAGCATTTTTTATATTTATTTCACTTGATTTGGAATCTTGTAGCTCATCTCAAATTTTGTTCTCTCCTCTCAAATGTTTTTTTTTAGCACATGTGAGAACAAAATTAATGAAAGATCAGATTTTGAATAGTAAATCTCAGTTTTATTTTTTCTATTTACTTAGTTTGATCATTTCCAAATAATTTTGATAATTATTTTATTTGATTTGATCTCTTACAGTTTTTTTTAATTTTTTTTATCCTCTCAAGCATCATTATTCAACTTATATGGTCATAAAACAAGGAAAAAAATAGAAATAATGTATTCTTAATCATTTTCTGAGATTTAAAGGTTGATTTCATGTTTTCTACAATATTTAAGCTTGTTGGAGCTATTTTCAGACCCTTAAGAGCATCAAAAAAATCTATATTTTTTTTACTTCTATCTGGATGTCATAGTATACCATAACAATAGTAAAATAAATAAAATATCATTTTAAAGTAAAAAAATCATAGATCTCAGTCTATCAATAGCTTTGAATGGCAATTTACAAGTATTTTCAAGCTTTGGATCATGAAAATAGATGTCTAGAGCTCCCGCAATCCTTCCCTGCTCTCCATATGTTTCATGTTTCTATATAAAATGTGCTACAATAAGGAATTAAAGGGTATGTTAAAATTTTAATGCAAATATTTTAAAAATAAAATATTTATTTTATTGGTTTTATTTCACCTAAATAATAGACCCCACTTATTTTTTTTTAAATTTTAAATAAATGCTTGCATTTTATTGTGAAAGTATTTAATTATGATTTATTTAAATTTAAAAATAAAAATAAAAATTAGACCATAAAAGGACTAAACATAATACATAAGTGAGTTGTAATTAACCAATTTTCTATACAAGCACATAGTGGGTCCATGTGTGTTGACTTGTATTTTTCCAAAAAAAAGATTAAAAAAATATTTAATTTTTTTATTTATAAAATCATGAGATATTTATTTTACATGAATTTAATATTTTTATATAAAAAATAAATAAAATTAATTAAATCATGTAGCTTGCATGTGAAGTCTTGTATTAGACAAAGGAAAATCTACTAGTATTTTTAAAAAATATTTATAGATCCAAGGTCTTTAAATTATATATAAATATTTGTATTTTTTTAATCTAAATTAGTTAATTATTTTAAAAATAATTAGTTAAAAAATTTGGTTATTAATTGTTCAAAATCTCACATATAAAGCTTGCAACTCTTTCGACACTTTTGACACCATTGACGTGTCATATTGTTTTGTCAAAGATGGTCATGTGACCAGTCGATATTTAAGTTTTTATATTTTTAGAATATATTGGGATGATATTTTATTTTATTTTAAACTTTCTAATATTTATTTTATAATAATTTATTCAAATAGTGTAATTTACAACACTATTTATGATACTTGCGACACTTGTAACTTTCATTTTTATTATAAGTATTTATGTTTTTGAATTATTTTGCAATCAAATAAAGTAGATAATGTTGTTTACACACTAGAATATATGTATTTATTACAAAATAAAGTATAAATCATATTAAAATTTTTGATTTCTTATCTTTTTTTTTGATTTAATATAAAATACAAACTTGTACTGTCAACTTTAAAAGGAAGAAAAATATTCATGACTCAAATTAAAATATGAAACTATTCTTAAGAATATATGTAATATTTTATTAACTTATTATCAAATTATTAGTGAATTTATTGTATGTGCATCACATAATTAAATTTAACATGCTTGATTGTAATCTTACATATATTTCTATTGAAGGTTGTGTTAAAGCTTGATTCAAAAACTATGTGTAATAAATCTAACCCTTATTTACAAATATCTTGTTAGTATTTTGATTTATCTAACTTTATTAAGATATATATTTAATAATATGTGGATGTTTCTTTTGGATTCATGTAGGATCTATACTTGGATCATTAGAAATTAGCAAAGTGAATACTTTGATATATAAAATAAACTCTAAACTTTGGTTTATATTATTTTTCTTTGATTATGCTAATTGATTTGGTTATTGTGATGTTAATCATATTATTATGAGTCTAATTATAGATATATGTTTATATTTGGTGTAGGTGCTATCACTTGGAGCACTTCATGTGGAAGTTGCTAAAGAAGCCTTATGGTTATGAAGGATGATATAAGAACATCGTCTGGAAGTTTCTCATTATACCAATCTTTTTGGTGATAGTCAAAATTTTATAACTTTGGTGAAAAATCTAATTCAACACCAACAAATTAAATCTTATGAAAGTTCATTCAATACTAGACTTATCACAGTTGCCAGTAAGGGGTAGTGTGCATGAAAATATCACTTTTTAACAATCGTGTGGGTCGTGTGTTTCCTTCTATTTCTCTATACTTTCTTACTTTAAATTATTATAATAGATCACTTTATGTGATTTTAGTAAACTTCATATTGAAGTATATATTTTACCTAACACATAGTATCATGAAAGTCTTTATGTTATAAAAGACTCTAATATATTTAGTTGATTATTCATAAGAAATTATGGGATGTAGTCTCACAATCATGCTAGTCTAAACTCATTTTAAGTAGTTTAGGATAACATAATACAATTTCTTTAAAGATGCCTATGCGTTCATAGTTCAAAACCTTTATGTATCTATGGATGTATAGTGTAATTCCTTTAAAAGTGACTATATAATTGTGGTTACATAGTGTAATACCTTTAGATATCTATTGTTGTATAGTGTAATTCCTTTAAAGGTAATTATGTGTTGTGGTTACATAGTGTAATACCTTTGGGTGTCTATAGTTAAATAGTGTACTATCTTTGGGTGATTGTGTTTACATAACATAATTCTTCTAAAGGTGACTATGACATGATGAAAAATGTTTCTTTCAATTATTACCTCTTAAAACTCATCATGTATGGTTCATAGAGTGTAAGTTCGTTATGTTTTTACCTCTTGAAAATCACCATGTATCCCCACTTAACATTAAAAGGAAGTATTAGAATAATTAATAGTTAAGTAGTATTATTTATGTACCCTTAATACATTAAATTATATTTTTTAAATAATAATATATTTTCTTATTTATTATGAATTTATCCTCATGTAAATAAATAATAAAATATATTAAATGACCTTTATAGAGATTAGACCCATTAATGTGGTGGTTATAAAAGTCATTTATAATGAGTAGATTACCTTACCTATACAATAAAAGAGTTTATATTATAAGATGTAATGAAAGAAGAAGAAGTGAAAGGAAGAAATATTGTATTGGGTACTTTTTAGTTGCTCATAATATGAATAATCTTTGTGGTTTTTTACCTCTTTGAAAGTTTTTCCATATATATGTGTGTGTGTGTGTGTGTGTGTGTGTGTGTGTGTGTGTGTGTGTGTGTGTTATGGTGTGCTCAACCTTGCTCTCATTATTTCATGGTGAATATCTTTCTTATTGATTTCACATCTAGATCTGGTGTTCGTATGCAATTATATTGCTTGTTTTATCAAATTTCACTAATTATGTCTTGTGCAAGACTTTTTGGCTATCCCTTCTAGTTCTAGCATAGTCCACCACCTTCATATGAAACATTTATGCTTGAGAAACACAATTTAGAGATTATGTAGAATAAAATTCAATCTTTATCATTCCCATTGTGATATTTTAGGTAGGTAAGGGAGATCCTCAATCTTGGTGCATTACTTCATTTTCAATTTTTCATTTTCATTATATTTTTTCTTCATTAATAGATTCTTAGTGTAGTTTAGATAGGCTTTGTTAGTGTAGGTTTTAAGATTGCAACTTGATCCTAAATCAGCTACACTATGGTTTGACAAGGAGCTAACCTTCTCTAGAGATTCACTCCTATCATAGGTCATCCACAACTAAGAGTGTTTCCTTATGTCAGTTAAAATAGGTCTTAGGACTTAACAAGGTAAATTTCAACATGATAACACTTAGCATATGAGAATCATGTTGTGAGATAACATTACAAAAATTATTTTTATTTTCATTATGTTGATTGTTTGTAGTTATTGTCTTTGATTTCCCCCTTATATATATATTTTTTTGAGTAGGAACCTTTGAATTATAAATGCTTAAATGCATATGAATTATCACAATACTCTCATGTATCGATAATTGTAAACATATTATGGGACAAGTACTCATTTGAATCAATCAAATTGAAATTTAGATTATACAAACAATCATCTATACTCTCTTACATATCATTGTCATCATAATCACTATCATAATAATTTATTACTATGCCATTTATATTTTTTGAATTGACAATCAAGTGAATATCTTGAATTAGCTCTTTTTATTGTGCAATGCCTTATGGTTCTCTCTTTGTTTCTTCATTAATGGTAATAATTAGTTCCTTATCATTTATTTTAACTGATTCTCCAACTAAATATGTTTGAATTTGATTTAGTGGGATAGGTTATGATGTAGGTACTATAGAATACTACATAGATTATAAGTTTGAATTACCCTCATTATTAGGTTGCATCATTTTATAGTATTTGAAAGGACCATTATCCTCAAGGAATGTATATAAATATTCATCATGTGTGAACTTCACACACTTATGTAATTTAGATGGTATTGATTTCATAGCATATATTTAAGGTCATCCCAAAAATAATTATAATGTAGATGATTAGAAATGACATGAAATAGGGTAGATAATGTCATGGGTCCTGATTTCACTTCCAATGAGATAGATTTGAGTACCTAACTTAGAATGCCATTAAATCCTCTTAGGATTTTATCTGATATTTTAGTAGTATCCATATTGGTACCCATTTATTATAATAAAGCTATGTTGTAAATATTCATACCTAATCCATTATTTATCAATGCACATTTGACTTCTTTAATTCTAATTCTTACTTGAATAAACAATGGAATATTTTGCTCTATTGTGTATTTGGTAGGTACATCTTATTTTTAAAAATAAATGATTTATTTTGTATCATTTAATGTATTCATAATGGATGCAATATGTTAGTTTTATATCATTTGGAAGATTTGTGTCATGTAATATCTCATATAATATGTCCTTATAAATAATTGAGCTCTTTAGTAATTCAAGCATATACATATTAGCATGGGTATATTTTAGTTTATTAATTTTATCATAATATTTGGTTTGAGTGGATGACTTTGTGGGAGGTGGAGGAGATGATAAGGAACAAGTTGACTATCTCCATTTTGTTGTGCATGGTGGGGCACCCTACCTCCTCTGTTAGTGACAATATGGACCACATAATCTAATATAAGACATGGGTGAATCATTAGGGAAAGATAATAGTTGGAAAAACTTTAAGGTATATGAGGAGAAATAATAAAATGATTCATTCTTTTCCTTTGGTGGCTAGTGGTAACAAGAATAAAATTGGATTGAGTATTATAGAAAAAAAAAATTGAGAAATGCTAAATTTTATTTATTATTAATTTTAGCCTTATTATTACATAGAGATTTGACCTATGTATTTATATATTTATTACATATTTTTCATAGTAAAGGAAAATAAAATGTAACAATTACATCATATATTTAGCTATAAAATAAAAATTATGTATATCCATTATAGTTATGTGTAATTTGTGAAATGAGAGAAAATAACTAATCAGGGCCAAAGAATCAAATTTATATGCATATATTTGAAACCCTAAAAAATAATTATGAAACCCTAAGGGCAAACCTAGAGTTTGCTATGTTCTATACAATATGTAGGTTCACCAATATGTTTTACCTTATTTGTATTATGTGTGAAATAATAAGATATAATTAAGGAAGTAATTCATATTATTAATGTATTATCGTAACATAAGAATTCAAATGTAAAAGGTAGAATTTGATTTGAACAATTATACTTGGTATATATAGAAATTGCCCAAGTGGTGAAGATACTTATAATGTTTCTATATTATATAGGCATAATATTAGATACAAGTGGTATAAATGGTGTAAAATTAGATCAATAGTCACTCAGATCAGTAACTAGGTCTCAGATGCACCTAGATAGAACCATCAATTTTTGGATGATATTGGCATATATTAGTAAATTTACCCTACCACATTTACTTGGGAATATATGCCTCTTTATATCAACATAATTCATTATTATTTCTTGTCATTTATCCCTTTGTGTAATCTTAGTGGATACCTATGTGCAAACTATATAGAAACTTACATATACATATATAAAAGGGAAGAAGTAAGGGTTGAGTTAACCCAAAACACTCCCTGATGAAAGGATGAGTGATACTTACATAAACAATACTTCAAAGAGAGAATTAAAATCACATGTATTTATCCCTATTAAGTGTACATGTACAATATCACTCCTTTAATGAATGTAAAATGTATTCTAGATTTCAACACTTGGAAAATGAAAACTTTGTCCTAGCTTGAGTGCTTCATACTCAGGCTAGGTCTTGCTCATTATGCATTATGGTTGAATTGGAAATAATAGTGGTCCCTTTGAATTTGAAAGTGATTTCCTATGGGTAATAGTTGTTTGCTATAAATATAATAGGTCTAGACCTATTATGTGCATATATGAAACTCTTTAGGTATTTTGTCATGCCACCAACATCTAAACTATATAGGCTAACCCATGAAGATAGTTTTAAATTAAAAAATGATTGTTACTTATAACATGGATGATTTCATCATATTTAGACATATGTATAATTATGTAAGTGTCTAAGTCTAACAGACTCATCTGAAATGTAAAAAAAATGATTTGATGATATATAAATAGCCTAAGTGAGGTTAAGCATAGACTAGGTAATTCATGTATGTGACTAATAACAAATCAAGAATATTGGACCCATGGAAAACATGTGGATGTGAGATAAGGGAATGTAAGACCCATATAAGTATGCATAAGTAATATAAGGTGAATACAAGTCAAAACTAATATTTACAAGTTTCTAGTCTCATATTTTAATGTCTACACTACTCTATTTTTTTATTTTGTTTATATTTAATAAAACCTCATTATTTGAGGGAAAGGTGAGTGCCTATTGGATAAATTAAAGTCAATAAAATTTTATCATTTATAAAAATATATAATAATAAATTCACTAACTTAGGCTAAAATGTTAACCCTAATTAAATTGAAAATATGTGAAACTAAATGTTTTCTCCAATCCCCTCTTTATAACTGAAACTTAGGGGAACACTTTAAAAAGTTTGAAACCTCATAGATGGCTTTGAGTGATAAATTCTGCATAGATTTGTAGAACTTTAATACATAAAATAAATCAAATTAAACTTCTATTTGATAAATTATTCTATATTCAAAATGGGATGCATAAAATAGAGATATATATAAATATATAGCTCAATGAGCCCCTTCAAACAAGGATTCAAGCCTATAATCCAATCTCAATAATCTCTCAAATCTATCTCCCAATATCTCTCCCTCAAACCTGTTCTTTCTCACACACCTAAAATAACTATGTGAGTTATGACTACAACTCACACAATAATATATTATCCTAATATTATGAGTTCTCATAACAACTCATAAACTATAACAAATAATATTTACCTAAATACATAAATGTGAGCACTAACATTCGGCTATTTCTAACATTCCCCCCTTAATGTGAACATGGGGAAAACATTATTATGTATTTAAAATTATACTAACATATCTTAATCATGATCTAGATAGTTTTATAAGATAACCAATAACCTCAAAGATGGTTTTACACTCAACTTACCACCAACCTACAAACAATCAAGATGGTTTTACATGTGGTTAACCAACAACCATATTTACAGGTCAACTAATAACCTACAAAGATGGTTTTATAGGATAACCAAAATTCTATCATGATGCTACAGTACTCTTTTAGTTATCATCACTATATTTACCTCAAGTTTAAATACAAATATTCTCACTTATTACATTACTTGAACATGTATGATCCATCTATTCTTATTTTTAGAACATAACTAAAAAAATAAGCTATAAGTCCATTACGTGGTCTTGTCACTTATGGTTGATGAGAGGATGTTATTTGTCCTCCAACATCTTATATCCTCCATCCTCCTACTAAATTAGCTCATATAGATAGAAGGATCATTAAAATCAACTACATGTTGATGAGAAATCCCCCAACAATGTGGATGTCATGTATAAGCGATAATGTGCCTAGATACAAAAATAATATTTTTGAGATTTTTAATTTTGACTATGATTAATTTCTAAAAATACTTGATATTTTAAGGAATTTTTGACAAATAAAGACACAATGACTCAAATATATAAACACATAGACCTATTTTATAAAATCTAATTTGATTGAAAGAGTTATCAAAACTTAGCATCCAAGATCTCTCCAAGAGCTCATTACCACATCCATAAATACCTCAACATACACTCAAAGAAGAGAATCAATTGTAAAATTTTTTTTATAAAAGCATTACAAAGGATATACAAATATCATATATTACAATGTATATTCATTGCTTAAATAGGCATGGCAAAATAAGCTGCAAGCTAAACTAGGCAATGTGGGATAAATTATTACATAAGATAAAACTAGGTAAAGACAAATAACCTAGCTAGAACCTAGCAAACATGAGAAATAACATACTCTAACACCCCCTCTCAAATGAAGCTAGAGGATAACAATAAAGGATGTAGTATGAATCTATGTGTCTCTATGGATGCCAATCCATCTTGTTAGAGTATATGGATGTTGAGTCACTGTAACTTCCAAGTGAAATTAGGAATGGTACTAAATATGAATATCATTGAATATAAATATTGCACTATATATTATTAGGTAGAATGTTGAACCCAAGGAAGAATTGCTTAAAAACCCTCCAACATGATGGTATTAAGTGAGTACAAACACTGGTGGAGTTTCCACACTATTGTCGCTAGTGAGGATACCACATTGGTGTCACTATAAGAATCACCAAGAAGGTTATGGAATCAAGTAGCAATCCTCATATGGGTTTTGACAAATAAAGTGTCTGAATAAGATACCCATGTACAAAGGAGTAATTCATAAAACACTCAAAAAGGTATAATATATACATATAACTCTCATAAAATAGAGAAAAGAAGAAGAGAGAGCTAGAAAACCCCCAAAGAAGATGCTAAAGTATTTTTCACTCCAAGTAATTGAAATTCACAAAAAAACTCAATCTGTATGAGTGATCTGAATCAACTACTCGATCATAAAAATAAATGACACTAAGCTTCACCATAATAAATATAAATAAGACTATCAGTGGTGATGAAAGCAAAAAAGAGTATTGCATGTGTAAGGAATGCTCAACACCAAAGAAATAGAATGTATATCACACCCCCCATACTATTGACTAGGTTGAGTTGAGGAAAGAGGTTTGCATGACTGGTCTGAATCTACTACTTGAACACCAAATAAAATGACATTGTATACACCATAATAAATCTTTTTCATGTTGAAAGAGACTATCAAAATATCAAAAAAAAGAAGATGACATTGAGATTCATAAGAATAACTACATTTTAAGTTATAGGATACTATCAACCTGTAGTCATATAAAATGTTAAAATTGGTAACTTGAGTGTAGATTGTGACACCCAACCTATAAGTCCCTCTTGCATGCTCTCATGACCCTTCTAGACACTTTTTTTATTTATTCTCAATCATCTGTAGACTTCTATGACTTGATTTTAGCTCAGCCAAGCTACATTTTCTATGCTAGTTCTATCCCCCAGATTTTAATCATATAGGATATGAGAACTAGAGTTGGACTATAGTGTTAGACCCTAGGGTGTCCCATTTTTAGTGATCATATCCAATCACATTTTGAGCCCAAATGACTATTTCTTTCTAATTTCTCTTTTTCATTGTGTTAGCCTAGTGCGAATATATTTAACCCATGACCAGTAAATATCTATAAAATCCCATTCAAAGTTAATTTAGAAGGGGTTGGAAAATATTATAAAATAATCAATAATACAAGAAAAACAATTGAGGCAAAGTTCTCTATTCTTAGCATACAACCAGCCAATATAACTACAAACACATTCAAACCCTCACACTAGTCCCTAGCCACTTAAACACACCCAGTTTAAATTTTTTGCATCTACATAACATTATTGAAAAAATAAAATCAAGTGGGAGAACTACATATGGCTTGATCCCTCTTCAGAGTATTAGTATATAGGTAGTGTGCCCACATAAAGTGTGTGGATACATTTTTAGTGCATCTTACAGACACTAACCCTCCCTCTTTCTCAAGTTTTATTCAAGCATAATAAAGGTCTAGGGTTTTAAAATTAAATAATTTTTAAAAGGATCACCATTAATATTCAAGATTTTAAATTTCACAGGTAGGCTTACATAGGGTATCAGATAAAAACCAAAAAAAATAGATTTATATGACTAGTTTAGACAATAACGATAGGACTTGGACTATAACATCAGACCCTAAAGTATCATGTTTTCAACACTCCTATCCTTTCACCAGAAAAATATAGATCCAAGTTCATGATAATATTTTAGTCTTACATAGCTAGTTTTAGCCTCTGTCTCAACCATCTCGGTCTAGTTTTAAGCTAAGTTGTATTTCTTCTTATTTATTGCTATTTTTAGAAAGGTTTAAAAGGCACAGTAAATTATACAAATCAATACTATAATTATTATAATATTATTTACTAATTTATTTACTCCAAATTCTTAACTAAATTAGGAATAAGACTCTAATATTTCCAAAAATGTTAAATTATTTAGTGAATCCGACTTACTTTGTTTGCACATAAAAACTCTAAAAACCTTAGGAAAAATTCCTTTCTGATTTTTTCAATATTTTTCTAATTTTCTTACATGTTTAAATTATAAATTCATATTTATTTAAGCCTTATTAAATTTGAAATTTATTTCATTCAAACCCTAGTTGCTTATACTAGGTCCCAATTTTTTTCCAATCTTTTTCTAATTTTTTTTTGCATATTTAAATCAGAAATTCACATTTATTTTTTTAGTATTTACCATACTAATTTTGAAAATCATTTTATTTCAAACCCTAGTTGAATTTACTAGGTCCCTTTGTATTTGAGGTATCATCTTATAGATTTTTTACATAAAAAATTATAAATGAATCTTACTCCTTTCAAAACATTTATTGCAAATAATAAGGAATTAATACTTGGTCATATCATATATATGAATGATGAAGTTTTCCATATGTTAATGCAAAACTTCATTCTTTCCCTTTCATGCTTACTTTTCATAATATGGGATGATATTAAGAAAGTTATTGTTAAACATATTAAGATCCCTTTCCTTCAAAGCAATGTTTACTTTTCTTTAATACAAGGTTTCATTACATACTTTATATCTCTCATATGGAAAAAATTTCAATTTTATCTTTGCTAAACATATTAGAAATATCATATCACATGTCAAAAAAAAATTATGCATTAGTGCACAATTCATGCTGTCTATCCCTTTCTTGTTATCTCTCATATGGAAAATTTTTCAAGTTTATTTTTCTAAACATATTAAAAATATCATATCACATGTCAAAAAAATTATGCATTAATGTGCAATTCCATGCTCTCTATCCCTTGCTTGATATCTCTCATTTGGAATTCTCTTTATAATTATATTTCCATATAGCTTATAACTTTAATTAATTATGTAACATGCTATCTCTCTATTATGTATAATTCAATCAAGAATAAAATATTTACATACTTAAAGGATCCATTACATAAACTAACAACCACCTGTCAAGTTTCAATGTCATATCTTATGCATAGGAATGAATTTTGTTTTCTTCTTCTCCTCTGAGAGGGCGATATCTACGCTCCAGCTAACTAATTCCATACTATCACCCCTCCAAAAGGTGAGGTAGCCTATACTATTGTTCCTAATACATATATTCAGCCTATAGCTTCTTTGAATCCTTTTCAACATATGTGTTTACATGTTCAATCGAAAGTAGTTAGGGTTTGCCCTTGTGAGACTATAAGGGATAAAATCACTAGTATGAGCAAGTTAATTTTAGATATACAAATGCATAATCAGCTATTACATGAAAATATCACAACATTAAAAAGTCATATTATAATACAAAAGTCTCAAAGGCACCCTAGTGTCAATCATGTATATGCACCTTCATGTAGTTAATTGGTCACAAGCAATGTTACATATCAAAAAAAGAAATCACAATAAAGTAACTCTATAACTACCTCCTCTAAGTTGATCAAACTACCTCCTCTACATCTTGAATATCTAAGTTGATCAAACTACCTGTGAAATTTAAAATATTGAATATTAATGGCGATCCTTTTAAAACTTATTTAATTTTAAAACCCTAGATCTTTATTGTGCTTGAATAAAACTTGAGAAAGAGGGAGGGTTAGTGTGTGTAAGATGCACTGAAAATGTATCCACACACTTTATGTGGGCACACTGCCTATACACTAATACTCTAAAGAGGGATCAAGCCATATGTAGTTCTCCCACTTGATTTTATTTTTGCAATAATGTTATGTAGATGAAAAAAATTTAAATTGGGTGTGTTTAAGGTGGCTAGGGACTAATGTGAGGGTTTGAATGTGTTTGTAGTTATATTGGCTGGTTGTATGCAAAGAATAGAGAAATTTACCTCAATTGTTTTTCTTGTATTATTGATTATTTTATAATATTTTCCAACCTACTTCCTCTAAGTTGATCAAAATACCACCTCTACATCTAGTGAGAATATCCATATATTATTATATATATCATAGAATGCATGGGCATTACATAGATTCATGTTTGGCATTGAAAAAATATATACAACAGATAATTGGCCTCAAAGGCAATGTATTTTCAATCATGTATATGCACCTTCACTTAGTCAATTGGTTGCAAGTAATGTTACATATCAAAATAAGAAATCATAACAAAGTAACTCTATAATTAGTGATTCAAAAATCATTCAAAGACCAAATAAGAGTTCAAATGAGGTACTAAGGGAAATTATTAAATCTAAGTTGATCAAACTACCTCCTCTATATCAAGTGAGAAGATCCATATATTATTAAGCATATCATAGAATGCATGGGCATCACATAAATTCATGTTTGACATTGAAAAATATATACAACATATAATTGCTAATGAGGACCCTATACAAGGTAAATCAGTCAAACAATCCATAGTGATATAAGAACACATTCACAAAGGGTCAAATTCAAAAATAGTACAAAAGTGATTATCATAGCATAACTCAAAATAAAAAAGGATTAAAAAGTAAAATTAGAGTAACAAACAGTACCACAAGCTTAGGTAAATCATGAAAAAGATACAAATCTACCTCTCCAAAATGAGGCTCAACTTTCAAAGCAGTATGGCTTTGGTTAAAAATATCTACAATAGTTTGATTATCAAGGTCAAGGGTTACGTAAGCATACTCAAGGCATCACTACTACTATGCTCGTAGCTGATAATGTTTGTCACTAAGGTTTGATATTTATTGAACATCCTAAGACAAATCAATCATAAACATAATTTATCAAAGGAAAATATCTAAATACAATAAAAGTCAACACTAGCATTCCATTGGTTCAAAATCAGGATGATAATGATGAGTGGAACAATATAGGTTATTATGATTTCCAAGATACTAAAAATGAATCCAAATATTTAGAGTTATAGTTTCATCCATTCTGACATGGTTCACAATCACACACGATTCCTTTATTTGATATAGGACACCATGATAGGGAGTCTCTCATAAGACTCATCAGTTAGTATCATTTCTTCTCAATCCTTCCTATATATAACTTTTTTTTAATTTCTTGTACATAGTCTCCTTATGATTGATTGTACATAGCTTATTTCCAAAAATATCAAAAATATTCAAATATATCAAAATTTTCAAAATACCAAAAATATTTAAATTGTATGCATTATCCATGCTTTACATTTCTACTACCATGTTAGACTTACATTTTGTTGTTCTATGTTATTATTTTTCAATTTATCTACATTACCATGCTTCACTTGATCTTCTTTGAGTGTGTGCAGTGACACCCAAATCCTTGATTTCTTCACTCTACCCATTGAGGGGGCATCCTACTTCTACATCCAAAACATACATCAACATATCTACCCACTGGGAGCATCTTCTATATGACCACACCATCTAGGTTATGTCATTCCTACACTACCCACTTTAGTTATCATGATGATGTATAATTTACCAGCTTACATAGATTACTCTATTAAAACTCACTAGTATATAGCACTTGTGTATTTCTCAGCATATACCTAATCTTGTACTCCATGTCTTGTATACTTTCACTTTTTATTTTGATTAATTAGATGTGATTGTATTTCTAGTATATTACATACTTTCCTTCGTCACTTTGCATAGATATATGTGATTACATTTCTCAATTATTGTTCTACTCTTGTATGTGCCTTAAGACATTTTCCAATGTCCTTTGCTTGTACTCTTCTATGTGATTGTGGTCCTCGTGCTAACCTAGCTTGTTTTCAATTATATGTGTATGTGGTATTTGAACATGCCTTGTATGATTTCTTTCTAGTTTGAGTGGCATATTCCCATGTCCCTTATTTTCTTGGCCCCTTGGCCACTCTTAAATATTTCTTATTTCTTTCCTTGTGTGCTTGTTGTGTTTTTGCTTTTCACTATTATAATGCCATGATCTACATCATGCATTTTATTGTTATCTTAGATGTCATGATGGACATCATGCTCCATACCTCCTTAACAATTAATAACTAACAACTAACATTTATAGTTTCAATTCAGTTCAATACATTGCACATGCTATTACATTATTATATCTATCTAGGTATACCCCTATTAATCTAATAATATCGAATACAAACTATGATATATCTTGAGATATCTTTTTGATTATCATTACTATATCATGTATTTAATATCATAACACACTTTTAGGGCTTTTTATTCTAAGGGCAATCATTTTAGAGTCTCCATCTATACCTTGGAAGAGGGAGAAACAAAAAAGGGTTTTGGCACAAGATCAGAGTTCCTACTAGTCAAAGAATTAGTTTTTAGAACACTCAAAATAGCAATAAGAGGTTAAACTAGGTAGAATAGATAAGAAAAATAATGATGATTATAGAACATTCATCAAATTTAGTAAAGTAAAATAGCATTGGACATGGAAAATAACATCAAATAGTAAGGTGTCATGTTTTTAGTGCTCCTGTCTAAATAACAAAAAACCAAAATTTTCTAGAAATAGGTAGAAAGATCAGATCAAATATAGTTTTGTCACATACATATCAATTTAGGTTCAATATTTTAGTACAATTTTTATTAGAGAATTAAGATATATGGGCACCATATACATCATGATGTCTCTCACTTCCACTTTTAGATTGGGTAGTTGGTATAACTTATAGATAAAAATCCATTTTATAGACACCAATGATTGGGGGTAAAGTACATAGCACATTTGACTTGTTTTCTTTCTGAGTTTAGTATATTACCCAGGCATTATCAAAAATTATGTGCCTTATTCTATCTATAGGTGTTTGGCATCATTTTAGAGTGGCTTTCATATATACCTAACCTCCACATTTCTAAGTGGATTCCACATAACCCTAGTTCTCAGTTTTAGAGTGGCTTTCATACAAGCCTAATCTCCACCTTTTAGAATGGCCAAGATTGGCTAGTTTTCAATACACATTCAACTATCCACACCACATTATCAAATTTTAGAGAATTCATGGGCTTCAAGAGCCATCTCATACGACACACATTCATACTAATATCAGTTTATAGATTCACTTAATGGGTAATGATGGAGCCAAAGGTCTAGCTAGCCTTTGTTTTCTTGAGCCACATACTCAGAGGGATTAGACACATAATCCAAACATTGATTAACACACATGATTACATAGCTTCACTTAGTGGGTGATGATGGAGCCAAAGGGATAGCCTTTGCATTCTTGAGCCACTCTTGGAGAATTAAGCACTTAAATCCATTCATGACATTAATCTTGGTACAACACTTACCCAACATACCCAATATCACTCAATAGCACAACAAGTTTTGTATAGGTCTACATACTCGGTGAGGTGTATTCATTCATTTCTCTTCCTCTCTCTCTTACCCAAATTTATACATTCTTATTTTATATATAACATATCTAGTAAGAACTGATCTCTCTTTGTTTTTCTCTTTTATATTTACACTTCATAATATACTCTTTATACGTAGACTCAACATCACACAACTTCATGAGCTTCACCCTTGCAGGTAAGTTTAGGTATGCTTTCTCTTTTTACTTTATCTTAGTGTTTTACTTTATTGCATCACTAGAATAAATAAGGAGAAAATGTAATCATATAAAATATCAAAATTAGTAGCTTGAGTGTGTCTTGTGACACCCAACCCATAGGTCCCTCTTGCATGCTCTCATGACCCTTTTAGACACTTTTTTACTTATTTAGAGTCATCTATAAACATTCAAGACCTAATTCCCCTCAAGTCTCAAGCCTATAAGATAGGAGTACTAGGGTTGGATTATAGCATTGGACCCTAGGGTGTCCCATTTCTAGTGCTCCTATCCAATCACATTTTGAGCCTAGATGACCATTTCCTTCTGATTCCTCTTATTCATTATGTCAACCTAGCATGAATACATTTAACCTCTGACCAATAGATATCTATAAAATCCCATTCAAAGTTCATTTACAAGGGGTTGGAAAATATTACAAATCAAGAAAGAATACAAGTAAAACCACTGAGGCAAATTTCCCTATTATCTACATATAGCTATCCAATATAGCTACAAACACATTCAAACCCTCACACCAGTCCTTAGCCACCTCAAGTACACCTAGTTTAGCATTTTTACATCTTCATAACACTATTTCATAAATCACATCAAGTGAGAGAACTACATGTGGCTTGATCTCTCTTTGGAGTATTAGTATGTAGGTAGCATGCCCACACAAGGGGTGTGGATACATGTTTAGTGCATCTTACACACACTAACCCCCCCCCCCCCCTCTTTCTTAAGTTTTATTCAAGCATAATAAAGGTCTAGGGTTTGAATATTAAATCAAATTTATAAGGAGCTCTGTCAACATTCAAGACTCAAAATTTCATAGGCTCACATAGGGATAGTGGACAAACCCCAAAAAACTTAGATCTCTGTGACTACTTTGGATAACAGTAGCAGGACCTGGACTATAGCGTCAGACCTTGAAGTGTATTATTTTTAGCACTCATATCCTTTCACCAAAGGAAAGCTAGATTTAGGTTCATAATACTATCCCAATCTTGCATATCTAGTTTTAGCCTCCATCTTAGCCATCTCAATTTAGTTTTAAGTTGCATTTTTCCTTATTTATTGCTATTTTTAAAAAGGTATAAAAGGTACAGTAAATTATACAAATTAATAATATAATTATTTCAATATTATTTATTGATTTATTTATTCTAGACCCTTAACTAAACTAGGAATAAGACTCCAATATTCATACAATAGTTAAATCACAACTATCAAAAAAATGGTGTCAAAAATATAGAAAAATGTCTCTCAAAAATGATGGCCCATGGTGGTGATGGATGACACAAGTAACTAAATTTTTGAAAAGGTAACTAGAATAAAATACACAAACACATGAAGGTAAACAATACTAAATCAATAAACCCCCCATGGCACTTTATAAATCAATACAAGTAAAATATAACCCATACAAAAAAAAATAATAGATAGAAATAAGGAAGACAATAGGCTTCACCAAAATAGCTCCAAAAAATGAGAATATCAACCTATAAAATAATTCATCAATAGAGATGCTCCAAAAACAAGGGAGCAAATAGGTTTCCCCATAGAATAATGTGAGGTGCTAAGAAAGGGACCTTTAGGAGACATGACACAAACTACCAATGTATCAAAATATAAATGCATGTTATGGGTTGATGGAAGAATGTGTTAAATGGTAAAAATAATCCATTGTGTATGTATAAAATATATCAAAAAAATCAATATCCAAAAATAACTTGTAAAGCACATGCAAAAGGACATTGAGCTCGACCAAAAATGCATATAAGATAGTGTATGTGTGAAGTATAATATAGGGCCCATATCATAGGAAACCCCCTAGTAGTGATAATGCACACTCAAGAATAGGACATCAAACTCAGCCAAAAATTTATCCATGAGTACAAAAAATGATGATAATTCAATCTAGAAGAAACAAGAAGGAAGTTTAAGTTATTTGTGAGGTATTATGACCTCTTACTAGACTGGACCTCACCCTCTAATTTTTGATAAATGAAAGATATAATGTACATAAAAAAAGTAATATTCCCTCAATAAATTCTCATAACATAGCAAATTCATCATGATTAAAATGTCACCTCATTATAACAAACCATAAGTACAAGGCAACACAACCAATGCGAAGAAAACCCCCCTAAATGCGTCACTTTATATTTTAGTATAATTTAAAATGTAAATAGAATAAATACATGGGAAATGAAAAAATATGAACTTTTAAAAAAGATGATGCTCAATTATAAGCTACCAATCATAAGTTATTAAACAATCAATTTCTCATAAATGAGACCTATTTAATAAAAATTGCACTAAAATTTTAAAAAAAAGCATTATTGCTAAGATGGAATTAGCTTTACAACCATTTTTTTTAACTGGAATAGAACTAGGGACCCCCTTAAATTAATAAAAGTAAAAAAAACCCTTCTTCTTACCCCTATGAGATCTCAATAAAAAGATAAATCTCACTTATGCTAAATGGGCACCACCATTCAGCAAGGAGAAAATAGGGCTGCCAAGATCGAATGTGTTGTATTAGGTCTATATAAAATGGGTATAATTTATGGAAACTTTATGTGCATAATTTCTCCTTGATGTTATTTATATACCTTGCATCCAGCATTTTCTTGCAGGCATAATTACAGGCCTTCCCCTCTCTCATATGAAACACATAAGGAGAGTTTGAAATCTGATCTCCATGAAGAATTTATCCAAGATTCTTAGCACTATTAAAAATATTTTTTGGCTTATAATAATCTAAATAATAGTGATCATAATTAATATATGTCTTTATGGATCTCAATTTGTTGACTTTAACTTGGATCTCATCACCCTTCTTGAAGTCTAGGGGACTACTTCAGGAAAATAGAAATAATTTTCTATTGAAGCCAAACACATGAAAAATACTGCCCTTATAATTCCATTTGAAGCCATTTTAGGCTCAAAAATTAGATATACTTATAAGTTAAACCTAGATCAGTTAGAATGGGTGCAGATCTACCAACCCCCTTGACATTATAGCTAAATATTGGAGCTAGGGGCTAGGCAAACATGGTTGTGTTGTGTGGTGCCTAGGTGAGTGAAGTGCATGGCACTCAGATTGAGTAGTCATAATAAGTTATTAGAGGATTTGTGGCATTAGGGTTGGGGTAGAAGTGCTCAATGTAGGGAGGAGCTATGGCGTGGCTAGGTCATGCCCAATTTTGAGTAGGGGAAGGGGCTGAATAATAGGCTCGACCCTATATAATGTTTTTTATTTTATTTTTTTTAAATTAAAAAAATAATATATAAAAATAAAATAAACCTCCCACCTTCCAAAAAAAATAAAAAAATGTATGATTTTTTTAAAAATCGGTTAAAAACAAAAATAGTCTGAAAATAAAAATAATCAAACCCATTTAGCCAGGGGACGGTTAGAATTGACCAAAAAAATCACCACAATAAGATCTCCACAAATCCATTTTTCACTAAATGAACATCTACTCCCACTAAATCGACCACTCCAAATGCATCTATATGATTAGATCTACATCAAAACGTATAGATTTTCTAGAAACTATTTAGTTGTCGATAAGTTTCTTGAATATATTTGGAGCACCAAGTGACCCATTTGAGAAAACTAAAAGGTTGAAACACCTTTCACATATTTAATTAACATACCCATGAACTATGATCTGCTCCAAAACATAGCGTGCTCTCCATAATTAAGATTTTTCCATAACAAAACAAAGGTCTAAGAAAAAAACATCAGATCTACAAAAAAAATAGCCTATACAGATCCTGTATATATGAGGCATATATCTAAGGAGAATTACAAGTGGATCATTTCTATGAAAGACACAAAATAACACAGGAGATTTTATAAATTGCAAAAAAATGTAGATCCAAAATGTAAATATTCAAAATACAAACATAGATATGAAGACTACAAATTCATAGAGCTCAATAAACAAGTTGATGTGCAAGGATCTCAAAGTAATATATATCTACAAGCCAAAATTGAGTAATGACTATTTGAGGGTGGATCTAATACCATGAAAGAGTTATCAAAACTCTTCAATCAAGATCTCTCTAAGAGCTCATTACCATAGCCATAGATGCTTTAGCATACACTCAAAGAAGAAAAGCAATTGTAAAAAAAATGTTATTCACCAAATTATTGTAAATGATATGCAAGTATCATATATTATAATATATATCCTTTTCTTAAATAATCAAGACAAAACAAGATGTAGGCTAAACTAGGTAATGTGGGATAAATCCCCACATAGGATAAAACAAGGTAAAGATAAATAACCTAGCTAGAACCTAGCAAACATGAGCAGTAATATACTCTAACATAGACTCATTGACTCTAATGAATTTTTAATAACTATACTAAAGAACAAATGATACATTTTGTTTTTGTGATACACAACCCACAATGGATAGATAACTAAACAAACTATATACCTATGTATTTTTGAGATTTTATTAACAATATTATTGACTTAATTTTAATTTATAATATAGTTAAAATCTGTAATTAGAAATTAAATGCAACATGACACTTATAAGATAATACACCAACTAAAACTTATGAGGAAGACTAAACCTCATGACTAAATATTAAAAGACTTACCTATACTTATTATACTTTGACCAAACATAAACTTTAATCATGGATTTAATAGATCCAGACATTGAGTGTTGAGTGGATTGAAATAAGGGAAGCATTCAATACAAGTAGAATGTGAAAGTTGTTTAGAAAAAATAATACATGCCACCTGTATACTTATCGATCCAAATACCACTAATATGTGAGATTTAGATGATACGGTGGGCATATTTGCTTATGCTCAAAGAAAAATTGAATATGATTTTTTTAGATAACTACACTTAATGAAGGCCATAACAAATACTAGCTATGATTACATCGTTAAAACTAACATCTGGCTTGCATGATGGACTCAACCTAATTTGATCTAATATGCTTTTATAACCATTTGATGAAACAAAGTAACTCTTCAAGTTTGGATTCTCCTCATAAACTTGCATGATAACAGAATACTTCAATTTGAATAAGATCACCAAATTATTATTCACAATAACAATAATCCACATTTTATGTAATAACTATCACTGTAAATCATAGTTTATGTGAGATAACTGTAAGTTAAAAAATAGATTATGATGAAGGCCAATAATCACTAAAATCTTTGATATTAATTCTCTAATCGCTTCACTCATCCAATTGATGTTGTTATGCATAATAGATTTACCTTATCATAATAAATATATCTTCAATGTAGATGCAGGCCTAGGGTGAGTAACCCACATGCAATGGCTATTTCAACATGGAATAAATTGAAATAAGCATTCAAAAGGTGTGAAGTTAATCTGGTAGAGGACATCACAATTCACCACAATTAGATAAACTCATAATTTCCTCCCACACATTTAGATGCTCATCTGATCATCCCATATCTAAAATATCCATACTTATGATATTTATCTTTCTCAAAAGCTTTCACTAGTATGCTTTCTTTAATACTAGATTATAATGTTTACCCAGATTTGTAGAACTTTAATATATAAAATAAAATAAATTAAACATCTATTTGATATATTATTTTGGATTCAAAATGGGATGCATACAATAAAGATAGATACAAATATATATCTCAATGATCCCCTTCAAACAAGGAGTCAAGGCTATCACCCAATCCTAACAATCTCTCAAATCTATCTCTTAATATCTCTCCTTCAAATCTATTCTTTCTCACACACCTGGAATAACTACGTGAGATGTGACTACAACTCACTCAAATAATAATATATTATCCTAATATTATGAGTTATCATAACATCTCATATTTTTTTACAAATAATATTGACCTAAATACATAAATATGAGCACTAGTGTTAGGTTATTCCTAACACTGAGTACTAGGCTTGATCAAGTACCCTTGTATAATAAATCCAATATATTTATTTGGAATAATGAGATGGGACACAAGGGTTTCTCCAAAAATAAACTATAATGACATAGAATAAATGCTTAAAAGTGTTGAGATGCATCATAAGGATCTAAACCAATAAATTAATACACAACACTCCCCTTTAATGTCGAATTGCATGAGGTGGATGAAAATAATTAGAAAGATAACATTGGTCATGGGATAACCATTACATGATTATATATAAAAGCAAATACTAATGAAGAATGTTCTTAAGATGGCATAAAGCAGGGGATACACCTCAAGGATATTGCTTTGGATGCTAGGATAGTTATCACATGGATCCCAAAATCATACCAAAGAAGAATGAACAAATTATTAAGCCACCATAATTCACTCCACACTCAATTGGAGGTGGTTAATCTATCAAAAAACCATCAAAATTATTATATTTTCTCCAAGAAGGGAGTATTTCTAGGTAGGATGATTAGTACATAAGTGTAGTGGATGAAAAATGGATAAATATTTCCAATATAATCCATCCAAGGAATATTGTCAATGCCAAAAATATTAATAAATCTATCTAAGATGAAAATGAATGCTATAAGTGTCAAAATAATACTCTCATTCTTGGATAATTATAAAGGAACCTCATAAAAACTCATGACTCTCATGCCTAAATGAGTACACAAGATAGTGTAAATAAATCTTAGAATTCTCATGTATAGATGATTGTAAAGAAGTGTTAGGTTTAGGTTTCTCATACTTGAATGAATCTAAATGAACATTGCAAGAAAATTATTATGTTTTAATACATGAATGAATATGTATGAATCTGGTGTTTCCAACACCGAAATGTGTCTTAAAAAATCTCATAATAAGTGCCATATATCTCACACCTAAATGTATGTGAATGATGATCAAAATAGGAACTTCTGTGCCTAGATGAAAGAGGACCATGTTGGCAAATGTTATGCCTTTTTGAAGAGTATAGTGAAAAAAAGTGGTACAAATATTTCATGAAGTGGTCCCTAAAAATAACATGAAGTAGATGATTGGTATTCAACATCATAATGAGTAGTCTAATAATGAGGATGGGTATAATGATGATATGTTTGTGCTTACCAATGACTTCACTTGAGTATCCCATGGTGTAAAGTAACTAGGAACCCATGCTAGTAGAGTGTTTCTCAAATGGGATAAACACATCTACATGATGAATAGAATTATGTGTTGAAAGATTGGTAATCACATTTTCAACATGAAATTAAGTTGACTCATGGTCTGGTGTTATATCATAGTCTAAAAGTTCATAAATTAGATGTGTACCATAGTCTAAATAATGGATAGGTGGATTGGGTGCATTAGGTGTGGATTACATAATATCAATTTATTATTACAACAAGTTAATAGTGTCATATAATATGTGGATGAGGGAACCTTTGTTTCAAATTTGTGAGAGACATAAGGAGTTATGATTTTTGAGTGACCTAATATCTTCAAAAATAATTTACCATGCACTCTTGAAATGTAGATACTTTAGAGAAAAACATGTCATTTTATTATTAAAACATATTATTTGCATGTGTGAGTGTTTGGAGGTCATGGAATGAAGCTATTATAGTAAATCAAGGCATAAAAAATCAATGAAATATATCCTTAAAATGAATCAAAGAACCTAAATAGACAAGAAAAGCACTTAATTTATTATAATTTTATAATGTAAATTATTTTTTCCCTTGATTACAAATTGATTGAAAATGGGACACAAAATAAAAATATGTTTTGTTTTAGTGTGAACTGATTCTATCTATGAATCTAAAAAAATTATGAAAAAATATAATGGTTCAAAAAAGGGTCACTCAAATCTAAGCTAAGAGTGAAAAGATATATCTCATCTAATTTTGAAATCGTAAGGTGCCTGTAATGCCTTATAGTAATTAATTAGGTTTTTGAATAGTTGAGGGTCATGAAGAGGATTAATTTATAATATTCATGAAATAGATTTCATTTTCAAAAGAATGACACCAAGATTTGTTTCATGTATTAAAAGTTATGTGATGCCAAATATTGAGTCTCAACTCCTAAGCCCACTTTTAATAATGCCAAGAGTTCTCAGGAGGATGGGTGGAAAAATTTTAGAGGATGAAAAACCAACAATAATAAGGGGCCCACTCATTAGAATCATGTCATAAATCAAAAACCATCTTCCAGTTCTATGCCACATGTATTTATGTATACAACTCAAACTACTAGGGAGTTTCCAATTAGCACTCAACCTACTAAGGAATGTGCTCACTCTAAGGTAGAAATGATAAAACCTAATTTTTAAAGTACTCCCATGGTTACGAATGTTTTGTCTAGTTCTCAAGTTTATTTAGAAATTTCTCTTGATATTTTTTCTCTCTTACCACATATTTTATCCTATTTAGGCATGAGTGCTTGTGTAGTCCCTCCCAAGAATCTCCAACTCACTCTCATAGTCACTCTCTTTCATAATATACATAGGATATGGAGTATGTGTTCATGTTGTTGGCCAAATAAGTTTCTCAATGTTAGGATTTTTTTTCCAACACTAAGAAAATTCTTGAAGAATAGATATGAGGCCCTTAAAGGGCTTAATTCCAAGGATATGTCTCTTGAGACCCTATTCGATGAATTGTTACTCATGTAATATTTGGGGTATTATAGAATTATATCATAATTATGTGGTGAGTTATTTCAAGACAAAAATTTAGATATGGACATTCCTTGCCTGTAGGAAATTAATGTGGTAGGTTTCCTTCTCTACACTTTCAATAAAGTAATATGGCCTAATAGTTTAGTGTTGATAATAAATAATGACATGGTAGTGACATCCTCATGACATTTATTTCTCCAAAATGGTGGCTAAATTTTTTAGATTCTACAATGTGATCCTTCACATCATGTCATATGGGCCCCTTTTAATATTGAAAACTACTCTTTAGGAATTATTAAGGTTCTTGCCTCAAATGATTCACATGAAAGTATGTCTCTATGGTGATGAATTTATAATTCATTACATGACTCCCAATAATAAATATGTGATGACTTAAATATGGTTGACCAGCCTATTGACAAGATTAACCTTATACTAATGAGATGAATTGTCATCAAAATAGATCCATGGATTTTCATGTGAAATAAATTTGAGTTTTATGACCCCAACATTGATCTCCATCCCACATATAAAGTTTGGTAAACTTGGACCAACATTCAAATTGAATCTGATTATGTGATAAAATGGCTTAATTAGGCTATGCCCTTTACTCAATCATACTTCTCATTCAATAATAACTTTTCCCTACCAGTAGAAGCCTTGATGGATTTTTTCCTCTTTGACCATTTGCCTATCTACTTCCACATTCTTTAGAATTTCAAAAATCCTAAAATCTAAAATAATTAGTTTTTTGTGAATATGGCCCTATTATACCATAGTCCCACCATGGCCCACATTAACTAAGTTCAGAACCTGGTCCCATAGACTACTCAATAGAAAGGATGGATTTAATGGTGGGTTTATTCACTCAATTAAACAACTAGATTTATTTATATTTATGGCTACCATCTAGCCAAGATATGATGATGTTTTTACTCTGCTACCTCTTCAAATCTAAACTTTGGGTGGTAGCACTCAATTAAATCCCTTCAATTAAATTTTTTAATTTTAGGTGGTTAGATTGAGGTGAAATATCCAAATTTACATCATGTATAATACTCGAGGATCTCAAATTTGAGTTCATCTATAGTAGCTCAAAATGGGGGATAGATTTTCCAATTATTTTTTTCAAATGCTCAAATCCAAAAATCCCTCCTATTAGATCAAATCCATCTAGGAGGAGGGTCACCTCCTCACTAAAATACCTGATATGATTGAATTCTTTGTTAAACATTACCAATAGGTTTTCACATATCAAGAACCTTCCTTGTAATGATATCAAGTTATTGACCAATACCATTTGGTTATTTTGAGCAAAGTCACTCCTACTTAAAGGTTTGCCTATGATATACAACTCTATATTGAGGATTTATATGAGGTAGTTATGAAATTAGCCAATTATAAATCTCTTGGTTGTGATGTCTTTCCTTTTGAATTTTACAAAAAAATGTGGGACACTATTGAGGCTAATCATTATCAAGTCTAACTTGAAGCCTTCCATAGATAGTCCTTGGGCCTAAGCATTAGCAAAGGGCACATAAAATTCATATCAAAATTTGGTGAACCTTAATTGATATGAAATTAGAGGTCCATCAATTTATATAATATATCTTATAGGATTATTTCCAAATCTTTAACACTTTGGGTTCACCACCTTCTAACTTTGATTATTAAACCCAAGTAGACAGGGTTCATCCAAGGTAGATATATATTGGATAATATTATTTTTGAGCGATAAGGCATGGAATGGGATCCCCAATCCATTTAAAAGGCCATTTTTATCAAAATTGACTTCAAAAAATCATATGACCATATAGAGTGGTCATTCATTTTGGCCATGTTGTATTCTCTAGGATTTATCCCAACCTTCTTGTAATTGGTTTGTATTATTTTGGCTGATGCCTCTAGCTTTCTTTACATTAATGAAGTTATCTTATATCAATATGATCTTTTCATATCCATTAGGTAGGGTTTTTCATTATATTTGACAATTTATGTTCTTGTTATTGAAGGTTTTGGATACCTATTTGTCAATGCCCAATCTCAAGGCTTTGTATTCCTACTGAAGACCCCTTACAACTTGTTAATGGGAATTTTTGTGAATGTTTCCTTTCTCACTCTCATTGAGGATGAAGCTAATATTAATAATTACATGTTTTATTTTGATATTTTTTATCTTACTTTTATCTCTATCATTCAGTGCATAAAACTCAATGCTACAGAAAAAATTTCCTCACTTCACCCCTTGGTTATCTCGTTATGAATTTAAATTGATCCAGCATGATGAAAATTTTATGTTTTAGGGTATCTCTTTTTCATTCCAAGCCTCCCCCTCTATACTTTGGTAATATGTATTGGATGGGGTGGAAAATAATTTGTTGTATTAGATAACCAAGCCCTTATCATTATCTAGTAAATTTAGAAAAAAAACATAAAGTTCTCATGGCCACCCATGTGTATCATTCTTCTTTTTGGGTGCCTTCCAAGAATTTGATTTGAAAAATTGAAAAAATAATTAATGATTTCATATGGGTTAACCTCTATATTATCAAAGGTTTCCATAGGGTGGCTCTGGGATATTTTTATCTTCCCTAAGAGGTAGGTGGTATGTATTGATAAATGTCTCTCATTAAGGTTCAACTCTTTATGCCATATGGATTATATATACAATTGAAATAAAATAATCTTGGAATGTGCTCATTCACAATTATAGTATTTAATACTCCCCTTACTAGTGTAAAACTTGGAAAGGTCTTATTTTTACTAACCTCTTTACTCTCGTTGCCCTTCTAAAATTTGTTGGGTCCTTTGTGAAAAATGTATTTGGAAATCTTGGGAAAAAGTCAAACCTTGCATGTAATATCCTAGATCTTAGTTTAGAGATGACCTATTTATCAATTATCACTCTCTATGGTGGACCCTTATCATTAACTTTCATGTACTTCCTTTTTAATAGGTACCTTATATTCACTTCCTTAAATTATTTTAAAGGTGAATTTATATTATTTAAGAATTATTTTTAAAAGCACTCACTTTTGGCTATGCTTGGATGAATTAAAATTTAAAATAAAAAACTTTACTCTATAAACAAATAATCTTAAAAAAATATTATGGAAGTTGTTCCAACATAATTACTTCACAAAATTTTGGAAAATTCTTCTTGCCATTAGTGGAATGATTAGAAATGGTATGTTGACACACATTTCCATAATTACACTACTCAAAAAGTTTATGAATGGATTTTACCACATCTACTTATGGTTGAAAATATTAATGGCCATTGGAATATCTAGTCCTCCCTCACATTTTGGGGGAGACATTTTTAGATTATCATGTTTGAGTGTGTTGAACCTAAGTTAGATCATTTTTCCTTATGTTTGCTACATCAAGGGCTTCCTATAGGTATAAGACTAACTCAATTAGGATTTGTGCAACTTTGATTCCCATTCTATGAGCACTTAGAAACTACCATATACCTTTCCTAGTTTTTTCTTGAGGCCCAAAGTGTGTAGATTTGGATACATTATTTTTTTAGGCCTTTTCTCCTAGACCCCTTTAGTCTATTTCACACTTTCGTAGGTGATAACCCAAAAATGTCTTCTCAATTTACCCAAGTCTAACATGAATTTTGAGTGTAAATTTTATTTTAGATATGGAAAGAAAGGAATTCAACTTTATTCTCCAATTTTCTAATGGCATTCACTTTTATATATAGAATAAAGCTATGGTTATTTATAATGTGATTCTATAGAGACAAGTGAAAATTAAAAAAGTGTCTATAGAGTTAGATCACCTATAGTAGTTAATTTGATATTGGGGTGACCAACATGCCTTTGAATCTATATGGGACACTATTTAAAATATATTTAGTATTTTTTGGAAATTAGATGTTTAATTCCTAAATAATAAATGGGTCTGAGTAGATAAAATTAGTAAATAATGTATTATAATTAGGCTACTGATTTATGAAATTTGACTGTAATTAGGGTTTTTCTAAAAATAGTAGTGAGAGAGATAAAATCAAACTTATCTTTTTATGTACTAATCTGACTAAGATAGGTTTTTTGATAAATTTTTTCTATTTTAAGTCTAAAGGAAAAATAAAGAAGGATGGGGATAAGTGATTAGAATGAACCTAGATTTGGTTTGTGCACCATATCCAAATGTTGTGAGCACTCCTCTTTGGTTGGGGAGGAATATTTGAAATTAAGAAAGGAATACCACAAGATGTTTGTTAGTAGTTAAATGAGTGGGCTTCTAAGCTATACATTTGTTCTAGGAAGTGTGAAACTTCCTTAGAGATGATAGTCACTTTTGAGAGACAAAAGAATAATAAATAATTGAAAAAGAGGTAAAGAGAGAGTGAAAGAGAGATAATATTACTATTACTAACAACTTATATGTAGTAGAGAGTGATAGGGTGTAGGTGATGTACTATGTTTATATTTTAGAAGTTGTTTGGGTAGGTTTTGAAGAGGTTAGGGAACACACAATCATTGACGTTAGTGGGGGAGTGACCAATATCTATTATGCTATCGAGGTTGGTAGTAAGGTGACTGATGTCAATTAGGTTGTCAAGGTTGGTAGAGACAATAATTATCTAGGAGCTTACAAAAGGCTTTTTTAGATCTAGCAAATGGTTTGGATCAGGTCTGGGAAGTTGGGAGAGTTATGAGAGAGAGATAATGGCTTGGTTAGATCTAGTCAGAGATTTGATGTGTCAGGTTAATGGGAAATAAATGAGAAATATTTGTAACTCCCTCATGGGGGTTCAGTCAGAAGTGCATAAATCAATGCACAATAGATATAAATAAATAATAAAATGAATGTTTAAAAAACCTACAATATAAGGGATGTACTTAGTTATGGTTACCAAATGATATATGCTAGATTGATGATCCTTAGTAGGGAGTCCAAACCTGAATGCCTGAATAAAGAGAACAAGTAGGTGTTATTGGTCCTCAAGAGCTCAGTTGATGATCGTGATTGAATTACACAAGATGATAGTAAGCCAAGATGTTGAAAATAGAATGCCTAGATCTTGAATGCAAGTAAGAATCAATTTTATTAATTTTTATTGACCTAAACTTCAATTTAGAGTTTAGCTTATATTATCGATGTTGGTGATCCTACTAACATCATCCGTGTGTTGACCAACATTGATGGCCCTAAAATAGGTAAACCTTACTATTTTTGGCTTGTTTTCTATTATTAGTCATGCCAAGTGTGACACAAATTATAAAATGGTATAAATAAAAATCTAGGAATGAGCTAGTTGATTAGGAATTTAGTTTAGAAGTGGGAATAAGTCTTGGGTAGTTGGGATGAGGGCACCAGGTCTTGAGGTGACTCATTAGTTGAGAATTAGTCATAGGGTGAGGTGTCTAGGTAAGGTGGCAAAGGGGGTTTTTAATTAACTTAATTAAGTATTTTAAATTAATTAAACGTGTGAGGGGTAAAAGCATGGGTTATGAAGATTAATTGTTATGATTGAAATGGGCTTAAGGGGGGTTTAGACATAGGGAGTTATGCACATATGTGTGAATTAATTTTATTTTCTAAAATAGGATCTATAAATATATGTGTAGGCTTGGGAGACTATCACAAACAAGAATATGGAGTTTTTTTATTGATCGGATAGGAGCACCAAAAGTGGGACACCCTAGGTTTTGGTGTTGTAGTCCTATCTCAATTTTTTTGTCCTGGTGATTTAAGCTTTCTAGGTTTTGTGTGTCAAGTCTGTGTGACCCTACTTGTGAAATATCAAAGCCTAAAAGTCTATGGAGCTCATTGTGTACCTAACTTAGTATTCAATACCCTAGGTCCTCTTTATGCTTGAACTTGAATGTAATATTTGGATAAAAGAGAGGAGGGGTTAGTGTGTAAAAAATACACTAGGCTCACTTCACACCTTGTGTGTGGGTACACTGCCTATATACCAATACTCTGAGGAGGGATCAAGCTATATGTAGTTCTCCCATTGAAGTGATTGATGTAATATTGTGATGAAAATGTAAGTAAATATGAAACTAGGTGTACTTATAATGACTAATAATTGGTATAAAGGTTTGAATAAGTTTGAAAAACTATTGGATGGTTGTATGCAAATAATAGAGAAAAAAGCTTGAGTAGTCTTGCTTGTACTCTTGTTTCTCTCTTGTAAATGAGTGCCAAACCTTCTAAATGGAATTTGAATTGCCTTTTATAGGTTATTTAATTATCATGGGTTAAATGAATTCATGTTAGGATGACATGAATTAGGATAAGGATTCAGAAGAATATGATCGTTAGAAGCCAAAATACACTTGGACAATAGTGCCAAAAATAAGACACCCTAAGTTTTAGCACTGTAGTCCAAGTTTGGGTGCTATTTTCCATGGTTAATGGGAATTAGGGGGATGAATTAAGCATGGAAAGATAAATCTGGGTCTACAAGGGTTCAATTTGGGAGGCTACAAATGACTAAGAATCAGTGAAAACATGCCTATGAGGGTCATAAGAGTAAGAAAGATTGACCTATGTATTGGGTGTCATTAGCCACACTAAAGTTACCAAATTTATCATTTTATATGACTAAATAGACATAACATCATTTTTTTCATAATCAAAATACAATAACTGAACAACATGGATACATCTATGTTAATCAGGATGTGCACCTCTAAATAAGCAACTACAACTAATCATGAACATTTTCACTTCATAATCATATTAAAGAAAACAAAAATATCAATGTTAATCAAATTTGATATATAAATCAAGTAATAAATCAACATGAAAATTTTATATACAACATAATCATGGAAAATAAATGTACATCCACATCTGTAGACACCTAAAACTAGCCATCGATAACTTCTAATCAAGCTTTTGGCTAGTTTCCATCTAAAATGCACAATTTGGCCTAAAATCACTAAAACATGCTAAATTATGTGAAAATGATATATTCAACTTATAATTTTGGTTAGGGTATCCCTAAATGGGGCAGTGTAATTAATGGGCTAGCTAACTTTGATCAGTCCATTTTGAGTCAAAATGCCAATTTTGCACCCAGGTGCTCTGGATTACTCTTCCCTATCAAATTTTCTACACAAGATGCATATCTTTGTTATTTGTTGTTGGTAAAATCCTAAATGAGATTATACATCCAATGTATCTAATGTGGACTTCCAATTCCAATTTATTTAAATTTAGGACCAATAACAAGGCATTCTGGTCAATGTAGGTCATTTGTGCACAATGTGCTTAATCATGCTTAAGATATAATTAACCCAAATTAAGGCCTAATCAAGAATTCCATGGAGACTTTTTGAATACTTTATTTTGTAAATGATTATTGAATATCTACATCATCAAGTGACCTCATTCCTTGGGAAGACATCCCTAGGACATAAATGCCACAAATATCAAGATTCATGCCTCCCATGCCTCATCAATGCCTTTCATGATGCCCTCCATGCCTCTTAATTTCCCCTTCTTCCAATTCCATGATGAGAATAATTACAAAATTAATTCCAAAAATTGAATTAATCCTTAACCACACATCTTAATCTTGAGATGGATGGTTGAGGTTGATTTTGATCAAATCCAAAAATCTATAAATAAGAGGCCTCACAACATCAAAGAAAAATCTATTTTAGTGCAAGGTTATAATGCACAAATATCTTCAAGAAGCCACTAAAACTAGTGTTACCATGTCATATTGATTCCAAGCCAAGCCATAAGACAAAGGTGCCAAGGAGAGATGGAGGTTGTCAAGATTCCATTGCCAAGGACTTGATGAGCACAAACCGAGAAAGCCACTACTATAAAGGCATTTGGAGCATCCAAGGAAGGTGAAGGAACTCTTGTATTTGATTCCTTGATTTTTTAGTTGTGTTTATCATTTGATTTTATTAACTAATCTCTTCTTATTATCTAGGCCTAGAGATATGTAATTAGTGTGTTTATTTTATCTTGTTTTCATTTTTGAACTAACACCATATTAACCATCCTCTCTTGAGTTAGATACTTAGATCACATAATGGCATGCCCAGTGGGACCAGATGTATCCTACACCTAAAGGAAATCCTTTTGTAACTTTAAAATACTTATTTAAGATCTTAAAATTCTTGTAAATTAATTTTATAACATTATTTTGTCATTTTTGGTTTCCATGTTTTTTACACAGTAACCGACATCAGTAGAAATACTGACGTTACTTACATGGCATAACTGACGTCGATTAGTAGAAATGACATCAGTTAGATCTCAATTTTCCATAACTGATGTTGGTGGTATTGACCAATGTTGATCATTATTTTTTTCCAAAAACATAGACCTGAGACTTTTTTTAAAGTTTGTTGTTTTAAACTCAAAAAAGCTTCAAAGCTAAAGAACATGCTAATAATTTTGCTATAGGACCAAGTAATATTTTTGCTCAAAACATGTTTAAATCACTTTTTCATGATTAAAATCTTATTAGGAACTTTGTTTTGGTGTTTAACAAAGAATTTTAGGTGTTTTTGGTGAATGTTTTCAAAGTTTACAACTAAGACCAAGGGGGTCAAATGAACACCACCAAATATTTCATTTGGGTTTAAAATTGAATACACTTGTCAATTCTTGTTTGCAATAGTTGTTTAGCTAGATTTTGTTTGGAAAAAATAGGAATGTTGCATGTATGCTCTTCCATTTGTACCTTATAGGGAACCCTTGGAATCAAAATCACCATTCCTATTGCAAGTAGCCTAGTCCAAGGCTTAGAAAGAAAGTCATCTAAATCACTCCCCAAAAACTTGTTAAATTTTGGGTGATCTTGCAAATGACCCTAAAGTCTTTCTACTTTCATGATTTATTTATTTATGCATCTTAGCTTGCGAGGGGGACTTCATCACCTCCCACAAGTTATTTAGGGAAGCTTTGACCCAGGGTTTCATCTCCCAACATTAACTTCATTTGGGTCTTTTAGAGTTACACACAAGATGTAGTGGCACTTTGGACATCACACTACACTAAGCAAACAATAGGATGTAGTGGTTACAAAATGGACTAGATATTTTTGCAACAAGCCAATTGATATAGACACAAAATCCATAATTTTATTTTGAATTATTTGGCATGAAAGTCATTGTGCAATTGATTCCCCTAGATTGTTTGAAAACTTGTTAGATCTTAGATAAATCCCCACTTGCCATGGTAGTATTGTTGGTGCAAGGTGTACCTCAAGGTCCATGTCATAGTACTATCATTTGAGATAAGGAGAGTGTAAAATCCCTACTATATAATGCACATTTAATTTTGGATGAACACTTAAAATCCTCTCAAATGATGTATATTAATGGATTCCAACAGTACCAAGCAACCTTATCAGTTTAGTATTTAAGGGTGATTAATTAGTTGGTCTTGTCCTAGATTAAAGTCTTTTTTGGAGTCAAAACTTGGTGTAAAAAAAAATTCCAAACCAAACACATAGTCCAAATTTTCATTTGAACAAAGAGGCATTATGTTGCCCATGTGAGATCATCAATTTGCCTTGTTCAAAGTTCATCAAAATCTTGAGAGTCATATCATCCACTTTGGCATAGTTATGTTGCCCAATTGAGTCTAGACCTTTACCAAATTTGTTTAAGTCCTTAACTTGTAAATTAAGTTCAAAATTATACCTTTACAAGTTTATAGGGTTAATCTGTTAAGTATGTTTTCCATTTACACTAAACTTGAGGGAACTTAGGTTTAATTTCCAATTTAGGTTGAAGGCCATTTAAGACTCATAATCATTATCATCACTTGATAGACTTAATCCATTTTGTGATAAACACTTACACTTTAAGTCTATATACCACAACATTTTGAGTTAAGAAAGGTATTATTCTACTACCAAAATTATAGGAAAACATCTTTGCCTTGAGAGAGTTTTTGAAACAAACCTTTTTTTGTACCTTTTGGGTAGTGTATCATCATTAAATTTCTCAAAACATTTCAAATATTATTTCATGGACCCTCTTACATATAATTACAAATTTGTTCTTGCATTTTCAGACCAATCCAAGTGTACTTTTTGATCCTTTGTCTAAAGCATAGTTATGTTCTTCACCTTTATCTAGCTTGTTTGTCAATAGAACCAAGTTCTATACCTTTTTTATGAGAAAGTAAACTATTATTAAATTGCATTTTATTTCATACCTTATACCTATTTGACCAAGTCCATGACCAAGAATCGAATTCCTAGTGTTTATTAGAAGTGTTTCAAATCTGTTGGATTAAAACTTTTATCTATTTTCAAAGTCTAGCTTTTGACGTCATTTGGCCAAGAGTCCTAGCACATGCCTTGTTTGAGCCTAGATTTTGATGTTGTGTTTGGCCAAAAGACCTAAAAAAATTTAAATTCCTAGACTAAAATTCTTAATGCATATCAAAAATATAAAGTATTTACTAATGGAATATGCATATATTCTTACATACCTATCAACAACTATTGCATGATTTGAAAGGGTTTGAATTGAACATGCTTGACCTTTAAAGACCAAAACAAAAATTGTGGAGTTCTACTTCTAAATAGAGCTTAAGAATAATCAGCTCAAAATATGAAACTAAATGTTTTATGGATTCATGGGCACATTTAATGTGTCTATAGAAATGTTTTCACCAAGATGGTGGACAACGTAATCATAAAAGAAAATCCAAACAAAATTGCCACAACTAATGCTAAATCAACAGTTAAATACAATTAGAAACTTCACTAAACTTCCAACCACCTTATGTTCACCAACCATAAAAAATGAGGCCAAATTTAATATTAATTCCATGGATCATAATGTACACAATCCATCCATGAACACCCTGTGCCATAAATATAAACAAAACTTCAAAGTGCCTCAAGACATCTGTATATCTCAACATTAAATCAAATATGCCAATGAAATTAATTCAAATAGATTTTATAACAAATCGAATGACCAAATTAAATTCCTTTTTTATAATATTAAAATTTCAAATAAACAAATTCAAATCTCAATGACAAATGGTAACCACCTACTAAAGTAATGTTTTTAAAGACTTATGTTTATATGAACACCACATATACCTCTATCACCATGTTACCAATTCATGCAATAATAGTATCCAAAGAAAAAAAAATTCTAAATTCCTAGATTAGACTGATTTGAAACACTTCAACCTTAGAGTTTGGCATTCTAATTTTCAGTCCATTTAATTACTTAATTTTGTGTGAATAGTGAAATGTTAGATATTTTACGCTAGCTTTTTTCCTCAAAAATATTTGAATAAACCTTTTGATCTTTTTGAAAAATCTAGACCAAGTTAAAGGCATCATTTTCTTTAGATTCTATCCTTTTTAGAGATTGTATAACTCTTTGACCTTTTATCACAAAGCATTGACTATGAATCCCAACATGTATTCCTACACTCGTAGTGGACTCATGTACAATCTAGGGATTAGTAATGTAGTTACACAAGAAGAAATGGTGCAAGACCCCTATGTGGATAACATTGCTTATGAGATGGATTCTTATCCCTCTTATAATACTCAATCAGGGACACAAAGCCAAGATCTATTAGATAACTATCTAGTTAACACACCACCTTATACAAAATAGGACCAAGAACAAATTATGCAATACCTAGCTACAATACCCACGGTGGATGAGCTATTTCTTCAATAGTCATATTCTACTAAATCAGCTTCCATGTATGATCCATTTTTTTAGCGACATTTGTTAGAGAAAAAGGATGAGATTTTGGTTAGAGCCATAGAGGTAGGGGCCAAGTTTCTAGTAGACTTCCCCCATGAAAATTTACCAAGTCTGGTAAGAGTGCCCCACAATATCATTTACAATCAATAGGCTTTTTTTAGCAATCCTATGGCTCTAGTCCAAATAACTTACTAAGACCCGAATATATCCAATCGAGGCAAAAACATCATGGAATATCACTTTAACCAAATTCAATCAACATACCAAACCTACCTAAATTTAGCATGAAATTTTAATCAAATGAACATGGTAAACCTCTCATTGACCTATTTCCTTCAATAGGAGTGTTGATGGAATTAACTAGACAAAAAAATCTGAGTTCTGACCCATTTGTACAAATTGATTTGATAGATAACTTGATACATATACTAGTTATTAAAGAAGTGTCTTCGGATTTTACACTAAATAGTGAGCCAAATGTAGTGTAAATGTGTAAACAACATCCAATCTTGATCAAAGTGTTACTAACACATAAACAACTAGCCAAAAACATGTGCCTATAGTTAATCCCATGAGTAAATCACCATACCAAAGAATAGGAGTTTCTGCACCCTAACCACAACTAGCCACTTCCTCAAGTGTACAACCTAAAGGATTAGATAATTAAACAATGGCTAATGTTATGCCTCAATGATAGAATGTGATGAATCTTACTCTCCCTCAACAAGTAGCAAGTGGTATTCCATAATAGTACACATAATCTAGTGTATCAATGCAATAGAGGATGAATACATTGCCACCTCAATGAGGGGCAACTAATGTACCACCTCACTAGGTAATGATGAACATACCTCTTCAATCATAGACTAATATGCCAATTTAAAACCATGTAATGACTAATAAAAAATGTGCAAATATTAGTCAACAATAGATATCAAATCTACAACATGCTTTCACTTCTTCATATGGATTCATGTAACAAAGAGGTCCCCATGTTTTTCAAGTACCTACTAGACAACCGTTAGTTCAAAATATGCCACAAATTTAGAGACATGGTCTTGGTCCACAAGATCCTACTCAATAGCAAGGTTTTATTAGTGAATAGTATGTCCCTTTTTAACCATAGTAGGAATAATATAGTTATATCCCTTCCTCCCAACCATAAAATCCCCCTATCCAAACCTTTATCGCCAACCCAAACCAGAATATCACATAGCCAAATGTGTAATTTCAAGTTCATCCCAATCCATGTATGTGTATTCCTGGTCCATTCCCCAACCAAGCCAATGTACCCCAATAGGTGTCTCCATCACACCCTGATCAAGGTGTCTCACTTATGACCTCCCAACCATCTATCCAAACCAATATTCTCCCTCAAACCAATATTCCATCCAGTTTCCTATCCCAAGAATTGTAACAGATGAAGGATACAATTACTACTATTCAGATGAAGAAGCAAACTAAAAAGTTTAAATTGGATGATGTATGTTCCTATCTATTCAATACGTAGTATTTGTAGATACCATTTCTTCTAGGATACAAACCACCCAAATTTGATAAGTATAAAGAGAAAGGTGACCCTAAGGCCCATTTGACCGAATTCTTTGTCGCATGTCAACCAGTGGCATATGGTGACATATACCTTTTGCTATTATTTCCAAGGAGATTGGTTGGACAAGCCTTGGAGTGGTTTTTGAAGTTGCCCAAGAATTTATTAATAGACTTTGATGATCTTTTTGATAAATTTGTATATTAGTTTTCCTATAATCTTGAGCATGAGATTCCATTAGTAGACCTGACACAAGCAAAGAAAAAAGTTGAGGAGATTTTTACGAGTTATTTACAGTGACGGAGAGCCCTTGTAAGCTATTTCAGCCATATTTTACTAGATAAACAATTAGTTGACATGTTTACCTAAAATTTTCATAGTGAGATAGCCTATCATCTAGAATTGCAATGTGCACATACGTTCAAAGAGATAATTGATAAAGGTTTGTTGATTGAGAGGGAATTCATCAATAAGGGAGTCATCAAGATCAATTAAACTAATCAAAATTAAGGTAACAATCATGGGAATGACCAACATCCTATCCAAGCACATGTATCACAATCAGCACAGGCCAATAATTAAGAAAGATCAAAGTATTTCAATTATAATAGGAATGTTTTAGGAAATGGCATAACTAAATCTCATCATGTCCAAACTATGTAAACCTCATCCACACCACCTTTTTAGCATACTCCTACCTAGTAGCCTCTCTAAATAATGCCATAAGCATAACAACCAAGACCTGCACAATAAATATAATAGCCTTTAGCATTGCAAAGCCCTCCTCTTAAGAGAACTGTACCTACATGTCATGTCTTTAGTGACCTAGGAGAACCTATTGAGTCTATATTTTTCAATCTTTCTACCACTAATATGATTAGCTATCCCATACCAAAACATTATCCACAAGGCATTCCTTATCCTGATTGGTACCATGAAAATAAATTTTGTGACTATCATTTAGTCAATGGGTATAATCTATGAAGATGTGTCCAAATCAAGAATTTAATTGAAAATATGTTAGATAATGGGGAGATAAAACTAGATAATGATGCTTCCACTTCCAATCAAACTCTTGGGATATATCAAAAACCATTTTCTTGACATAACAATCAATAACAATAGAACAATCAATAACAACAACAATAACCAGTGTAGCAACAAAATTAATATTATCAGAATCAAAGGCCAAACCAACAAAATCAATAAAAATAATAATAAAATACATAATGACAAAATAATAGATAAAACCAAGGTTAGAATGGTAACAACCAACAGACCTACCATGTAGTTGCACATGACTACAATAGGGTTGTAGGTCATATTGCAAGGGGTAGCATCAATACCATCTCCATTAATCGTAGACCAAGTACTAATCAGCCTAGACCATTTTTAAATAATAATATTCAACCAAATCACATGGATAATCCTTCTTTAACTTGAGAGTGTATACAGGCAAACTAACAAACTAGGACTTCCCCTTTTGGATCTTATAATGATAACTCATTCTTACCACATGACCACATGCAAGTGCACTGAAAATTGAGACTTGTCCTATCTGGTATAATACCATTTCCAAAATTAGTTAGAAATAATGATCTAGTATTTAATCTTAATTATATAGTCACAACTCAGAGGTCAAATATTACTATCCCAAGCCCTCAACCATATTCCACTTTACCTATCATCTGACCAATCGTTCAACCTTAGAATAAACCATTCACTACTAACTAAGATAAGAAGTTTGATATTGTGGAATAATTGTAAAAGAAACTATCACAAATTTCTATTTTAGATTTGTTTTAGATGTCAATAATCCATAAAAACATCTTGAATGAGTTCTTGACCTAATCCACTATTGCTAGTGACATATCCCCTGATAACTTTATAGCTTTGGTTAGACACCTAGCTCCAACCCAACAAGTCACATTCAACCAAAATAATATGTCTTCCATTAGTCCACTCCATAATAACCCATTATACATATAAGTTTGTATCAAATGGAATAAAGTGAAATGTATCCTTATCGATAATGGATTCGGCTTCAACATAGTGTCTCTCAAGCTCATCAAGCTTCTTGGGTACACAATGACATAGCTACAACAAAAAACAATAAATATTAAAGCATATGATAATTAGGAAAGGAAATCACAAGGCACCATTAATTTGATAGTTATCATTGGGCCTTTGAACCATGATACACTTTACCATTTGTTGGATCTTGAGTTATCATACAACATGCTTCTAGGTAGGCCTTGGTTACATGAGATTGTGCAGTCCCCTCAACACTTCACCAATGTATCAATTTTTCCCACTCAGGGATGGAAGTGAATATTACAAGAGATTTACATCCATATGATTAATACAAGCATCTTGAGGCTAAGTTTCAAAGCTATAATTATTAGTACAATATGAATCAAAGTTCTAAGTAGGACAAAGGAAAATTTATACTTATTGATCCTTCATCAGATAATTGCATAGATCCTAATACCTTGGATTCCCTTTCCCACATGCCACCTCCTAAAGCTTCTAATAATTTCACCATTTTAGATAATGGACCAAGAGAATATGTGACCCATGACATGTTTCACATTGTCAATCTTCCTCAGAATCCAAAAACCTTTGGGTGACCTAAGGTCATCCCGCATATGCATTTGTAGTGAAAGAGAAAAGTTAAGGGACCTATCACATTTGTAACAATATTTGGCCTAGAACCTGACCCTCTTGAAGAGGATGAATTAGGTTATACAATGAAAACTAAGCTGATTGTTATAAAAATGCAAAGTATCCTATTCCCAATAGGATTATGGAGCATCACAATTATGAAAGAAGAGGCCTCAAATCAAATCAACAATGAACCATTGAGCCAATTTCCATGACTAAGTATGAAAGACATTATGTACTTGGATTTAAACTACATGGGGGTGACCCCACATATCTTATTCAAACTCCATCACCAATGACTAGTGATGATGATGTAGATAATGAAACAAAGTCTGATCATGACCTCACTTTTGATGACCTAGCTGAAACCAATTTGTTTGATAACAAAGCCATTTGTATCCTTACCCAAGCCATTTATCACAATCTATTTCCATTATATTATCCCCAACTGATAGATTAAGACCAACAAAAATCTAGTATATCGATTGCTGAGTTCTAAAATGATGAGGCATTCTATGATTTCTTAGGCCTTAGAGACAATGTTCCATTAGGAGATTACAAATAAATATTCTCAATCATATTGGATCCTGTAGCCTATTTTGGAGAGCGAGTGAACACCCTTAGCCAAAAACAAATAAGTAAAACATTGAGGTCCCAAAGTGAAAACCTCTTTAAGGCACTTTTTGACCAGGGAAAAAGTAAAGATAAAAGCCAATCTAGTGGTGAAAACCTATTTTAGGCACTATTAGATGGAGGTGTTCATTCTTCTTTGAATTTAGACCAAGAGACCACCAACAATGAACTTGCCTATGGATCTAAGTTTAGTTTTTAGAAACAACAAGTATTTTATCAAATTCTCCAATAATTTATAACTATTTTTGTTACATGGTCAAATCTCCCATTAGGAGAAGATTCATCATACCTAGTAGAAGTTGAAGAGCAATTCCTAACAGAGGACCCTGACATAGTCCAACATTTCAAGTCAATGCCTACTATCCTAGAAGATAGTTCAACTCTTTTATTTCAAGATACAATAGAGGTAAACATCAAGATTTTATCAGAGCTGAAATGGATAAAATTAGGTGCATCTCTCACTGAGGAGGAATGTGACATTTTTACAACTCTGTTGAGAGAGTTTGTGGATATATTTCTGTGGGCCTATTCTGACATGCCATGATTAGACCCCACCTTGGTTCTACACTACCTTATGGTTAATCCTGTTGCCAAATTGGTAAAATAAAAGCTCTATAAGATGCATCCTTGCATTATTATATTAGTAAAGAAATAGTTGGAGAAACTCTTTGAAGTAGGATGTATCCGATCCATTGACTACTTTAAATGGATCTCTAATATTGTACCTATTAGCAAAAATCCTGAAGGAATCAAAATTTGTATTGATTTTTGCAAGATCAAAAAATCTTGTCCTAAAGATGATTTTTCCTTGCCTAATATCGACATGATTATCAACTCCATGGTAGGTTATGAAATGATTTCACTCATGGATGGATTTTTAGGATATAATCAGATCATAATAACACTAGAAGATTAGCATAAAATAATGTTCACCACTCTATGGGGAACATTTTACTATAAAGTGATGTCATTTGGCCTTACTAATGTGTGAGCTACATATCAAAGAGCCATGACTATCATATTCCATGATATGATTCATGATATTATTGAAGACATATTGGAAAAATCCAAGACCAGGGATGACCATCCAATAGTACTATGCAAAATATTTGAAAGACTGCGAGAGTACAAAGTTAGACTAAATCCAAAGAAATGTGTGTTTGGTGTAACTTCAAGAAAATTACTTTGCTTCATCATGTCTCATAGAGGTATTAAATTCAATCTAGATAAAGTCCATGTTATAATTGAGATACCACCACCAACCAATTTAAAGTAACTCTGTAGTTTGTAGGGAAAGATCTAGTCAATCTAGTGCTTCATATCTTAGTTAGAAAATAAGTGTCATCCATTCACACAACTTTTAAAGAAAGGATTATTACTACCAAATATCTTTTCAATAACTCAAATATTATCTTGTCAATCCACCTATTTTATTACCTCTTATGCCAGGAAAGCCATTCTTGTTATACCTATCAGTTACTGATTATGATCTAGGGGCACTCTTGGCTCAACATGATGATAATGGAAAGGATCATGATATTTACTACCTAATTTTTACCTTGGTTAGATATGAACATAACCATGCACCTATTAAAAAATCTTATCTATCCATGGTTTTTTCTCCTCAAAAATTACATCATTACATGTTGAATAATAAAACCATGGTCATTTCAAAAGTAGATCTGCTCAATTATCTACTATCTAAAATAGATTTTAAAGGTAGAATGGCTAAATGGATCATGTTTCTTAGTGATTTTGACATAGATTATATCAATAAAAAAGCAATTAAATGATAAGTTCTTATAGATCAACTTATTGAAGCACCTGTTATGACACACAACCACTCAAATTTCCATTTCCTGATGAATCCATCATGAGTATTAGTGATACACCCCTTGAGGAGTAGTCCTAGAAGCTATATTTTGATGCTTCATTCCCTGCACATGGATCAAGGGCAGGCCTATTGTTTATTACACCGCATGGGGATTTAATCCATAAAACATTCAAAATCAACTTTCCTTATATAAATAACATGATTGAGTATGAAGCACTTATTATAAGACTTTGACAAGTAGTAGAGTGGAATATATCTCATCTTTAAGTTTATCTTGATTCTTAGTTAATCATATATTAGGTCATAGATAGTTTTTAGACCAAAGATGACAAGTTGGTTCTATATAAAGACATGGTTGATGCTCTTAAAAATAAAATTTCCAACATTAAGTTAGAGCACATACCAAGGGCTAGTAATAGAACTATAGATGCCATGACAACTATTGGATTTTTGATTCAACAAATAGATAAAGCTAGAGAGTATCAGTTCCTCATCAAGAATTTGTCAACACCATCTCATGAACCTTCAACTATCTCCATGATCTATGATATTGTTGGTCATAATTTTATTTGGTACTCAGACCTTTACAACCACCTTCATGACCAAGTTCTACCACCTAACCTATATTGAAAACAAACCAAAGCCTTCATTCATCATTCTATTCATTATACTCTACTCTGATCCACCCTTTACCATCATAGTTTTGATGGAACTCTGCTTCATTGTTTAACTTCAATAGAGTCTATGCTAGCATTAAGAGAAGTTCATGAAGGATTATGTAGAGCGCATCCTAGTGGGGTGGTCCTATCCAAAAGCTCTTATGTACTAGTTATTATTGGCCCACAATGGACACAGATGCCACTACATATGTAAATAAATGTGACAAATGTCAATGGCATGCTAATTTGAATCATGGCCTAGAAAAAACTCTAAAATCGATGCTGACACCATGGCCATTTTCTACATGGGGACTTGACCTCATTGGGAAGATTAACCCCACTTCACTTGATGTCCATAAACATATCCTTACTACCACTAAATATTTCACTAAGTGGTTTGAAGCTATACCCCTCACTTACGTGACTAAAAAATAAATTTCCAAATTCATCTTCAACCATCTCATCTACTGCTATGGTATCCCCTCTGACATTATATCTGATAATAGAGGATCATTCAAGAACAAAGATGTAGAGCAATTATGTATTGAATATAACATTACACAACACTTTTCTATAGCATGTTACCCTCAAGGTAATGGCTAGGCTGAGGCATCCAACAAAACCATTGTCAACATTCTCAAAAATATTGTCAATGATGTCAGTCATGATTGGCACCTCTAGATATTCCCTTCCATTTGTGTATACTATACCAATCATCGTACCCCCATAAGAGCCACTCCATACTCATTTTTTTATGGTATTGAAGCCATCCTTCCCATTGAGGTTTAATTGCCTTCACTATGCATCTCTTTCAAGCATGTCCTAGATGATCATGACTATTGAGTAGCTCACCTGCAAGAGCTAGATCTACTTGATAAAAAATGCATAGCCATGCTTAAAAATCTTCAAGCATACCAGAATCAACTCAAATGCCACTATAATTGGTGTGTGAAGTATCAAAAATTTGAACTTGGTGATCTTGTTCTCAAAGAAAACCATGGTCGAGAAGAAACATAAAGGGAAATTCAAGCCAAACTGGATAGGGCCTTTCATCATCACTATAGATTATGGATTAGGAGCATATAAGCTTGCCACACCAAATAGTGATGAAATTCTAGAGCTAATGAATATTATTCATCTCAAGTGGTACTATGCTTAAATGCTAAGGTGTATTGTCTATAAGGACCATTTCAGTTATACCATTTTATCACTATTCTTCTTTGTACACATACTACCCTTATTCATCCTCTTTCACATATTTACTTTCTATTTCTAATCTATCAACCCAGTATGTTCTAAAGCCTAGCTTATTTGACCTTGGTTTTTGTCAGTCGTTACATAGTTTCAGCATTAAGGTATTTGATCAGGTCATTAGTTGGTTTAAGTAATTTAGATAGAGATCATATTTTTGGATAGTGTGATAGATTTTTAGTAGTTTCATCCTTCATTTGTTAATCTTTCTTACCACCAATCTTGTTGCTAATTATAACCACCTTTGGGAAAATTAGTACCTTTGATCTATGCCATTGTGTCTTATTTATAACTACCTATAGGAAAACTAGGGGCAATGCTAAGCTTTTATGTACCAACTTGACACTTCCTATACCATTCCATGTCTTTTTACCAACTATGCCTATTTTTTTTGAATTGGTTGTTGCACTAGTCGCATTCCTTCATTGTTAAGGTAGAACTACAATGACTTGAGGTCTTATTCTAGGACTATGTAGGTAAAACTCAGTACTTATTAAGGTCATCTTAGTCACCCTTTTACCAATGCTCCCATCATTTTGTGAGTAACCTAAGTAATGTTCTCACTATTTTTTGAGTAACCTAAGCCAACTCTGACCATTTTATGAGCAACCTAAGCCACGCTCCCATCATTTTGTGAGCTTAAAATCATTTAGTGTATTGTCATTCTCAATTGAGTTGTGACACTCCAAAACACTTCCAAAAACATTTGAAAAAATTGTTAGAAAAGAATAAAAACATTGACCACTTCTTTACATTAAGAATTCTGGGAATCCTTACTAAGTTACAAGTAAATCACATATCATTTAGTTTCCCCATCCTTTTTGGCATTTTTTGGTCATGCACTTTCCATCTTGTAAGATCATTCCTATTCTTCTATGACATCCATTCTATTTGTTTTCATCAATTATCACATTCTTCCCATTCCCTAAGAGAACTACATTTGGCCTAAAGTTTTTTATTGGATATTACATCCATGGAACTATGTAGCTAGTGTCCACTTGCCTAGTGCATATGGGATAGCTCAACCACCCTCTTCCTTTTATTTTATTCCTCCATTTTAGTTCATTTGTTAAGTTATCACCTATTTTTTAGGTGCAATGTTCATCAAATTTTTATTGCATTATTTATTTATTTGTTTTTGCTTATTTTATTTGTTTGTCTACCTATTTGTTTGCTTTCAGCACTATTGCCTTGATTCAGTTTATGTGTGTTCATTGGGTGATTCCTTGCCCACACTTACACTTGAATCCATTCATATTCATATGTTTACATCATCATCATGGTTTCTAGCATTGGTACATTATTTTATATTGGGTATTGGATTATAGGAGTAAGTCCTTATGCATATTTTGGCCAAGTCTTTATGGTGTTCTATCATAAAGCCTACCATCACATGATATAACAAACCTCAGCTTCAAGAATTCTATTTACCAATGGCAGCATCTCTTTGGCACTGACATCTTAATTCACTCCTAATCATATCCCAAATAGATTAATTAACCTTGAAATAATTTCAACCTTTATTAGTTCAGACGAGCATCTCTCTGCTAATAGGTTGTTCCAATTCATCATTAACCTCTATGTTAAGTTTTCATCATCCTCAACCAATTTTATCATGTTCTCCATAATCGGGGTCTAATGATTATAACTACCTATAGTTAAATCATTGCACACCATCCCACGTACATTTCTCAATGATTATAACTGCCTTTGGGCAAATCATTATGTGGTTACCATTTTACCTCTTCTACCCATACAAGGGCATGTTATTATCTTGTTTGTCTATCCTAATTGGGTCAAATCCATCTTCTCAATGATTATAATTTCCTTTGGGCAAATCATTGTGTTATCATACTACGTTTCCACTATTGGGGTATAATGTTTATAACCACATTTGGGAAAACCATTGTACACTATCCCACTTACATTCTCAATGATTTTGACTACTTTTTCAATATCGTTATGTTTTCACCCCATCATCTTTCCTTTCTTTGGTCCCCTTGTTTTGCTTCTTTCTTTTTGAGGGACCATTTATTGACCTCCTTGTGCCAACCATTCTCTCGAGGGGCATTATATAATTAGTTTATCATCATTACATTTCTAGGCATACATGACCTTTTCATTATTTGAGAAGATGTTACTATGCTTACATTTTGTAATTCCTTCCCAAATAGGGGAAAATTGTAGACACCTAAAACTAGCCACCGATAACCTCCAATCAGGCTTTTGGCTAGTTTCCATCTAAAATGCATAATTTACCCTAAAAATATTAAAATGTGATAAATGATGTGAAAATTATATATTCAAGTTCCAATTTTGGCTAGGGTATCCCTAAATGGGGCAATGTAATTTATGGGCTAGATAACTTTGATAAATTTATTTTAAGTCAAAATGCCAATTTTGGACCCAAGTGCTCTGGATTGCTCTTTCCTATCAAATATTTTACACAAGATGTGTGACTTTTTTATTTATTTTTGGAAACATCTTAAATGGGATTACACATACAATGTATCTAATGTGTACTTCTAATTCCAATCCAGTCAAATTTAGGACCAATAACAAGGCATTTTGATCAATTTGGGTAATTTGTGCATAATGTGCTTAATCATGCTTAAGAGATAATTAACCCAAATTAAGGCCTAATCAATATTTCCATGGAGACTTGTTGAATACTTTGTTTTGGAAATTTATATTGAATATTTACATCATCAAGTAACCTCATGTCTTGGGAAGACATCCCTAGGCCATAAATGCCACAAATATCAGGATTCATGCCTCCAATGCCTCATCAATGCCTTCCATGATGCCCTCCATGCCTCTTAATTACCCCTTCTTCTAATTCCATAATTAGGATAGTTACAAAATTAATTCCAAAAATTGAATTAATCATCAACCACACATCTCAATCTTGAGATGGATGGTTGATGTTGATTCTGATCAAATCTAAAAATCTATAAATAGGAGGCCTTACAACATAAAAAAAGGCTGTTTTGGTGTAAATTTATAATACACAAATATCTTCAATAACTCATTACAACTAATGTTACCATGCCAAATTGATTCCAAGCCAAGCGAAACCACAAGCCAAAGGTGTCAAGGAGAGATAGAGGTTGTCAAACTTCCATTGCCAAGGACTTTATGAGCACAAGCCAAGCAAACCACTATTACAAAGGCATTTATAGCATCTAAGGAAGGTGAAAGAACTTTTTTATTTGATTCCTTACTTTTTTATTTGTGTTTTTCATTTTATTTTGTTAACTAAGCACTCCCTAGTATTTAGACCTAGAGATGTTATGTTATTAGTGTGTCTATTTCATCTTATTTTCATTTTGGAACTAACACCATACTAACCATCCTCTCTTGAGTCAAATTCCTATATCACAACATCAATATTAAAAATTTAATCTACAACATGTACCAATATTCATAAATCAAAATCAACATCAAATATATCAAAAAAAATTTAGAGTCCATATACATATGGTGATAATAAAATGAATGTTTGTATACATATAAAAATAAAATGTCTATACATAGAGGCATACGTATAAATTTCCAAAATACAAAATATAGAGCTACACTCAAAATATAATCTCTCTATATGTTAATCTCTAGGAGGAGTCTACTCAGAAATCTATCATGTGCCTAGTGTTGGTGGTGGCTACTAAGGTGGCCCTATAAATCTATGTTATGTGATAGGATATACCATTGAACATTATGATTTTTAAGTGTGTCATGACTTAGAGGTGTAGATAGACATATTAATCTGGGTGTACTCCATGAATCTAGGTTCCCTAAGCCCTATTGGTAATATTGTCTCATTTAGGCTCCTATAGTAAATGGCCTCATTTTTGGCCTAGATCACATCATCCTTGGCCTAAGCCATATTTATTAGTGCCCTAGATAACCCTTACTCAAAAATTATTTGTCTAGCTATGTCTTTCTCCCCATATAGCCTATGAACATCTACCTAATACCTTTACACATATCCATGATCCCTATTATTCTTAATTGTTATGGCCAACTTTACATCTCTCAGGGTAAGCTAGCTTTATATAGTTATCATTTAGGTAATCTACATCTTTAGAGTAGTTATCTCAATATTTCACTATAAAATCAAGCCTTATAACTTGGTGGTCTCACCATAATCTATGGCTAATTAACTTTTCAACTCTACCACATCCCTCTCTAGCCTAGATATTTCTATAATTTTGGTAGCAATCTCTCTCTAGTTTGTCTATGGTCACCTGATCCTCATTTGACCTCCCTAGATGCAATAGCCTTGCCTAGCTTGATTCCTATCCTAACCCTCCTATTATATCAATGGACACCTATGTATGCTACATATCTATGCCCCCCTCATATACAACTAGATTGGTGCCCTCTCCCATATCAACATCTTGCCCTAAGGACCCACATCTATCATTATTGTTTTTTCTACTCTCACTACTACTTTTAGTGACATTTAAATCTAAATATATATCTATGGGTACCAACTACTATAATTTTAACTTCTATAATGGTACATGTATATGAATGGACACCTAAACTAGTATTACTCCCTATTCCTATAACTATTGAGGTGTTAACCTCCCATGTATCTATCATCTATGTCATGGCATTGGCTTCTTACCTCCTAGTAGCCTCAATCTGGTAAGTTATATAGGTTTAAACTATGCCCACCATGCTACATACATACCCATAACCCTCTCATCTGCCACCCTCCCTCATATCCCCAAACAAATATCTATATTATTATAAAGCTACCTATTATTTCCACTCTACTCCTAGAATATGGGTCTCCACTCACTAATCTCCCATGTGACATGAGAAAAATATTATGGCCCATCAAGTACATCACGTTACCTACCAACTACTTGTGTACATGGTCAGGATCATACTGCTCAACTATAAAGTCATGGTAACTTGTAATATAGCATGGGGCCATCATATATCAAGTCACAATAACATCTTCATGATAAAAAAACTAAATATTCATATACAACCACCAAATTAAATATTAATTGGCTATCTCAATTATGGCCTATCTATAAAATTATATGTTTCCATGATGGCCCCATTAACTCCCTCATGTCATATACCAACCATATACTAGTGAATCCTCATTATATTGATATCACTAGTCACCCACTAATCACTCTATAGAGATAGGCTCTTAGGCCCAAATATAAATAAATATGCATGTTCCAATACTCCTCCCTCACTAATACACCATCATGTGTAGATATATATAAATTTGGACCAATATTATTAGGCCCTAGGTGAAGTGTGTGGTTAAAACCATCATATCATAGATCACTCTTATCAGGGTAATGTGAAAATACCAATCACTCTTTTTAGGTAGTATTATAGCTTGATAATTTCCATCAAAATCACAAACTCCTAATGAATCAAAGGCTAGTATTCTTCTGTTGGGAAGGCTAGGTCCTCCAGGGCATTAATATCAACTACTATATCTATAATGGTTACATTAGTGATGTCAATCAAGTCCTATAGCTTTGTCAATCATACCTACTCTATCCAATAGATTGTATACCCCTAGATGAGAATCTATAATATATGCCACACATCCTCTAAAGTCATAGTCACATATCTAATAGGCAAGTGAAAGGTACTAGTCTTTGACTGTCAATGTTCCACTAGCACTAATAATAATTCCCTATTCCACTTGAATCATCAACATCTATGTGATATGACTTAATTTGACCACCTTGAGGAACACCAGTGTCTCTTATGTCCATAGTCTGGGTTATCATAGGACCCATGAGCATCACTCATAGGCAATCAACATAGACACTTCCTCCTACCAATCATAACTAGGTCAACATGCTATGTTAAACTTAGATCTATCTAGATAAGCTGATTAATAATATATATCAAAAAAAATTAATATACTTATCTAAATTAAACATTCATCATTCTCATTAGGATAGATACTTCTAATTTTAGTATATTTTTTCACATGAGCATTTTCTACCATTTTGGTTATCTTGTTTTTTGGTAAGGTGTTATCATCATTATTTTATTTTATACCATTTTAATGACCTCATTTCTTAGGTTAATCTCATCATTTAATAGGGTGATTATTCCATTTGATGGGGCATTCTCATCATTTCAAGCCTCTTTAGCCATTTTGGTGACCTCATTATTTGTTGAGTTGATATCACCCCTTAACAGGGTGATCTTGCCATTTTTATCATATTCATGTTATTTTTATGTTTCCTACTTATTAGGCATTATTTCAATTTTGTAATTTCTAACCCTTTTCAGAAATATCGTTAATTTTTTCATGATACCACTATTTCTAGTATTAATATCACTATTTTATTGGTGATATCACTATTTGCAAGAATGATATCACCAATTTAAAAAGGGTGATATCACTCAACTTCTTAATTCTAATGGATAATAAATTAATTAAATGATACAAATTTCAAAAAATGAAGGTACTTATTTATTTCTTTCTCCCCATTGGTCATTGATACTCTTGCACTTGCTCCCCAAGATGCCTTTGATGTGAAATGTAAGTTATTTGGATCCAAAGTCTCTCATCTAAATCTAGAGTTGATTCTCAATAGGGGAGAGTGAAAATTAACTATTTTCACCCCCCTCCATAGGTTAAATATATAACTCCAAATTTAAATTTTTACCTTTACCCTACCATTACATTCATTTTCTTCCTTGGAGGCCTATAGAAGACTCCATGGTCCATTTTCCCTTATGTTTTCTTCTAATTACCCTATTTCTCTACCTCTTTGGCCGCAAAGTGTCTTATTTTCTTATATTCAAGGGCCGTTCATAAAAATTATTTTTCAACCAATCCCTTGATGGGGTATAATTGGCATCCCAAACATTATTTGGGGCATCATTATGAACTCATTTTCAGTAAATTAAACAAAAATCAATAAAACTGAATCACATTATTTTTCAATCATTATCTGAATAGTTTAATGACTTTTTCACTATTTGAAAAAAAAATCTTTGATTGTGTCTCACAACTCCTCAAATAGGGGAAAAATATAGACACTCAATTGTCATCACTTTCATGTCAAAATTATAATTAGAATCAATTTCTTACAATAATGCACAAATTAAAAACACACCCAAATTCACTCAGACACCTAATGTGCATGTTATAAAATACATTGGGGCATACTTGATTGGGGTAATACACTATAACCAACTTTTATATTCATCTAATTTATGTTTAGCTAAAAAAATTGGTAAGTGATGTTCTGTGGCAATTAACTAGAATAAATAGTCAAATTTTGATATTACCAAATCAAGATTGATTAGCCAGTTAAATCAAATCAAAATTTTAAACAAAAAATGCATATAAATTAGCTAATTTATAATTTTGAAATGTTTAAATATTTTAATTGTGACATCATCTTAACATCACACATAAAGTTGTCAAGCAATATCATAAATACAAGTGAATATCAGAATTTGAAAGCCATACATCATTAATCCACCTTGTTTCCAAAATATTTATTACATTAATTAATCAAATTTATTTTATTTTCATGCACTCATATTTATTAACATATATAGTCTATAATTTATTTGATCTATCTATAAATACAGGATTACCCCTCTAGGCAAAGTAATCTTTTTAGTGTAAATTTATAATGCAGAAATATTGTAAGAGCTTTAAACATCCTTCACTTTGATTGATTAAAAACACTCACAGATAATGGGATATGATTTCAAAATGAATAAGTGACATTGATAAAGACTCCTAGATCTAAAATTTGAGCACAAACAAAGTTGAATCCATCTTGAAGAATGAATCCATTGAAAAGGTATAACATTTGGTTGTGTTTTTATATTTATTTACATCCTCTTAAACATTACCTAATATGAGGGATTATGATTAAGGTGTTGTGTTTGTAAATTTGTTTTATTTAGAATAATTAACAATTAACTAACCCCTCTTGTATCATTGATTTTATCATGATATCACAATTTATAGTGGTGATATTACCTCTTTATTGGCAATATCATCATTTACGAGTACAATATCATTATTTTGAAAATGGTGATATCAGTCAACTTCATACTTATAATTTGTAATAAATTCATTAAATTATAAAATTTAAAAAAATGGAAGGTAATTATTGATGCTTTACTCCCCACTGGTTGATGGTTCTCACGCACTCTCTCACCAAGATGCCTCTAATGTGGGATGCATGCAATTTCACTCCAAAATATCTCATCCAAATACATAACCAATTATCAATAAGGGAGATTTAAATTATCCATTTTCACCCCCATGGGTAAATATATATCTCCAAATTCAATTTTTTACTCCTAGCCTAGTATTACATCATTCTCTTCCTCAGAGGCCTGTAAAAGGATCCATGGTTTATTTTTCCTCTTGTTTTATTATAATTACCCTATTTATTAACCTCTTTGGCCACATAATATCATTTTTTATTCTTTTTGAGGTCTCATTCATCAAAATTATTTTCCAACCAATCCCTTGATTGGATATCATGGGTGTCCCAAACATTATTTGTGGCATCTTTGTGAACTCAATTTCAATAAATTGAACAAAAATCAACAAATCTAAATCACATCATTCTTTAATCATTATCTAATTATTTTAATGAATTTTTAATTATTTAAAAAACCATTGATTTTTTTAATCTCAAAATGCCTTCTTAAATTAAATAGGGGTGAAATGTAGACACTCAATTCTCATCACTTTCATGTCAAAATTACAACTATAATTGATTTCTTGTAATAATGCACAAATCAATTAAACACCCAAATTTACCTGCACATATAACATGCATGTTCTAAAATAAATAAGGGCATCCTTGATTTGGGTAATGCATTGTAACCAAATATAAGCTTTGTCTAATTCATGCTAAGCCAAATTGTTATTTTGTAAGTAATGTTCTAGGATAATTAACTAGAACAAATAGTCAAATTTTGATACTGCATAAATCACCCAGAAGCTAATCAATATTAATTATCCAATCAAATAAAATAAAATGGATAAATAAAAAATCCATATAAATTAGTATATTATAATTATACAATATTCAAATATTCATAAAATATTTGAATTATGACATCATCATGACATCACATAGAAATTTATCAAGGAATATCATAAATACAAGTAAATATCAAAATTTGGAAGTCGTGCCTCATTAATTTAACCTATTTCCAAAATATTTATTACATTAATTACTAAAATTAAATTGAATTTTATCTACTCATATTGATTAACATGTAACTACAATAGATCTTATCAAGCTATAAATATAGGATGACCCTTCTAGTCATAGAAATTTTTTTGCCGTAAACTTATAATGAAAATATCTTGCAAGAGATTCAAAAAATCATTCACTTTTATTGATAAAAACTAATTGTAAATAAGGGGAGATGTTGACAAAATGCACAAGTGATATTGATAAAGACTTATAACTCTAAAATTTAGGCACAAACAAACCTGAATCGGGCTTGGAGAATGAATCCATTAAAAAGGTATGGCATTTGGTTTTATTTTTATATTTATTTACATCCTATTATACCTTTCCCAATATAAGTGATTATGATTGAGGTGTTATGTTTATCAATTAGTTTTATTTTTAATCACTAACAATTAACTAACCCCTTTTGTAATTGTAATCTATAGTAACTTTTGAGCATGGAAATTTTAACTAGCGTATTCCTTAATTAATCAACAATGTCATATGTTGGAGACTGAGTAATTCATCATGTTGGAATAGGTTGGGGATGGGGAGGAATTTACATAAATTATTCCTCTTATCTTTTTTGAAGAATAACCCAACCTTGTCTAGTAACAATAGCTCAGACCACAAGGTTTACTATAAGTTTAGGGTGAATAGTAGATGTGGGATATAAGCTAAGATAGTTGTGAGATTGATGTGTGGGAGGAATAAAAATATAATTTTATCCCTCTAACATTTATTAGTAACCATTTTTAACTCAAATTGATCCATGCAACAATAATCACCATATGATTTTCTCTATAAAGATCTTTGCTAATATAAGATGTGATTTTTTATTTGACATTATGTATCCATGGATTGACATAGATAGTAGATGTTAGGGAAATGACTAGCAGGAAATAGGTGAAGAACACCAATAAAATTTGAACTAAGAATAAATAGATAGACTCTATCATTATGATCATTATTGGGGTATAAATTAGAAAATAATAAAATTGAGATCCTAATAAGAATGTCCAAGATAGAAGGGAAACTAGGATTTTACAATATTCTATAATAAGTGGATTCACAAATATGTTTTATCAAATTTGTTAAAACTTATAGATTTATATTAACCTAATTAGATAAACTATTGTTTAAAATCAAGAATATTGACATTGCAATAAATTAAGCATTCATTGATTTGAAACTTGTTAAATTTGGAAATGATCTAGATATGGAAAGTGCAAGAGGATATATAAACTTAGCTAGAGAACAAAGTTGTGAAAGGATTTTGTTATTGTAACTAGTAGGTTGAATGCAGGGAATAATTTAGTGGTAAATTTTCATATTTTGGCAAATTTGAGGTTTTTCCAGTGTAATGTTTGGCGATTTCTGAGCCCTTCCATGGTTTCCTGGTTGCCAAGCTTTGTTAGGTTTACCTGGTTGCTAGCATTGTAATCGCGAAGGCAAATGTTACGTTTGAGTTTTTCCCTGGCAGTATTCACCTTTCACGTAGCCAACCAGGTAACGCTTATTTCGGAATGTTCGTCGGGTTTGAAGTTTCCATTTCATGCAGTATGGGATAATTCGCCATCCCAGTTTCATTTTATTGTGGAGTCAGCTCGTTTAACCTTTTTTTTCCTGAACCCAACAATATATATATAAAATAAACATTTAAGTATAAGAAACTAGATGTCCATGTTTCTTATACTTTAAGTTATATTTTATTTATATACTTTCAGGATGTTTGAGAGGGGTTTCGGACCGCTAGGAGCTATAATGCAAATTCTAGGTTTTGGAGGATCCTATCATATTTTAGATTTAGTCAGATTCCAGGGTTTCAAACTTAGCCATATTTCAGGGTTTCAAGATTTCAAGGAGACATCATAGGAGGTATGAACGCTGCATGAAGGGATGTATGCATGATAGAATAGTATGAAAATATCTCTCGCAAAGTGATATAATAGTATAATTTTTTTGTGGTTTTAAAATAACACAATTCACCCAGATTTTACACATTGTTTGAGAGACTATGAATGATTTGCCAATGGAAATTATTATTTTTTCTTTGTAAACTATTTTTTTTGCCACAAAAAATAAAATTTTTTGTCAGGTGTTTTACACCTTTCGCCAATTTTTTACACCTTTTCTAAAGGAAGGATTTCTTAAAGTATACCCTGGTTGAATGGGATTTTTAAGTGTGAAACACAATATATAGCATGCATGAGCCTGGGAAAACATTATTTTAATGTGGACATGAGAGTAAGGCACTCCTATCTAGTGATTAATTGACCTTGTCTAGTAAATAGTTGAGATATGATATTTTTATATTTTATTCACCTTCATTTGTATATTTAGTAATGAGCTTTTGATCCAATGCAAATACCATTAAATGAATCTTTTTATATTCAAAACCCTATTTTTTCATCATGTGAATACCAATGCAAATTAATGTAATAAAAAGGGATCAACAATTGGAGTTGGGAATGACCTCAACACCCTATGTGTTGAGCATTGCCTACATACCAATACTCTAAAGAGGGGATAAAATTCATGTAGTTATCCCAAGATACAATGGTGTGTTAATAATTGTTGAAATATGTTAAATATTTTTGGAATAATAGTGTGATTAAGTGTTTCAACCATGACTTGTGACCTTGGAGATATATTCATACTTTAGTTCATGGATACTAGGGTTGTGTGTAATCAAAATTGGGAGAAATAGGGAATTTTTTCTTGATGTGTAATTATAATTCTAGTGTTTTTTAGTTTGTAAGACTATTGTGTGTAAAATGGTTTGAAATGTGATTTTAAGAAGGTATCTTTGGAATTCATTCAGATGGGGATTATTAGGGACATAGGCTGACCTTTTCATAATTTTGAATTTTGAAAAGTTTTTGTTATTTGGAAGGAAACCCATAATGGGGAATTGGATAAGAGAGTGGAGAGATCTCGTGCAGTGGGACATTAATGTCTAATGGATAAAAACAATGATATTAATGGTAAATAATAGTCTAAGTATGGGTTTGATCTATTTTCACAAGAAATAAGTATGTTTTGGGTTATTTTTGGATGCTTTAAAGAGTGAGTCTTACGTGAAAAGGTGAAGGGGAGTGATGAAAATAGACCTAAATAGGTCATGAGCTAAGTTATCAAAAAGGTGGTCACAAGTGCACTTTTTTAGCTTAAATATTAATTTATGTGTCTAAAAATATTAAGATATCAGTGTTGGTAGAGCATAGATTAAAAAATAAACATGCCATGTGCATTGATGATGCCAACATATTAGCCTTGGAAGGTCATTGGAAAGATAGAATGATAGGAGAGGTTGTTGAGATATAAAAGTGTGATTGTAACCTTAACAATGATGATGAATTAAAATTGAGTCATTCTTAGAAACCCTTGATCCACAATCTCTCCCCATACCATGTATAGGTGTTATTAATCCATTCCCTCTCCCATTTATCTTACTCTTTCCCTTTTCTCTTATCTTTTTTTTACCTTTCCTTGGTTTTCTTCTCATACCTTGTCTTTTTTGTGTCTTCCTTCCTTTCCTTTTTCTAAGTAATTTATTAATTTATTTGTTAATATACAAAGCTAATCAATTTTTTAATTTAATTTTAATAAAATTAATTTCTCAATTATTTTAGTTAATTGTATATTTTAGACTAATTAAAAGTATTTTAATTAATATTTCTATCATCTTATTCTTCTTATGATATTATAGATTTTTGTATTTATCATCATCATCATTATCATTCAATTTCTAGTGAATTATTAAATCAAAATAAAATTATAATTATAATTGAAAATACTAATAGAATAAATTATCAAAACTTAAATAATTAGTTAACTTAAATGTTTTAATAAATTTTTAAAAATTGATTTTTTGGGGGGGGTTTAAACCATTTTTAATCAAAACAATAAGTTAAAAAATCAATTTAAAATAAACCAATAAAAAAATAATATAATTTTATTGGTCTTTTTATGGTTTTGTTATGAAATAGATTTTATTATATTTAATAAAAAGGCTAAAATATACAAGACTATGCAAAAAAAGGGTGGTAAAGCGTACACCACAAATTCCACAAACTAGGCCATGCCTAAGAACAAAAGCAAATAGGTTGATCCTAATAGAGATCTATAATATCAAAAAAAAAAAACACTAAAAACTAAGCTGCCATAGATAAAAGACTAGCAAAATTGGAGTTTTTATCATGGGGATCACCCCATTAAGAGCTTGGTAAATCATTCCTATAATAAATAGGGTCCTAACCAAAGTCATAAGTGTTTTGTGAACCTTACTCCTAAATTTATACATCTTAATCCATGCAATGGGGGGGATGGGGGTTGGGACAGGGGACCAAAATTTCCAAAGTAAGTTGAGGGAATAATTTATCCACCTACACCTACTAGCCATCCTAACAATTATTTGGTGAATAACTCCATTTGTGCTACCCCAAGAGAGGTAGATATCCCCACCCTTGATAATGAGGTAAACATAGAGATAGAAATCCCGACCCTCCATGAGGTACTGGGGGAGGAGAATGGTACCTCTAAGGATAACCCTAAGAGTGATTGCAAGAACATCATCATGATTGGTTATAGAAAAAACTATCTAATGGAGGGTTATTACCACCTTTCGGAGGCATATTCCTAGGTGGGAGGGAAGTACATGAGAAACATTGCATGGGGTATCCTCCTATATATGAAGTAAGCTTCTTAAGTGCTCAATCTCCATAGAAAAAAATTTAGTTTAAACTTGAATCTCATAGATGCTTAAATGTAGATTTATATGTTAAACTAGTCTTGTAAACTTGAAAAATATATCTTAAGGCTCTACCCTTAATTTTTACCTTCCTCATAGAAAAAAGGCTCATAATCACCATCTCACTCAGTGTAATTACTTATTTATTAGTCCAACCCTAATTATTCTAACTATCTAGATCACCTGTAACCATAGAATGAATAAAATTTGATATATATCCTTCATAGTCAATTATAGAACCTCGGTAACTTTCTTTCATCTTGGATAGTTACATTCAAGACAGGATAGTAGCATCAATGCTACTATCCCTACTCCAATGAAAGTTTCCTTACCTTAAAAATAGTAATATTTTCAAATCTTTTGAAGTGTATAGATTGGCCTAAGAATGTCATTAACCCTTCTGTGAAGATTATTTCAAAATAACTAGTATAAATACAAGTCAAATCTGATTCATTTGGGACATCTAGTAATTACCAAGTAAGTGCCTATCAAATCTAAATCAATCAATCACACAACTAAGATATTCTAGATATTCACTCATATTTCATATCAACCATAGGATAAGTCATACTATAGGTCTAAAAGACTCAAAATATAATCCATGAGCCATATTTATCATGATGTATGATAGATCACTACATGTATTGTCATATAGTATATTTCACCCTTATGTACACACATTCCAACACATAGGGGAGAACTAAATAACTCTAAGGCCCTCCTTAGATTATTGGCTATGTATGTAGTGATCATTAATAGAGGGGTCTTTGAGTTTAGCTTGACATAGTGAGCCCACAAACCTATTTTTATCTAGGTAACCTAATTTAAGGTGGATATATAGGGTTTGAGATATAAAGAGTCATCAATAGCCTATGCATGAGATCTAAAAACATCAAATGAAAGGAGACATAAAATTAAAAAATATACAAGTGGTTTCATCTTGATGCAATAAACATTCTTTATATAATAATTACATTAGGATGTAGACAATAGTGTCCATAGAGTGATGCAAGTGTCTAGGTAGACAGAAAGAATATTTCTAAATTCTAACAATTGGTTCTTAAATTTAGATAGTTTATGTCCATGCCTATACATCTCAAATCTATCTATGAATCACATGAGATAAGTATTATTTCTTCCTTGTGATTATGCAATCAAAATATTATTTAGCATTATAATTTCTATATTTAATATTTTTTAATTTAGTACTAAAATAAAGTATCATAAATTGAATTATTTAATTGGATTTATTTTATGGAGTAGGTTATATCACTCCTAAATATCCTATTCCTCTTATTCCTTAATTTCCAAAAAGAGTTAAACATTTAGAGAACCTTACCTCTGAGTCATTCATGTAAATCTTATCTTTTTCTCGAGTTTTCAACCTCTAAAGGTGTTTACTTGTTTTTATTTATATTTGTTCTATTATTTACATGCAACCTAGGTATAACCCTATATTAGGTGGTGTCCCTATTGAATATATTAAGTTACCCATTGGTCCATATAAAATGTCTTAAGTAAATACCATGTCAAATTCTCCTAACAATGAGAGTGAAAATAATGATAATCAGCCATATACTAAAAATATTATTATAGAATATATCTATGATCATGAAGATAATGAAACATATGAGAATAACAAAAAATAACAAGTATATCATGAATAAGTTAAGAATATTTCATTGTTTTGATATCACATTTATGCAACTCTTGAAGATCTCCACAGGATCCTACATAGTAAATTAGACACTAAAACATATAAAAGCATTAAGGAACAACCATGCACATCTATTGATCATGTTATTATATTTATGGGGCATCCCTATATTTTTGTCTCTTCCCCTTGAGCATAAAATTACTTACTACATTTAGTGGGGGAATGGATTATGTATTTAAACCATTATTCCCTAAACCAGATACAACTATTGTTACATCCTCCATGGGAACCATTAATACTTCAACCCAATTAACAGTTTCAATTACTATCCTAGCACAAGTGTTTTCATATCCTATGGTGAATTCACAAACTTTAAACCTGAGTAATCAAAATGTGTAAGATCTTGTACAAACTATAAAACATTTTCAAGCTAAGGTTGTCAACATTGAGAAAAATTCCATGAAATATCATCATGCTCTTGATTCACAAGATGTATTTCATAACCATATTACACATAAGATATATTTGTACCATTTTCCAATTATTTTTGGTGTACCCAAATTCACACTTTATGATGTCAAGGGTGATCCTAAGCAACATCTTCAATCCTTTTATGAAGCATCCCTTGATTATGCTTCTAATGATAAAATTTTGACCAAATTATTTTCAATAAGCTTTAAGGACTATGCTTTGATATGTGTCTTTTATCTACCAAAAAAATCACTAAAATAGTTTAGATCCCTAGCTAATCAATTTTTAGCACATTTTCAATCAACATTATTGAATAGATGTTATATGTAAAAATTTACAAGATAAAATAAGGAACTAGGAACCAAATAATGAATATGTCTTGAGATATAATACAATATTGGCCAAAATGACAAATCTAATGGTGGATAAAGAACTTCAAGACATGTTCAATAAAATTTTACTAGTTCCCTTACATGATTCTATTTTTTTTCAAGAAATTCAAATCTTTTGATGATGGATGCCATCTTGTTTGAGATAGAGAAATGAAACTTGTTAATTTAAACAATCTCATGTATGTAGATAACACACTAACTGCATCCACTAACAAGTTTCATATTTAAATAAGTTACAAGGTAAAACCTACTAAGGCTTAAAATAACAAAATCACCACAATTAATACAATGTCACAACAACCTATTAGGCTCATCTTATCTAATGCACCTAAGAGAAAATTTACATGATTACCTAACTCTCCAACTTCATTACTTATAAATATAGTAGAGTGTCATCTCATATTTATCCCTCCTTATATTGTGGTTGATATGAGTCAACCTTTACTGAAAGGATGTGATTTTAGTGCCTATTGTGACTACCACCAATGTGCAAGGCATTCTACAAATAGATGTTATAAACTAAAACATAAGATACAAGACCTTACTAATAGTGATAAACTTACCTTTGAAGATTCTCCTATATATTTAGGATCACAACGAAATGATCATCAAAAGTAAAATATATTTAACAATCCATTGCAAGATAATTCTAAGATAACTTTAGAAGTGAAAATGGAATATCATGCACATCCTCATCCATTCCATTATGGGCACCCATTATGTGGGATTATTGGTAAATTTATACATGAGATACCTATTATTATTCAAATACCTTATATTTCATTTTATGATAGTGAAATTATGGATGATGAGATAGATCATCATTATTTATTTATTAGGGTATATATCAATCATCATCCTATACATAGTGTTATGATTAATAATAGAACTAGTGATAATATATGTACTATGACACTACTCACACATTTTTTGATACACACATGATGACTTATTACTTTCAATTGAAATGATAAAATCATTTGATGTAAAGTTAAAAAAAAAAATTTGGTGAGATTGATTTACCTCTTCAAATTTGTCCAACACATATGACCACTGTCATTTCAATTATACCAATAATAGAGTTTTTGATATGTTATTTAGATGCCCTTAGATACATAAGTTAGAAATAGATATTAAGAGAGGGGGTGAATCATTTCATTAAAAATATCTTATCCAATTCCATGAAGTATTCATACACATAAAGATCAATGCATAATCAAACAACTATATAAGCATATCACAAGAAAACATAAGAGATATGTGGGAAAACCTCTTGGGGGATAAAACCCACTGAAATAATACTTGGAATCACTGAAATAATACTTGGAATATTGTCCTATAATCAATTAAATAACATTTAGTGAGGCAACAACCCTACAAGGAGAACTAACCCCTCACTAGTCAAGTACCAACCCAACTAGTCATTTATCAAGATCCAACTTATAAGGAGGATCCAACCCTCTAAGTGAATTTGAACAAACCTAGCCACTTAAAATACACTTATTCAAGATAAATTCAAATCCAAATCCCTTCTTGAATAAGCACCAACCCATCCAAGATAAGCTTGATCACCTTCATAATAACTTGTTACCCAAATAATAGATTGTGATATCTTCTTCAACTCTCTTTCTCTCTATCTTCTCTATTTAAGTTTATATCTTTTTCATACACTTATAACACTCATATTATGTATATTTATTGTCTCTCAACATCCATCATCTCATTAATCTCTCCTTAGTCTTTTACCCCTCTAAAATAGCCTTATAGGCTCATTCGCTTCAGCATGCCTCTTCTAGGCTCATTAGGTCAATTGACCTTGTCATCCACCTATAGTAAATTTATTAGATAATCATAATGGTTTCTATCTCCTTATGATGGTCCTAAATGACCTACTACTACTCCTTTAAGATCTTTTTTTTGTTTATGTTCTCACTCACTCCTTTAACTTACACAAATAGGCCAATTATCCTTGCCTGTTGGGATTAGTTTTCACATTGTGTGAAAGTAAGTATTTAAAAAAAAGTAAATAATAATTGGTTGAGAATTTACCACAAATTAAATAGTACTTATGTTTTTGTAATTTATTAAATAATATATTATTGTTATGCAACAATAATATATTTTTTTATACGTGAGTGGAGTTGTTCAACCAATTCATGAATATAGGAGATTGGAAGATATTTTCGATAGAGAATATCTTCATGATTATAGGATGGTAATCTTATATATTTATATTATGTCTTGAATGTTTATTAATCAAATAATTTAGAGTGTGCAAAAATAATATATAATATCAGTATTTTTTGAGAAATCTACTATGTTCGGCTCTGCATTATTCATACATGATTTTATTCATTACATAATCTACTATAATTGGCATCATTGGTATCAGAGAAGGTATGGGTTATAGTATAGATATAGATTAGTGAGAAACATAATGAGAGTTTAAAGACATCTTTATGGCCTGTACTCTTGTGAATTCCTTTTATGGATGCAAATTTGAGAAAGGAATCTTGTGCACTATTTACATTAGATTATATTCCTCATAGTTTAGAGTATTTAAATTCTATTAATTCTTCCAATGTATTTATTATCATCATTATAAATCATTATTTAAATATAAAGATAGAAAACATAGTTATCAATAATATGAACCAGCCATTTCACTAAAAGAAATTTGTATTGGCTCCTCCAATTCTCAACATTATTTTGTGGACTTGTGTGGATATTTGTATGTGAATGAGATATTATGATACAAATATATATTCAAAGATATCAATTTAGTTTGTTCTCTCAATGCATTTCCTCACTGTTTAACCATTCTCATGAATGGCTCACCCATTCTAATGAAAACATAGTTATCAATAATATGAACCAGCCATTTCACTAAAAGAAATTTGTATTGGCTCCTCCAATTCTCAACATTATTTTGTGGACTTGTGTGGATATTTGTATGTGAATGAGATATTAAGATAAAAATATATATTTAAAGATATAAATTTATTTTTTGCTCTTAATGCATTTCCTCCCTATTCAAACTTCTCATGAATGGCTCGCCCATATCATTTATAGACTACATGTATGATCAATTTTATACACAACATAATTTTCTATCAAATATGTATATGATTTTCCACACCTACTACTCCATCCAAGTTCATGAGATCTCTCCATTTTCATCTTATGTACCATCTATGATTGGCTTCATTCCTCATTCATTGTGTTAGTATATTTTACATGGCCCATACAATGTCATTCACTATGTAATAATTTACATATGCATGCAGTCTTCAAGTTTTTTGAGCTAATTATCACGTTGTACATCATTTGGAGAAAAAAATTATGTGTCTTAATTCGCATTTCTTCTACCATCTAGTCTAATGTCAATAATATTTTCTTGTGTTTGTAATCTATTCACTTTGCTTGTATACCAATTAAATTCTACACTCTATCGATACAAAACTAGGAAATGTCAAAGTCATCAAAAAGAGTTTTATTAAAAATAAAAGTAAAAAATTGAGTTACTCTTGGGTCATTATTTTTAGAAGTGTTTATTTATTTATATGGTGTTAGTCAAATTCGTCATTATTATTAAAAAATATATCAAAATTTAGTATGTCAAAATATAACAGGGTTATTTAGTGCTTCTCAAATTATTATTTATAGTCAGTTGAGTCTTTGTTATTGTCAAAAATAAGAGTATGTGTGTTTTTTAATTAGTGTCAAGAGTTAAGATCAAACTCTTTCCTTGTAAACGATGCACTCTCAATTTAAACTGATGTCTTGTGAGGGTGTCATAATGGAAAATTTGAGTAAAATAAAAGACACAAATAACAAAAAGGCAAAATGAAATGAATAAAATTATAATATCTATATATTTAAGGTGCTGAAGTAGGTGCACCCGAATCTTGATAGTTCTATAAAAGGTACGTGTATAATAAACTCTTTTATTAATAATATATTTGAGAAAATGGTTCAAGAGGCTTCTAAAATTGCTCATCACAATAAAAATTTAGTTGTTACATTTAGATAAATCCAAATAGTTTTATGTCATGTTTTGCCACAATAACTTACCAAACATGTTGTTTCTGAAAGCACCAAGGCTATCACCAATTTTACCATTTCTTGAGTAAGAAGATTCTTCTACTAGAGGCTAGAGGATACATAGAGGATGGAGGTATTTTATAATCCTCTCATCAATAACCAATGATTGGGTTGCACAATGATGTGGTGACATTTTGTGGTGTGTTAATTTAATTTATTTTTTTGTGGTACTTACATTTGTTTTTCATCATGTGTGAAAAATAAGAACAATTGTACCTATTTACTTGTGAACAACATTTCCATGAAATCACTTTTGTATATTTACATTAGATAATGTAGATATTAAAAAAAAAAATAGAAATAATGATGAAATGTTAGTGGTTAACCTAAAAAAACCATTTTGTAAGGTTATTGGTGAACCTCTAAAAACCATTTTGTAAGGTTATTGGTGAACCTGTGAAAACCATTCTATAAGTTTATTGGTGAACCTAGAAAACCAATTGCAGATGAGTGTGAAGGAATAGATGTGTGATTACACATGTATGTAGAGAACATAATTCAGGTGGCATGCTACAATAAAAAAATAGATATATTGTACCATGTAAAAACTATGGATGGGGGGAATGTTGGGATTAGTTTTCACATTGTGTGAAAATAGGTATTTACAGAGAAGTAAATAGTATCTGGTTCAGTATTTACCATAAAGTAAATAGTAATTAAAAATATATAAGTTATTAATTAATATATTATTATTATTTAACAATAATATATTTGTTATACATGAGTGGATTTGTTCAACCAACTCATGAATATAGGAGAATGGGAGATATTTTAGGTAGAGAATATCTCCATGATTATGGGATGGTATTCCTATATATTTGTATTATGTCCTAAATGTTTATTAATCAAATAATTTAGAGTGTTTAGAAATAATATATAATATTAGTTTTTTTTGAGAAATCTACTATATTTGGGTCTCTATTTATTTCATGTGTTGATTCATTGCATAACCTGCTCCAATTGACATCATTGCCTTTATATCATACACTTACTTGCACCCATCTAGGTTGGCCAATATCCTTATCACACTTTTATTATACTTGGAATAGGTCCTATCACATGTTACACAAGTGAAATAACAATTAATTTGGTCATACCTTTCCCTTAAGGTCTAAAGCCTTCATTAGGCCTAATAGAGACCTAAAATAATTAGGTATACTTTAAGGCACACATTACACTTGAACTCTTTAGAACATATATTGCTAATAATAACACACAAAAAACTTATAATAAATCTAAAATAGACATTTTATCACTCCTACATAGGTACATATCACTTATAACTAAAATTCACCACTTAAACCAAGCCAATAAGCTTACTTGCCATTACCCCTTCACACACCCAAAAAATTTACTTTACAAAATTGAAGCATATAATTAACTTTATCAAACATCCAAATAAAAAAACATATTAATATATAATTAATGACTTAAAAAAACTATCCATTTCTTTATACATCACTATATAGGCTAAAATACCTCAAACAAACTCTTGCAAAATGACCACTCAGACTGTTCAAACATAGTCAAAGTATACTCAAGAACTCTTCACTCTCCAAACTTGAATATTGGAAAAATATGAATTATAATTACTTATAATGAAAATTTGGGACCTAATTAACATATTAAAACTAATTTTATTCTTTAACTTAGGTTAGATGACCTCCAACTCACCTTTGAAAAATAATTACTCAAACTGTGTGTAGCCTCCAAAAACATAGTCATGAAATACTTCATGTTTATCACTTGTAAGAGTGATTTAATGAATTATTATCCACATCATCTGGTCCTATAATAATTATATATCATCATAAAATACATATATCACTTTTATTAACATCAACCATTAGTCTTACAAACTAATCTCTCAGCTCTCTCTTACACTATGCATACACAGTCTACTAAGCCATTTTGGATTCCACACATCAACACCTAAAACTATCTCTAAAAATTTAATAATTATTTATTAGGTAAATTAGGTCTCAAAAAACATAAATATGTTCATTATATTAAATTATTCTTATGATAGAGTCTCAAACCCTTCTCTTCACATGATAGACCTGAAATAGTTGATTTTATCTTGAGACATAGTCATGATGATCATGACTTATCACATCTTAAGGGATAATTTATTGAGATTAAAATGTATTAAAAATTTCCTTAAACATAATTATCACATATTCAAATACTAAGATGTAGATGTCATATGTAAAATGTAGAACATATAGGCCAATCCTTGAAACTCATTATTTATTGTCTTGATTCATACAAACTGATCAAATTGAGAGCATGTTATTGCTTGTGTATGAGCACAAAAATAAATTACCAACCAAGTGAACATTATTTATAGGTATTTAAAAATAACCTCAATCAATTGGATTCATCCCTAAATATATTCTCACTCATGCATGGATTCCTTTAGTGTCTTCATTATTTGGCAATTTAACGATATGCCATCTTCCATGACAAAAATGATTGAAATAGATGATGTAACTCACCAAAATAACTCCATAGACATTAAAAAAAAAATTAATTCAAACTCTATTGGGAATTTAAGGATCCAATATAAATAATTTAACACATGCAATATAACAATTGATGTTGTAGAATAGAAGAGCACAGGGAATAATTTAATCACACAAATAATAATATTCTACTCTGATTAATTAAATCATTCTAGACACATTACAAATATATAGGAATATTATTCCTATAATTTCTCCATTAATTCTCTCACCTTAAATCCTATGATTATGCAAACCTATCTATGATATATTGTCATAACAATATATCTCAACAATAATATATTGTATGTAATATCATAATATTTTTTTTAAATAATATTACTACCAAATACTAATTAACAAACCTATTACTATTTAACTCTTGGTAAATACCCAAATTTATATATGTGAAAAGTAATCCTAACATTTTGCCCCATAGTTTTTACATGATACAATATATCTCATTCTTTTTATTATAGTGTGACACCTCTGTGTGCTCATGATCTTCTTTGTATACATGTGCCATCTCACATATCTTCCTTAACACTCATCTGTAATTAGTTTCCCAAGTTCACCAAAAAACTTAAAAAATGGTTTTCATAGGTTCACCAATAACCTTAAAAAATGGTTTTCTCAGATTTACAACTAACCTTACAACATGGTTTTCATAGGTTTACCACTAACCTTTCATCACGATTTCTAAAATGATTTTTAGATCAATATTCTCCAATGTAAATATACAAAAAGGGTTACATGGGAATATTATTCACAAGTGAATAGGTATAACTATTATTATTTTTTTCACATGCTAAAAATTAAATGTAACTACCACACTACACTAAAAATTTGAAAAAAAAAACACGCCACATAAAATGTCACCACATCATTGGTGTGGCCCCATCATTGATGACTAATGAGAGGTCGTTGAAAGACCTCCATCCTCTATGTATCCTCCAACAAAGGATTTGAATTTTAATGACCAACTCACATAAAGGACTTTTACAAATGATGTCACACTTGACACATTTAAAAATTGACTCTTTTGACATTTTTAAATTTTTTACATGGATGACAAACTAAAAAGACATAAAAGACTTTTGACAAATTTTTGACAAAGGGCCCTTTGAATAACTAACACTACTCTTTTAAAAATTACAAAAGTTTGACTTAACAAGACCTTTGCATTAACCTTTAATAAAAAAATATAATGAGACTCGACACCTTAACATATACTTAAGATAAATCAAAAGATATAAAACTATTATAATGTAACATGACTATTTATAAAAAGGACTATCGACTCATTAAAGTCTTTTAAAATAAATGTATAAAGACTCTCAAATTTGAATTTAATTACGTAAACTAAATAAATAACCTAAACCTGATAGATAAAATAATTCACCAAAGGGAAGACCACATGAGGATAGCTATAACATGGGAGTAGATTGCATAGAACTATTATTTGAAATCAACTCACCATCCGAAGACAAGATCAGAATGCATTTATTGACATAGTTGAATCAAATAGAGCAATTAAGGAAATCATCAAGATCATGAAGATATTTGACTCGGATGTCATTTATCTTATTTTCTTAATCTGCCAGACTGAGTTAGAAGTTGAGTAGAAATATACATCAGGGTGGTACTAATAAATAGATGCAAGAAAAAATTATATAAAAAAATTGATTTGATTGTTGTATGGTGACATAAATATCATAAATTATGAGCTTTACTTGAGGTTTCAAACTTCTTCAATGCTTCAAGAATCCAAATCACACAGGCTTCAATAGCACTAATTCTATAGAGATTTTTGTATTCCTTTTTATTTATATACACCACATTTTCTGTTGGCTTAGCTCTTTCAAATCATGAGGCATAGTGAAGTTTGATGCCAAGTGTTGATCTTAATGTCTTGAATGTGGAAAATGAAGATTTGAATAACTTCACAGTCATTTTTTATTTAAAACCCAATGTAAGATAATTGCAATAAATTAATACACCTTTTCATCTTTTTATCATGTTACCTCTTTGTGAAGCCTCATTGATTCCATTAGCAAAAAGACTATAACAAAAAACTACAAACTTCCTATACAGGGTTTTACAAACAAATAAATTCCATCTATAGGGGTAATGTAGAGCTGGTAGCGAATCTACCTCTTCACAAATTAATAGGTCATTATTATTCCTAATTTGATACCACTATTGAAAATTTAAGAAGCTAATACAAATAATTTAACACATGCAATGGAATAATTGATGTTGCAGAACACAAGAGCACAGGGAATAATTTAATCATGCAAATAATAATATTCTACTTTGATTAATTAAATCATTCAAGACACATTACAAATATATAAGAATATGATTCCTATAATTTCTCCATTAATTTCTCTCACCAAAATCCTATGATTATGGAAATCTATATATGATATATAGTTATAACAATATATCTCAACAATAATATATTCTATCTATTATTGTAATATTGTTTATAAATATATTACTACCAATTACTAATTAACAAACCTATTTCTATTTACCTCTCAGTAAATACCCAAATTTACATAATGTGAAAACTAATCCTAACAACCTCCATCAACTTGCATGTGTTGACTTAGTCAACCGTACCTGTAGCATCAAATTCTTGAAAAACAAACACTTTTCTATATCTTTTACTCATTATCCTAACACACCACTACTACCTAAAGATGCCTAGAGGATTCTTCTATAACATCCAATCATCAAAATTGATCAACCAAACCATTTTGGGCACTTTCTATCAAGATATTCACCATCAAATTAATATGAGGATTTAGAGAGGGTTTTAAACCAATTTACATTCTTAATGATTGTTCATAAGGCTTTGTACCTAGAACCACTTCCAAAGTCTTGGTAAAATTTATTAAGACAATTTTCAATCTCTCCAAAAAGGCTCATCTTCCCATGCAACTATTACATGTGCCAATGAGCACCTAAAATTTCTTCTCAGGCTTAGAAACCTTCAATTTGCATGCATAGGAGACCTAAAGACATGATTTCTTATTTTATCCTTAAATACAGGACCTAAAAATTGGTCCACATCCTTTAAATAACATTTTATACCTCATTCCATTCTCACATGGGCTCTAGTACCTTGAAAACCCAAATTGATTCCTCATTAGATCTCACTAGGTCTCTTTGCACACTAGGTTTAGGACTGCCAGTCATATTTGGATCTTGAATTATATTGGAAACTTATTTTATATTTCTTAATAGGTCATAAACATGTCAAATTACATCATACTAGGATCACAAGCCACCATTATTCTTCACACAAGTACCACACTACCTAGCTCAACAAGCTACCATCATATTAGGTCTCTCATGCAAGGACTGAGCCTAAAACTTGACCTTCCTACCATTGTAGATGCACTTTACACTTCATTCACATGTTATAACACCTTATCATATGATCTAACTTCAATATCATAAAAATAAATATCAACATCACTATGCCTTTACAAACCATATCCATGCTCAAGGCTAAAAAAACTAGGCCAACAAATAAGCTTGCTAGGTACCATACCCTTGGAGACCTTATTACTACTATAGACACATTATGATGTCATACTAAGCTTAAAATAATGTCATATATCATTCACAAGTCTTATCTCACTCACTTATTAGACTTCACTATGCATGCCTTCTTAAACACATAAGATCTCACACTTCTTTTGACATTAACGACAGTGCATAGACACATGACATCAATTACCACTTGCAACAATCTCCCCCTTTGTTATTGATGGAAAACATCTTAACACAACAAACCAAGTATTTCTCCCCTTTGAAAATAATGAAAAATTCCATCTCTAATATTAATATTGATCCTTGGACTTGGTCATTTACAGATCTATCAAGCTCCCCCTTTGTTCATGCATACTCCTCTTCAATATTCTTAAACCATTTGAGTTAGGTCCCCCTAAATTCATGTATACTTGAAAATAAAATTAAACTATTTATAATAGATATAAAACTCATTTTCTTACCTTCAAATAAGATCCTTAGATCAAGATTCCTCTTTCTTCATGATTACTGGTTTCTTGTGGTTTGCAAACTCAAACTTGTATGTCTTCCTCAGACCTATGAGATCTCTTTCATCATTTCACCCTTTTGTTCAATATGTATTTGAAATATTCATTCACAAATATGATCAATATAATCTTTTAAATGAATTAATAATAGCTTAAAGTATTTTAAAAATATGCTAAAGCACTTTTGTCTTTCAACCAAAGTGACCAATAGCTCTAATTCATTCAACAAGTCATTATATGGCTTCCAAAGACACAGACCTTAAGCACATTCCTCTTTCATTGAGTTTATCAAGATAAAACATTTGTGGTATCAATAATACCTTAAATATATCTTACTATTGTCTCATTTATCATGCTCAAATGAAACAATCACCTTCTTAGATCATTACATACTTAGATGCATTATGTAGATAGGAAACTTTATAATCAAGGCATAGTCACCCACCTTCTCTTCTTAGGTCTAGAACATCTTCATTTCATGTTATAGGAATTATCATATTCATAACTTTGTTTCTCTCTTTTAGGTCTCAACCAATTTGAAATATTATTGTTATCATCAACTTTAGATCACTATTATAGAACACAACCATCTTCTTTGATCTTCATGTCCTCAGTGGTCTTGTAAACTAATCTAAAACTCATATGTCTTATAAAAACTCCTTCTTTTGATATAGTTATATCAAATTTTATATGATTAAAAATTCATGCATAAATAAGAATACATACTCATACCTTTATACCTCATGAAGGCTTAAACATATCTCAAATAGGTCTCAACAACATACTCAGGCTTCTAATAAACCTCTTGCTCATCCATGATAACTTCATAGACTTAACTCAGCTCCTCTTACTTGATGATCAACTCATCCTTAACTTGAAGACCTCTTTGTGATGATACAAATCACTTAATAGGATCTTATTTCAAATCCAAAATAAGATTCTATAAGACAACCTGATACCTTGGCATGTACCTTTCTCTCAACATATCTTCAGAGTCCTTTTAGATTGTCAATCTTGGGTTTGATTTTTGACTTAGCTTCTATATAATCCTTCTGAGCTATCAAATGATACCTTTGACATTATTTCAAATTTTACTAATGTCCTACATCAACACATAACTCTCCTTTTTTTAAGTGTTGATCAGGCCTCATCTTGACATCCTTTTTCTCTTTAGACAACTTTACAAGTATCATCATTCTTTGATAGACCATCACTAAAAACAAGATGAATATTATCCTCATCATAATTTATGTTATTTAGGATCACTTATAGGCTATCAAGCCTCATATAAAGGTCCTTATTTGATACCAATTTTTTTAAATACCTACTGAGAGGGGAGATGGGGGGTGAATTAGTTTCATAACAATATCTTATTCAATTCCATTCATCATTCCATGAAGCATTCATACACATAAAGATCAATGCATAATAAAAAATATATACAATAATATCACAAGAGAACACAATATATATGTGGGAAACCCTATTTAAAAATAATACACACTAAACCACTACTTGGACTACTATCTTATAATCAATGAAACAACATTTAATGAGGCACCAACCTCACAAGGAGCACCAACCCCTCACTAGTCAAGCACCAACCCAACTTGTCCTTTATCAAGATCCAAATTAAAAGGAGGATAAAAACCCCATAATTTACTTGTAACAAACCTACACACTTCAATAACACTTATTTAAGCTCCAACTTGTAAGGCAGTTCCAACTCCTTTCTTTACTAAGCACCAACCTAGTCAAGAAAAGCTTGATCACCTTCACAAAAACTTATTGCTCAAATAATAGTTGTGATCTCTTTTTCAAATATCTCCCTTATCTAAATAATTTTATGTCTCTATCATACACATATAACACTCCTATAATTTATCTTTATTGTCTCTTAATAGCCATCAACTCATTCAGCTTTACTTAGTCTTTTACCCCTCTCAAATAGGCTTCTAAGCTAACTCGCTTCAACATACCTCTTCAAGGCTCATTAGATAAAATAAATTCATTATATAATCATAATATTTTATATCTAATTATAATGGTCCTTAATTACCCAATAATACTCCTTAAATATCTCTTTTTTATCTTATGTTCTCATTCATTCCTCTAACTTACACAAATAGTGCAATTAGGCTTTGCCTTTAAACCATACACTTGTTTATACCCATCTAGGTAAGCCAAGATCCTTATAAAATTTTGATTATAATTATAATATGTAATATAACATGTTACACAAGTGAAACAACCATTAATTTGGTTGGTAATTTCCCTAAAAGTCCAAATCCTTCATTAGGCCTAGTAGAGACCTAAAGAAATTAGGTCTACTTCAAGGCACATGTTACACTTGAACTCTTTGGAACATATTTTTATACTCAAAATTAATTAAAAAATTTTAATACATAAAAAATATACCATTTATGACTCATAAATATGTTTATACCACCTATAAGCCAAATTCATCACTTGAACCAAGCCAATAGGCTTACTCACCATTAGCCCGAAGACACACCCAAAAAATCTACTTTAAAAAATTGAAGAATATAGTTAATTTTTAAAAAAATACCAATAAAAAAAATTTAATAGATAATTAATGACTTTAAAAACCTCTCCATATCCATTATACATCACTACACTAGCCAAAATTCCTCAAACTAACTCTTGTAAAATAACCACTCAGACTGGTCAAACATAGTCAAAGTATAGTCAAGAACTCTTGACTCTTCAAAATTGAATATTGTAAAAATGTGACTTCCAGTGCCTTATCATGAAAATTTTATAACTAATTAACATCTTAAAACTCATTTTATTCTTCAACTCAAGTCAGAGAACTTCCAACTCACCTCTGCAAAGTAACTACTCAAACTGCCTATAGCCTCCAAAAACATAGTCATGAAGAAATTCATGGTTATCACTTGTAAGATTGATTCCATGAATTATTTTACACATAATTATGTCCTATATTAATTATATATATTAATAAAATACATATAACACTTTTTATAATATCAACCAGTGGTCTTATAGACCAATCTCTCAGCTCTTTCTTACACTGTGCATACACAGTCTGCTAAACCATTTTGGCTTCCACATCTCAACACATAAACCTATCTATCCAACTTAAATTTATCATTATTAGGTAAATTAGATATTAAAAAACATAAATATGTTAATTATATTAAATTAATCTTTTCATAGAGTCTCAAACCCTTCTCTTCAGTTGACAGACCTAGAACAATCAATTTTATCTTAAGACATAGTCATGATGATCATGACTTATCCAACTTTTAGGTATACTTTATTGAGATTAAAATGAATTAAAATTTTCCTTAAACATATTTATCACATATTAAAACACTAATACATAGATTTAATATGTAAAATTTGGAATATATATGCCAATCTTTGAAACTCACTATTTCATTGTCTTGATTCATATAGACTGATCAACTTGAGAGCACTTTCTTGATTATGTATGATAACCATAAAAAATTACAAACCAAGTTAAAATTATGTATAGGTATTTAAAAATTACCTCAATAAATTTTCTTCATCCCTAAATAATTACACCTCATTCCTAAATAGATTCTCACTCATGTCTAGATTCCTTCACTGTCTTCATTATTTGGCAATTTAGTGATAAGTCATCTTCCATGACCAAAATGATTCACACATAGTATTTAAATCACAAAAATAACTCCATTAACATCAATAAAAATTATTTTACTTCAACCTTCATCAAATTTCTTATGTTGACTCAGTCAACCCTACCTATAACATCAAATTCTTCAAAAATAAGCACTTTTATGTACCTTTTACTCACTTTCTTGACACACCACTACCACTTGGAGATGATTTGGGGATTAATATAAAAAATAAAATAATAAAATTGATATAAAAAACCTTTTTTGGCACTTTTTATCAATATCTTCATGATCACGTCAATATGAGGGTTTAGAGAGGGTTTTGAACTAGTTTACATTTTTAACAAATGTTCATAAATATTTGCATCTAAACCCACTTAAAATTTCTTGTTAAACCTTATTATTACCATTTTACATCTCTCCAAAAGTATCATCTTCCCATGAAATTATCACACATGCCAATGAGAATCTAAACCTTCTTCTCGGGCTTGGAAACCTTCAATGTGCATGCACAAGAGATCTAAAGACATGATTTATTATTTTATTATTCAATAAAAGACCTAAAAATTGGTCCACAACCTTGAAATAACATTTTACACATCATTAAATTCTTACATGTGATATATCACCTTGAAAACTCAAATTGATTCCTCATTAGACCTCATAGGTCTCTTTTCACACTAGGTTTAGGACTGCTAGTCATATTTAGATCTTGAATGATCTTGGAAACTTATTGAATTATTATAAATAGGTAATACACATGTAAAATTAAATAATACTAGGATAAAAATCTACCATCATTCTTCACACAAGTCTCACACTACCTAGCTCAACAAACTAACATCATACTAGGTCTCTCATGCAAGGACTAAACCTCAAACATGACCTTCCTACCATTGTAGATGCACTTCCTACTTCATTCACATGTTCAAGCACCTTCTAATATGTTATACCTTAAATCTCATATATATTAATATCAACATCACTATGCCTTTACAAACCATATCCATGCTCAAGGATCAAAGAACTACGAATAAAAAAGCCTACTAGGTACTATACCCTTAAAGACATTTTTACTACTATAGACACATTCTGATGTCATACTAAGATTTAACTAATGTCATATATCACTCACAAGTCTCATCTCACTCACTTTATCAGACTTCACTATACATTCCTTCTTGAACACACAAGATCTCACACTTCTTTTGACATTAATGACAGTGCATATACACATGACATCAATGATAACTTGCAACACATAAGCATCATGAAATACCTTCCATATTAATTTTTGTCTTAAATATATTCATGCTAAAAAGGCAATTACTATTTTTTTAATTCCATATAAATATCCTTTGCAATAGGAAAAATATTTTCCATGACAATTAATTATACAACCTACTTAGGTTAATCATGTGTGAAAGGGTAAGCAACAAGAAATCCCATTTCTTAGGAATCCCATACTTGAGAGGCCTCTACATCAAAGAGAAATAGTGGACATTTTGAGATCCTCATTCACACCTCCATGACATAGTAATCTACCTATATTATAAAACCATGTTTTAAAATAAGTAATAAGACCCACTATTACACCACAAAAACTATAAAACACACAAAAGTGGGTTCTAAAAACACCTATACCTTTTATTACTAATCATAACCACATAATCTTATGATTTATAGAGAGATCATTACAAATTCTACATATTCATATTTGACACATATACATGATCCTTAGAAGCATGACCGGTTTATTATACCACATTTAGAGTATAGATCACCCTATGAGCATCACTTGGATGGGATCTTTATCTAACATTATCTTTCCAAATGGTAAAAAGAAACATTGAATATTCAATAAAATTCAAAAAATATTCAAATAATTCAAAAATACCAAAAATATTTAGCATTTCACATGTTTACTAGATTTTGTATATGTTATTATACAATATTAGTAGATATAATTTCTTTTATATACACACATATGTTTCATAGGTACTTGAGTGTGATGTAGGCATATATTATATCCATGATACTTAAACATGTATAAGTTGGACTTTTCCTCTTCCAAAGTGATACACTACGTTGGGGGCATATTGCTTCTATATGATCATGATTGACATAGTTTCTATTAGTTTATGATCTCTTGCCATTATCTTACAGAGATTATATATCTTACACATGCCTATACTCATTTTTATATCTTACACAATGTATTTGATATGTATTCTACATAGTATTTTTATAACAAATGTATAGGGACTAGTATCACATGTTTATGATAGTTATTTATATATCATTGCTTCATTCGTTTATATTAACTAACTTGAGTGTACTTATTTTTTTCTTTTTAACTTTATTTTAGAGCATTTTAACATGTTCCTTTTCTAATTAGCCCCATTTCCATAGGTATTTCTTGTTTATTTGGTGTGTGGACATTTTCATATGTCTTCCATTTGAGTGTGTAGCATTTAAACATGCCCTCTATTTGTGGTCTCCTTAGACCCCTCTTTGTGTTAAATTTGAGTAATCTTCATGTGTGCTTGATTGTTTATTGAGCTCATTATCTTCTATATATTTCCATGTTTCTTATCATGCATCTTAGGGCTTGTTATATATGCATACTATGATATTCATTGATATATCTACTTCAACATGACACTACTAGATGATTATTTAATACGTAATTCATATAGATACAACATAGTTGTCTTATCCTTTTGAGATGAGGTGATTATCATTTTTACAATCCCCTCATATTAAAAGGGGGGCATATTAGGTGTGTCATGTCATATAATAATTAATTACACATATATATAATTAAAATAATAAGCATAATTTGATTCAGTTTACATGGTTTATATGATTTAGATATACGTTTGGGATATAATTCTATACAATAGGAACAGATTTAGGACATATATTTTTATATTTTTGATGCATATTATACACATGGTACAGATTAGAGGTTACATTTTGATACATACTTTATCTTGAGACATATTCAAGGTGTATATGTACCAAATTACAAATATGATTTCAAATTATACACACATTTATGCATTGAATTTACCAAGATGCACCATTTGGGAATTTATCTATTATAGTATTTGGATCTTATTTATTAGTGCAATCATTATTTTATTCCCTTTATGTAGTTTTCACTATTATTATGGGTTGATATGGTTACACCTTTTGACTCGAATGACATTAACTAAATTGGCTAGATTGGTTATACTTGAGTTGTGTGATTGATATTCTATGCTCACGATGGTCTTGGCATAATTTAGGAATGATCACCCTCTAATTCCCCTCTCACATCTCCAAGGTTTAGTTGGGAACCATTCTCTAATGCTTCAACTAGGAAGCATATTTAGCAAGTAGTAACATGATTGCATCAACACATTCATGTACTCCTTCCTTGTTCTCTTTCTTTCAAGTAATTTAAAAATATTTAATTTTATATTATACGCACTAATTACACATGTAATATGTTCTTGGTTTAAATTCATTCACATACAAAAAAATGAAGTGGGTTCTAGTAAAGACAAGGTATGTTCTATACACCACAGTAATTTTTATTTTCTTTAACCTATAAATTTCATCCTTATGCATTATAACATTAAATAGAGGGGGAAATGGAGACACTTAAATTTGAATTGATATGTTAAACTAGTCTTGTACACTTGAAAAATATATCTTATGGATCTATCCTTCAGTTTGACCTTATTCTCAACCAAAAGGCTTGCACTCACCACCTCATTGGATCTAATTACTTATTTATTAGTCCAACCCTAATTGATTTGATTATATATATCACATGTAACCAAAAAATACATAAACTCTGATATATATCCTTCATTGTTATTTATAGAACCTCGATAACTTTCCTTCATCATAGATAGTTATGTTTAGGGTAGGACAATAGCATTATTTCTACTATCCCTACTCTAACACAAGTGTCCTTAACTTACAAACATTCAAATTGACAAAATTTTCAAAGTGAATGGGTCAGCCTAATAATGTTATTAACCCTTTTGTGAGGGTTATTTCAAAAATATATAATATAAATACAAGTTAAATATAATTATTTTGGGACATTTAAAAACTACCAAGTAAGCACCTATCAAAGTTAAATCAATCAATCATGCAACTAAGTTATTCTACCCTATTCATTTTTATTTTAATATCAATCATAGGCACAATGATGCTACATGTATTAAGCACTTGAAATGTAACCCATGAGCCATATTTTTAAAGTTTTCAAGATACTTCACTACATGAATTATCATATAGTATATTTCACCCTTGTGCACACACATTCCCACACATATGGGATAATTACATAATATTGAGGCCTTTATTGGAGTATTGGCTATGTAGGCAGTGTTTATTGGTGTAGAGGTCTTTAAATTTAGCTCGACATCGTGAACCCACTAACCCATTTTTTAAAGGTAACCTAACTAAAGTAGAGAGATAGGATTTTAGATTCAAACAATCATCAATAGACTATGCACAAGATCTAGATCTATCAAACAAAAGGTGATATTAGACCTATAAAGACCTAAGTGGTCACATCTTGATATGGAAAACATTATGTACATGATAGTTACGTCAAGATTTAGAGAGTAGCATCAAATTAAGTGTTCACAAAGTGATGTAAGTGTTTAGGTATCTAGAAATAATATTTTCATAATATGATAATTGGTTTCTAAACTTTAGATGACATGTTTCTACACATGTACATCTCAGATCTATTTGTGCATCATTCCATGAGCTAAATATTTTTTCTTATTTATGGTTGTGCAATCAAAATACTATTTAGCATTGTAACTTTTATATTTATTATTTTCTTAATTAAATAATGAAATAGAATATCATAAAATAAATTATTTAATTAATTTTTTTTTAAGAATACATTATCTCACTCTTAATAACCTATTCCTCATAACCCTCAATTTCTAAAAAGGGTTAAAAAATATACAAAATCACATTAGATAACCATAGAATTATTATAGATAGAAAAGTTATTATTAGTAATAACATCATAGAATTTATCTAAATTCATTTATTTCTATATCTAAAACAAGATTCCACTATGAAAGAATGCTAAATTTAGGTGTATTTAAGTAACAACTTGGGATTTTCACTGAGGAAAATATGCTACTAGCTGAAAGGATCCAATTGAAAAACCATGGATCCAAGACCAAGTGCCTTGGTCCTTATAAAAAAACCAAAAAAAGTGCATGATAGTCTCCAAATGCTTACAAAATGGGCATATAAGATGAACTGCCCCTAATTGAACCATTCTACTCCCAATAAGAAGCCCTTGGTAGAGTATACACTAAGTAAAATGAGAAATATTAAGTTTGACACAAGCATGCCAAACAATTTGAAAGCATCTACCCAAGACTAAAAGGGGTGATTGAATATCCCATTAGAAATTGAGCTTATCCACCATAGGTAGATGCAATAAAATCCATTCAAACCCTTTATAAGCATTGTAGTTTTGGAAAGACATGTCAACATACCATTTCCAGTCCTTTCATCAAGGGTGAGAAGGGGTAGAAATTATTTTTTTAACCAAATGAACTAAAACAACCTCTATAATCTCCTCGTAGGACTCCTTGTCCACAAATGAAATTTAAAATTCACTTTGAATTCTTTCAAAAAAATACATAATTAAGAGTGTTTATAGAATGAATATTGCACAATATAATTTTTTTTTTTTTTGAAATAAATTAAGAGAATGAAACCATTGAACTTATGCAACAGGAAAAATATGATAATTGATAATAAGGGATCATAAAAGAGAGTGTTAGTTGATATAGAGGCCATCTCTAAACCCTGGCCCATTCTATAACAACCAAGGTTTAACTTTTTCCTTTCCAAATGCTTTTGATCACAAAAGATCCAAAAAATTTCATAGGGGATGTAAGAGTAAGAAGGTTAGAAAAACTTAGACCTCTCCAAGTAGAATAATCATGAGGGGTGCCTTCAAAAATGTAATTAGAAATTAAAATTTTCTAGGATTTATTTCCTTCAATGGCATAGATAATCCATTTGACACATAGATTCAAGCCTTGAATAGAAATGTTTATCAAACCCATGATGTGTGTCATTAATCCTATCATTTAATCAATTGATTTAGTTTAATTTCATGTCCAATTAGGGTTTGTGTCCAATGAAAATAAGCAATAAGGTATGCAAGATAGTGAACAATAGCTATATGTTTGGCAAGAGTTGTGTATCATTTACTCTTAAAGATCTAATATACTTTATTGAACTAGAAACTAACCTATTTTTTATATATAAAAACACACTTATTTAATAGAAATGTGTGTAAGGAAAACACACTTTTTTGAATTTGAAAATTCTTGAAAGGGAAACACACTTGATAAAAATGAAATTGATTTTAAAAGAAACACATAACTAATATAAGTTTTTATAATTGAAATTAATTTGAAAGATAAATTATTTTAAATTCAAAATGATAAAAATAAACTTGATTGAAACATGTATAAAAACATATATGTGAAGGTTAAACATATGTCACAATAATTTTCATAAAGGAGTGAATGATAAAAATGCATAACTATATAAACATGTAAATACCATAATAGATCATACTTCCTTGGTTGAGTGGACTCTTTATCTCCCTTATAATAGGATTAGAACAACACTAGCATTGTATAAACTTCATGAAATCAATTTCTCATTACTTCTTGAAATTATTAAAATTTTAAAATGAAAATTTTTATGTCTATTATTCAATTCTCCATACTTTCTACTACTTTTTACCAACTCTCTACCACTATCTCTCTACTAACTTACTATGAATAAAAAGGTTGTATTTATAATACAACTTATTTTCTGAGAGTAATAACTTAATAAATCAATTTAGAACTATTTTTTCAATCTTAACAACATAATAAATCAGTTTTAAACTAATTTTGTATTCTTAACAACATAAAAAATTAGTTTTAAAATTGATTCGTATTCCAAGATAACTAACAAATTTAGTTCACAAATTATTTGAAGGCACCCCTATTCTTAGAAGTTATTACAGTCTACATTTTAAATAGACTAGCATAAGAGAACAAGCCTATTATAAAGTAACAACAATGTAGATTGTAGTAACTTCTAAATAATAGACTAGATATATATCTCATATTTCATTTTAAATAGGCATAGATTATTAAATTTATATATAAATCCACTTTAAAATATGATTTATGAAAGATAAATTATATTATTTATTGATATAATGAGACATTTTATGGTCTCATCATCTCTCCCACACTTAAACTCATGCATACTATTATTTTCCCTATAGATTTAACTTTTTTAAATCATTTATTATATCCATGTTCCTTATAGAAATAAATCCACTATTCAATCCAAAAGCAAAATTTTCAACCTTTAAAAATATTCATAGGCTTGTTCTCTTATGCTAGTCTATAACGAGATTTTTTAGGAATGAAAATTTGTATATTCTTTTGATCCACTCTTTTTATGTTCTATAATTGTTTGCATTCTTGAAATATAATTTTGGTTGGGATGATTGGCTCCCCTTTTTAAATGAATTAACTAACTCATCGAATTTATTATTTCAAACCATATAAAATAAATTGGATCCTAATGAACATTCTTTTGAATTCAATAATTCATTTATTAAGTGTTTGAAAAGAGCCTTTTAAAATCAACAATATATTTATAAAAAAGAATTATTTGAAATTAAAAATTCATTTATTAAGTGTTGAAAAGAGGCACTATTTATTGGTTTTCAACTCTTTCCTTATCTTCTCTCCCACACTTGGATGTATGCATGTCCTCATACATGGGGAGATTCTTTATTTTTCTTTTCTTTTTTGTTTACTCTGTTGTTCTCAAAATCTGTCACTCATTTTTGGGGACAACATATCAACTAATTTGGTCCTACAGGCCAAAATTATCTCTGCCCTTCTCAAAAAATGTTCTGAGCACTCCAATTCTTTAATTATTTAATATTTTTCAGTTAAGGGGTTCAACAGGTTCAACAACTTCAACAAGTGAGCTCTTACAAAGAAACAAGTTCCCAACACTTAGGCATTTTCAAGGCTAGTTCAATGCCGAGGTTCAATCAAAAGACTCATCGGCGGGTTTCAAACAAAAGATTGAACCATTGAACCATTGAACCCCACCTCTAAAGGTTCAAAGGTTCAATGGGTTCAAAGGTTCAACGACGTCAACAGACTTAAAGAGTTAAGCACTTCGGCAAGTTCAAAGTTCAACCGCTTCAGAAAGTTCAATGGCTTCAAAAGACTTAATGAAAAGAAGACTTAAAAGAAGAAAGATTGAACCATTGAACCGTTGAACCTTGAACCAAAATGATTCAAAGGTTTAAGGTTCAACAAGTTCAATCAAATTTCAAGCTATTTCAATCAATTGATTCAAATGAATGGTTTAAAATGGTTGGTTCAAGCAGTCTAATGAATGAGCAAAACATAGTATTGAACCATTGAACCATTAAACCATTTTTGGTTCAATCAGATGGTTCAATCAAATGGTTTAATTAGTTAGTTTAAATGGGAAGAATAAAAGGATATCTTTCGGAAAGATTTTTTGTGACAAGATTTCACAAGAGAAATCCTTCGAACAAAATGTCTGAAGGAATTCCTTTAGACATTTTTTCTAAAGGAATGTTTAAAGGCCCGACAAAAAGTGGCAAAGGTAGAGGAAAGATTTCCTTTAGACAAAATGTCTGAAGGATTTCCTTCAGACATTTTTTCTGAAGGATTTGAAGAACAAGGTTGCCCAAAGGACCACAAAGGGTAGGTACCCTTGCGAGGGACTCTCGGCGACCACAAAATGGACCTTTCTCAAGGCCTGAAGGGACACCTTCCCTTTGGGGGAGTTTCCAAAGACATAAAGCTAAAGGAATTTCAAAGTTTGAGAGACTTATAAAAATAAAGGATTCTGAGAAAGCGAATGAACCATTGAACCTTGAACCAATATGGTTCAAAGGTTCAAGGAAGCCTCAACTAAAGAGGAAAGAAATTGAATGAACCAAGGAAGTGATTAAACCAAGGCACTGATAGGACCGTCTAAACTGTTGAACCATTAAACCAATGAACTCTCATGGTTCAAAGGTTCAAGGTTCAATGTGGTTCAAGTGACTAGCAACCAGTGATGTCGTCGTGGATGTCAAATTCAAGGTAATGAAATATCTATTTATTTTCAAATATGGCATGGAACCTGAAGAAAAAACTAAGTGACCAACTGAAGAAGAAGCCAAAAGAGCTTACTGAAGTTAAGAAGATAGCATGAAAGCTCAAATTGCAACAAGAAAGAGGGAAAAGCTACAGGAGATACTAAAATATCTATAAGGGAGTTATTCCAGTAGGTGGAACAGTCCACCAAGTAGACATCTGAGTGTGTAAACAATCAAGGACATGGCTTGATTTTCTCCATCAAGTAAAGGCAAAGTGGATAGCTATGCCAATATCAATAATAAGACTAGTGGCCTATACTTTGGAGGAGACATTTGAGATGAATTGACACACCACAGTTAAGGCTAATGCCCTGTTCCAGCATGGCCCCTTGACAAAAGTGAAAATGCATTCAAGGCATTGAATGCAGCATGGGCCATTCTATGAAATAAATCACTAAGCCTTTCTTGGCTACTATATATTGTAATCTCTTATTTTATGCAAAAGAGATCTTTTTGTTAATAGAAGATAAACTTTGCCCAAATTGAAAGGCATTTTCCTGAGACTTGAGCTCAGATTATCAATCATATTTCTTTATTTGAATGAGAAAACAAGTGACCTTTCAGACTTTATGCTGGAATATCTTGTTGTTGTTGAGGAAATTTTTCTTATGTCTATTTCCTAGAAGCATTCATGTTCATTTAATTTAACAAGCAGAACTAGTGGAAGTAATCAGGAAGGTGTCCTGAAGCCAACTATGGGAATACTTTGTGCTACCACAATTGTCTTCAGTGTGTTTTCTATTCATTTCTATGTAAAGGATCTTGGGATGACTTTGTGCCCCCATTTTCCTTCGTATTTCACTCTTTAGCAGTTGAGGTGAAGACTTTGTGCTACACCTCATTTTGCTAGTTACTACACCTTGTTACAGTTACTTGTTACTTTCCAGAAAGGATTTCTATTGTTTACTACAATACCACTTTTGAAAGAAGAGAAGTGCCTTCTATCATTTCAACAAGATTTCTCCCTTAATTTGTGAACATCATTTTTTAAAAAAGAGAGATGGATGGTGTTGTCTGTAGAGTAATTTTTTACTCTATGTTGTATTTAAATTTTTAGGTCAAACACTGCAATTTTGGTTTTTGCATACCTTGGACGTAGCGGCAAGGTTTTGGAGCAGAGGGCAGGTTCATTTTTGCTTAAGTGTCGAAGTGCAATAGAAGCTGCCAAGTGTCACCCTCTGAGCATGGGTCCCTTTTACCCCTTTTTGTTTCTTTCATTTCATTTTTGCCTAAGTATTGAATTCGGGTAGAAGCCACCAAGTGTCACTTTCTGAAACACGAAGCCAGCCAGCTGGCATCCTCTGAGCCCCTTTTTGTAACTTTCAAGAATGCCACAAAATGTGCCACATATCTAGTAACAACTAAGTGGAATGCACCACATGTCATCACCCGCGTCTCATATTGACACCTACATTTCATTCTATTTTTGGCAGACTTTCAACGAGCTAAGCAGCAAAAAAGCGAAAAGCACCAGGTGCCAGTCGTGAAAGGACCTGAACTACCTTTTCAAAGTGCAGCGGAAGTCATCACATGTTGAAATTTGAGAGACTTTGGTTCAATGTCTGGGTTCAATGCTTTGGTTCAATGTGAAAAGGCATCATTTCTAAGTGCTGAAGTACAGTGGAGGCTGCCAAGTGTCACTCTCTGAGCCCCTTTCTACCCCATCCCCAAAAATAGTGAAAGATGCCACATACCCCTAGAAGGAGAACTAGAAGATGCCACGTATCTTCCCAAAAGTAGTGAAGGTTGCCATGTGTCAACTTTTGAGAGTCCATCCTTGAGCTTCATCACTGAATAAAGATTGTAGTGGGTCTCGAGGGTTACTCCAAAGGTCTGTAGAAGTGCCAAGTGTCAACATGTGAAGACTGCCACATGCATCCATCCCCTTTTTAAAAGTTGCTCAAGCAAGGAATGCAGTGAGTTTTATTTTATTAAAACTACAAAATATCGAGAAAGAAAATTGCAACAGGTGTCGAAGGCAAAACATTCCTGAGCAGAATATAGAGAAAGGAAAAAAGTGCCAAGTGTCATTCTTTGATGCTTCCTAAGTAATAAAGATAATTTTCATGAATTGACTAAGTGTCCTCTTCTGTTTCAATAGAACAGAGTGTCCCTCTATCTATTATAGCAAAGATGGAGGGAAACTCGGTGGGAGTTATTCTTGGTAGATAGAACGGTGCATCGAGTAGATTTTGGAGCATCCAAGGCATTAAAGAGCCATCTATTTGTCCCCTATAAGAAAGACAAAATAGAAAATTGAGTGGCTAAGTGGGTGATGGAATTAGAAATTTAGGCACAAAAGGAGGTACTAAACATGAATCACCATGCCATAGTCAGGGAGTTCTTGATAAGACCAGGATGCATCCAAGGCATTGAAGGCACTATCTGTTTGTCCCCTGAGAGTAAAGGATGGAGTAGAATTACATGGGAAAGGGAGTGATGTAAGGAGGCATTTGAGGATATAAAAGAGGAAGAAATGTAAGAAAGAGAGGGGGATTCTATAGTTGGAGACTTGCTAGAGTTTTTGGCCAGTAATATCATTTGCTTTTGTCTCATTTTCTTGAATTGTAAAGTTGATGTAACTGGGCATGTTTCTGTGCCTTTTATGTGGTTGAATGAATTGAGAAGATTGAACTCTATGCCTTGCTTGTTATTATATGTGTCATTTGCAAAGGTAGTCTATACTATAGATTTTCTAGAGTTGTGATTAGGAATGCCATTTGCTTTTGTCTCATTTTCTTGAGTTGGAAGGTTTACACAATTATACATGATTTATGCACCTCTTATGTGATTAGAAGATTCTATTAAGAAGATTGAACACTATGCCTTTGTTGACATTCTCTGTATCTCAACAAAAGAATTCCATGTTGTGATCCTATGTTTCTATTATTTCAATCTTTTATGTTGCTCATGCACTTGTCTACTCTTAAATGTAATTGAATCCTATAATAGTCTCACTGTGCTCAGGTTAGGATTAGGATTACCCTCAAATGCATTGCCATAGTTAGGTTTCAATTCCTACATTTGCATTTTTGTTTAATCTCCTATCCCTTTTCCCCCAACACTCGATACAAAAGAAGAGACCAACTTCTCTAAAATCTAGAGGTTGTTTCAAGCTGTAATGTCCCACAACTTAAAACTTCCCATTGTTGATTGATTAGAATCAAGCACAATTTTAGCCATCAATAATTTTTGGCATGCTCGGTGGGACTGATCTTTCAAGGAGTTGAAGAATTTCTGGTGTGTTCTTTGGCCAATTAGCCTTTGGAGGTTTTTATCAATACCAATAATGACTCTGAGTCAAATCAGCCAATCAAGCAATCCTGGTATCATCAATAAATCACCTTTTGGTATGTATAATTTTGTTACTCATAGCTATGGGTCTTATTCTCCTTCATATATTTTTAATCAAGAACAAACTTCTCCTGGAATCATGTCAAGTAAAAAGGATGCATATGGTCATGAGCTATACCAATCTTATGTCCAGTCTCGCCAATATGTCACATCCCATGCTCAACCTAATCTTATTTTCACCTTCAAAAAAGCATTACTGGGATTTAAAAATTATGTGTTAAAGCTTGACAGTAGAAGGGGATATGGCCAAGAAATCCCTAATCATGTCATCCATCAAATAAGGGATGTGGTAGATATGATTAAAAGTGAATGGGATCCCATTGAAAGAGCAAATTGGCAAGGGCTTACATATGAGATGCTAGATGTGTGTGAATTGATCACATTTCTAGAAGAGAAGTTGAGCATTCATAAGAGACAGCCCTACCAAGTCTATCAAACTGCATATCCACCACCACAAATTCTAGATCAGGCATACGCCACCCCTATTCATGAGCAAGGTCAAACCTGTCAAGGTCATTTCCCCAATAATGCAAAGTCTATGATAGCAAAAAGAGAAGAGGACTCCAAACCCTCACTTTCTCCTCAAGTCCCTTCCACCCTTCCTCAAGAAGATTCTTTTTTCTCATCACAACCTTCTTCTATATCCCTTTTTAAAGAAGAATATATTTTGAAGGGAGTAGATAAGTATTCAGAGGAGTGCGCTCAATTCATGGCTAGTCAAGAGGATTCTATAAGTACAGATAAGGAAGAAATCACCATAAGTACCCCCCTTGATAAACAAGAGGACAAATCACAAGCTTTTGTCTTAACCTTTGATGAGGAAGAGATCATTTCTAACTTTTTTCTCACTTTGCAAGAGGATATGGAGGAGCATGGACACTCCCTTGATCAAGTCATTGAGATAGGTGACCTTATTCTTCAAGAAAGCCATGAACTGGCCAAATATGGAGAAGATAACTTTGAGACTCAACTGAGTATGCAAAGGGGATGCCAACTTTCAGATTTATCCTTTCAAGAGGATGAAGTCATCAAGGAGCATGATGATGTAAAAGAGCTGGAATTTGAAGGAGATAAGCCGAAAGATAATGGATATCGAAAGGCACAGAGTGAACAACCAATAGCCATCGATTTCTTGATGACACACAATATCATGAAGAACCATTATTTGATAAGTTTTCAAGGACAAGAAGAGCTTATGGATGTTGAAAGCATGTTCGACTCAGACTCATTCGAATGCAAGCAGATTCATGTGGCCAGTGTAGAGGACATTTCACCAAAGATATACCTGTTTCAATCACTTGTATGGCAACATAAGTTGGCTTGTCATAAAGAAGATGTTGGAAAGTTCATTTTTGATCTCAGAGGGAAATAAGGATGTTTAATTAATGTAGTTAGGTAGATTCCTATTCTCGCATTGTTTTGTTTTCCATTATTTTCCCATTTTTTTTTAAATAAGCATTTTAAATGCAGAGTTAGCATCTTGAAAGTTTTAATTCTTTAAATTTTTCTACATTAAATGCTTTCCAAATCTTTCGAAATCTCTAAGGTACCTTGCATCATAACTTGCATAGTGTGTCCACCTCACTGTTTTCCAAAGATTGAGTAGGATTTGTTAACGGTCATCTGAATTTAATGATATTTAGGACTTAATAGGCCCATAAATATCCCTTAAAAAGTTTTAAAGTTTACAAACTCTCAAGCACTCCTACACCTATGAAAATATCTTGCTCATTGCGATTGTTAGCACCTATCAAAAAAAAATTGAGTGAGCGTGTTTCTATCTTGCACAAGGCTCATATACCAGGGATTATACAAGAGATATAGAGATGGCGGGAACATTATCTTCACAACAAGGAACAAGGACACCCAGATATCTTGATAGGTTATTGGTAAGTAAATCATATGTTATAGCTCTTGCACAACCATCGAGAAGCTATCTGAGAACCAAAATCCTAGGAGTCGATTAGGCCAGTGACCCATCAAAGGTAAAGGATTATGCAGATGGAATCATGGACTCGATCTTGCAAAGAGCCAGTAGCAAGAACCTTATAGAAGGGGCACATTAAAGGTGTCTTCAAAGAGCCAAAGCAAGGCAATATGAGACATTTGAAATGAGGATATGGACCTCATAACTAGCTCAATTCATTTTCCCAGCTATGCATCCATGCCTTGATGTGATTGAATTATGTGAAAACTTGCTCCATGCACAATCTTACACCATTCAACAAGGCCCCTTCATGTTGCAAGTCACCCCATAAGCTATCAGGGACATGTTATCCCTGCATTATGATAATACCACCACATTCTCCACTATTGATAAGATGCAAAGTACGTGGGAGAACGTCAACACTCAGACAAGGTTTTTGACGTCTGAGTTACAAATGGATGATGGTGATTCAATGGTACCCATGCTTCCTGCACCAAGAACTCAGTTCGTGCCAACTAGCCAAAATTCACTATCAATGATGGCTCTCATATTTGGCATGAAGGATGACATGGTGGTATATGCAGAGCAAATGGCCATCCTTTTCAAGCTAAAGACGGTTGATAAGATGAAAGAATATTAACTTGACTTCTCGAAGCACATTGCCTTTTCAATAGTAGAGTAGCTGACCCAGTTCAGATCAAAAGGGTTATTTAGGTATTCTTCCTTTTTGTTTCATCTCATATTGCATCAGAACCCTGACCTTTTCACTTGATATATGAATCTGAACATATATGACCCATCTTTTGACCCCCGAAGGACCATTCCTGTGTCTACGTGGACACATGTTCTATCAAGAACAAGTGACCCGTATGATTTTTGGGAACTGTTCATTACCCCTATTCTTCATATCCTTATCCTTGAGCCTATCATAAATAGGTTATTCCCAAGCGTTATGAACCTCCTAGTTTGTTGTCCAATCCCATGTGACTTCTATTTTGGGTACCATCACACAATCATAAGGGTTCATGTATTTTGTGGGGAACAAGTGTTGCTAACAAAGACCTTAACTCTTAGGTTGGCATTCTTGGAAGTCACCAGGTAGGTGTCTGTAGTTGATAATGAGTATGGCTTTGAGAAGAAGAAGAAGAGGAAAATCTACAATCTCCTGTGGATGGTAGGCAACATAAGCCTAGAAGCTAGAGAGGTTGAGACTGTGCTACTAAAGAAGCTGGCCTTCCTAGGGTTCTTATTAGTCATAGACAAATGGGTTTAAGACCCAACTGATTACATAGCTTCCGTGGTGAGGGCCAATAGGATTGGGACTAGGATTGTACATGAAGACCATCCTTTTTGGGAAACCAGGAAAAACCCTACAAAAGATGCTCCTGGTCTCTATGTTGAACTAACAAATTTGCCCCTGCCACAGAATAGGCCATGCGAAACCTTCTATGATAAATAGAGGGATTATGATCTCAAAGTCAGGATGACTTCTAGTTTTAGAATGATGTTGAGAAACAAAGGTTGGGATGTGGAGAAGATTGAGGCCTATTAGAAATATAGGCAAGAAATTTCGCAGACCGCCCATGCTTTTGAAGGCGTAGATTCAGATGAAAGATGGGAAGAACTCTGGGATGAGTGGCATCCGTCCCCTACATCTAACCTAGAAACAAGCCAATTGCTGACACTCAAGATTGATCAGGAAGCTAGAGCGGGTCAAAGCCAACAACCACAATCCTCAGAGCAAGCTGCAGCTATAGTCATTACATCAGCCTGGCCACAACCTCCCAGTGCAATGGAATAACAAAGGAGCATGGTGCCTTCACCACCAAAATCCTCCCCATCATTGGGAGTGATTAAAGTCCCTGGTTCTCCACAAGCACCACTAATAATAGTAGAAGTAAAAGGGAGGCAACCGTAGCCAGAGTTAGAAACACCCAAGAAAAGAAAGAGGGTGCAACTCCATTTGGATTCAGAGGAGGAAGAGGAGCCTTCACAACACCTAGTGTAGAGCACTACAACTTCCCCTCAAGTAAGTATTACTTCTCCTCCTCCCTCTCAGTCTGTCCCTTTCCCTATCAGCATGGTGCCTCCACCTAGCCAAATGACACCTCCTGCCACTGCTACCATCCCCATTTTGCAATTCACCCCATTCTTGGCACCTCAAGCCCTAACATTACCCCATTTCTCTCCTTCTATTTTGAGAAATATACCCCTTTAGCTCACCCCTAACCAACCAATGGCTATCCAATATAGCCTGCCACAAGGATATCCTTTCACATGAGGACATATTACATCCCCTTCCACCTTTCAGATGCAAGCTGATGCTACTAGAAAGGTAAGAGAAGCCCAGTTGGAGAAAAAGAGGATTAAAGATAATAAAGCACCAGCTATCCGACATCTGTGGTCACAATTTGACCCTATTCAATAGCAGTTGATGGTGACCCATTTATCACCCAACATTGCCAAGCCAAGCGAGCAAATGCAGCTAGAGGACTATACGATGAACGTAGTGGCCATTGACATGTCCCTGTTTAGGCCCTAAGATAGAGTTGAGCTGCTGACAGAGTCCACTTTTGTAATCACAAAAGATTATTTAAAAAAATCAAAAAGACTATAGAAGTTGGAGGCTGATTTGGCCAAAGAAAAGGCAAATTATAACAGTTTGGTCGAAGAAATAAATAAAAAAGATTATGAAATAACTAGTCTACATAGACAGTTGCAAGATACTATTTCCCTTCACACTCAACGGGCAGTTCAGGCCTAGAATGATTCATTGAAAGCAGAGCTCACAATCATAAAAGATGCAGCAACAGCCCTTAGGTAGGAGAATGCAACATTGCAGGGAAGAGTCGAAGGACTTCAACTGAAGGTTACCTAATCACAACAAAAGTTGTTGGATGAACAAAATAAGGCTGTGGCTTTTCAATCCTAGTTCCAAGTAGAGCAATAAAGAATGGTGCAACTGATAATAGAGCTGGCTAATAGGCTAAGAGGTGTCAGAGTAATGCAACTAGTGAAGGAGCTCTATGAGTCAGCATGGGAGAGGATCTCTTTAGAGATTATCTAGCTCAGTCCATCTCTCGCCTTCCTGCTCAATGCATATAAATTATGCGAGAAGGTGGAAGATTCAGTGTAGAACACTCTAGCCACAGTCTCCAATAGAGTCATAGACTCCCAAACCTTGCTATAAAATCTCTACAACACAATGGATGTAACATTGGTAGCCAGAGGAATCCCTGATAGAATGGTCACCACAAAATAGGTTAATGAGGTGCTCAATTGCAATGCCATTGCCAACAGTTGTAAAGACCATCTCAAAGTCATGAAAGAAGGCATTAGTGAGATGAGATAGCATATTGAAGATCTGGTGTGACCAGGCCTTCCTTCTCTATTTACAAATGCAAAGATAGTGCTGATGGTTGATCAAATTAAACCATTACTAATAGCCAAACAAAGGGATCAAATAGTTTTCTAGAGCTTGCAGGATGATTCCTCAGTCTCAAAAGTTGAAGTTGTTCTGGTTCTTATTTCCCAGCTAGAATTCAAACTGAAAGCTATAGTCTAGATCTTGCAAGCTTTTTTACACAAGGATATCATTAACCTAGATTTGGCTTTCATTGAATTGTAGAACAAGCAAGGGTTATCTAACCATTAGTGGTCCATCTACTAGATAGCACTTTTGAAGTTGTAAAATTTTGAAATTTTGACAGAGTAGGAGTCGGGTTCTTTTTGAGCAGGCTCAAAAGTCCTAGGGGTCGCTAGTAACTATAGAGTGATTTTTTACTCTACGTCGTATTTAAATTTTTGGTCAAAAACTACAATTTTGGTTCCTGCATACCTTGGACATAGCGGTGAGGTTTTGGAACAAAGGATGAGTTCATTTTTGCCTAAGTGTTGAAGTGCAGCAGAAGCTGTCAAGTGTCACCCTCCGAGCACGGGTCCCTTTTTCCCCTTTTTATTTCTTTTGTTTTATTTTTGCCTAAGTATTGAATTTGGATGAAAGCCACCAAGTGTCACTTTTTGAAACATGGAGCTGGCCAGCTAGCATCTTCTGAGCCCATTTTTGTAACTTTTAGGAAGGCCACAAAATGTGCTATGTATCTAATAGAAGCTAAGTAGAATGCACCACATGTCAGCACCCACATCTCATATCATCACCCACATTTCATTCTATTTTTTGGTAAAGACTTTCAACAAGCTAAGTAGCAAAGAAGTGGAAAGTGCCAGGTGGCAGTCATGGAAGGCCCTGAACTACCTTTTAAAAGTGTAGTGAAAGTCATCACGTGTCAGCATCTGAGAGACTTTGGTTCAATGCATGGGTTTAATGCTTTGGTTCAACATGGAAAGGCATCATTTCTAAGTGCTAAAGTACAATGGAGGGTGACAAGTGTCACTCTTCGAGCCCCTTTCTACCCCATCCCTAGAAATAGCAAAAGATGCCACATACCCCTAGAAGGAGAAGTGGAAGATGCCATGTATCTTCCCAGAAGCAACAGAGGTTGCCACATGTCAACTTTTGAGATTCCATCCTTGAGCTTCATCACTAAATAAAGATCATAGTGGGTCTCAAGGGTTACTCCAAAGGTCTATAGAAGTGCCAAGTGTCAACATGTGAAGACTGCCACATGCATCCACCCCTTTTTATAAGTTGCTTGAGCAAGGAACACGGTGATTTTTATTTTGTTAAAATTGCAAAATATCGAGGAAGTGGATTGTGACAGGTGTCAAAGGTAAAATGTTCTTGAGTAGAATATAGAGAAAGTAGAAAGTGCCAAGTGTCATTCTCTAGTGCTTCCTAAGCAATAAAGATAATTTTCATGAATTGACTAAGTGTCCTTTTCTATTTCAATAGAATAGAGTGTCTGTCTATATGTTACAAGAAAGATGGAGGGAAACTTGGTGGGAGTTATTTTTGGTAGATAGAATAGTGCACTGGGTAGATTTTGGAACATCCAAGGCATTGAAAAGCCATCTGTTTGTCCCCTATAGAAAAGATAGAATAGACGGTTGAGTAGTTAAGTAGGTGATGGAATGAGAAATTTAGGTGCAAAGGGAGGTACTAAACATGAATCACCATGCCGCAGTCAGAGAGTTCTTGATAAGAGTAGGATGCATCCAAGGCATTGAAGGTGCTGTCTGTTTGTCCCCTAAGAGTAAAGGATGGAGTAGAATTATGTGGGAAAGGGAGTGATGTAAGGAGGCATCTGAGGCTATAAAAGAGTAAGAATTGTAAGAAAGAGAGGGGTGATTCTAGAGTTTTTGGCTAGTAATATCATTTGCTTTTGTCTCATTTTCTTGAATTATAAAGTTGATGTAACTGTGCATGTTTTTGTGCCTTTTATGTGGCTGAATGAATTGAGAATATTGAACTCTATGCCTTGGTTGATATTATCTGTGTCATTTGCAAAGGTAGTCTATACTATAGATTTTCTAGAGTTGTGATTAGGAATGCCATTTACTTTTGTCTCATTTTCTTGAGTTGGAAGGTTTACATAAATGTACGTGATTTTTGTGCCTCTTATGTGATTGGAAGATTCTATTAAGAGGATTGAACACTATGCCTTTGTTGACATTCTCTATATCTTAGCAAAATAATTCCCTATTGTGAACCTCTATTTTTGTTATTTCAATCTTTTACATTGATCATGAACTTGTCTGCTCTTAAATGTAATTGAATCTTATAATAGTCTCGCTGTGCTCAGGTTAGGATCAGGATTACACTCAAGTGCATTACCATAGTTAGGTTTCAATTCTTGCATTTGCATTTTTGTTTAATCTCCTATCCCTTTTCCCCCAACACTCGATACAAAAGAAGAGACCAGCTTCTCTAAAATCTGGAGTTTATTTCAAGCTACAATATCCCACAGCTTGAAACTTCCCACTGTTGATTGATTAGAATCAAGCACAATTTTAGACATCAACATTTTCCTACCTCTGAGTGTTATTTTTTGCATATATATATAGTATATAGTGCCTCATAGTTATAGGGAACCTCCCCTTCATGAGAGGAGAGATTTGTCCCCTTTTAATGTGGTAGACCTACACATTTGGCTGACCAATCTCCCTATGCTATGGTTGAAACAACCTATTTTGCCCATCAGTTAGCTGGTGAAAAAATATTCACCCAACAATTTTTGGTGATTTTGTTGGGAATGTTTTGTGTAGTTTAAATCCTCAAGATTCAAATCAAAGAAGTTCCTTTCCTTATCCATTTTGGTTTTGCAATCTGGTAGCTCCATGCTATACAAGAAGCCAAAAATCTTAAAGTATTGTTGACCCTATTTTTGAGTTGGTGCAGCAGGGCAATTTTGATTTATTTCCTCCACAACTTCACCTTCAACGAACTAGGAGTCTTCCTCCTACCAACACCAGGTCACCAATACAAGGTAGAGCTTATTTTTCCTCTGCTATCAAAGATTTGCCTATACATACTCCACCCAGATTTGTTATTCCCCCTTTCCATAGTTAAATCATGGTAGTTTAAGGCCCTTGGGGTAACTCTTTTGGCCCACTCAATTTAACTCCACCTCTACATGAGCTACCATGTAGTTCAAGGAAAAATTTCCCCAAATTCTTTGGTGATGGGAGAGTTCATCTTGATGAACATATTGCAGCCTTCAACATAGCCTATGGTGTGATAGGCATGGAGTATAAGGACATAGCAGTCAGGGTATTTGTGGAGACATTATAAGGTGTTGCTATAGACTGGTTCTACCATCTGCAGGCTCAGTCAGTGACTGATTGGAACACTCTCAAAGCCAAATTTGAAGCCAAGTTCAAGCCTACAGAAGATGAACATGCCCTACTAGCCTAGCTCACACAAATGAAGAAGGAGCCTCATGAACCTATGAGGGACTTCATTGCCAAATTTGACAAGCTAAGGAATAAGGTTCTTACAATTGCTCAGCCAACAACTGAGAACCTTAAATATTTTTCATCAATTCTTAGCTACCTAAAGTGAGTTTTCTGCTAAGATGGGCTGGTCACATAGACCTTACTATAGTGCAAGATTTGGCTACTAAGGTGGAATATGACCTTACCTTGGTAGAAAAGATAAAGAGAGATCCTAATAGAGATAAATCTTTTTCATCCTCTAAATATCTATCTACAGACACCACTGATCCAATGGTGCAAAATCTGGCAAATGAGTTGTTAGCTCTAAGAAAGCAAATGGTGTAAGGGATGTCTTCTTCTCCCTCGTATAGAGATATATCAAGGAGGGCATTCCCCAATCATTCATACCAAGGAAACACTACTAGGAATTAAGGGCAGCCAAACCATATTCCTCCCTCATAGGGGAAACTTTCCATTGAAGCACCTCTAACCAATTCAGCAGTTGGATATCTTGAAACAGAGTCTGATTTCTCATTCCAACCTGAGTTGAAATTACAAGATGACACTAATCTCTTCACAGAGGTAGAATAAGAATTAGCTAGTGACTCCAACACTAGTTTCCTAAATTACCAAGATGAACCCAGAAGTGAAGGTAAAGCAATTGATGGATCATACGTTGTATTCACCTGGTCCAAAAACTAGTCAGCCTAGCAAGCTGATAAAGAAAAAATAGAGGAGCGAGCTCAACCTATAATTTCAATTGCCAAATGAAGAACTTCTCTGCCTTTCCAACCAAAGGACCCAGTGAGTAATAAAAAGTAAGTACCTCAAGTACGCCTTCACCTTCAACTTTAATTTCATAGATCAGTTCTCCCCCCATAAAAACTAGAAAGATGAACTCCCTTCCTCTATTCCTAGTCCATTTTAGTAATTTGACATAATCGATCATACTAAGAAAACCAAAATTCAAATGTTTAAATTTGAATTCCTATAATCCAACCCTAAATAGTTGGAAAGATTAGTGGAATGTGTGAAGAATAAAGCCATCCCTATAGGACAAGCAATTTTTAAAGTAACTCCTACTCCCCCCAAGAACACATCCACCCAAAATAACCTTATCATTACTCCTACTACTCCAAGGAGGATAGAACCATTTTATGTCTCCTTGTTGATAAATGGACACCATCTGAATAATTACATCATAGACTCAAGTGCATCTGACAATCTCCTGCCCACCAAAGTAGCTAAATCTCTTAGCCTCACACTGACCAAGACCTTTGGGAAATGTTTCTCCATGGAGAACAAACAAGTGCCACTGGGACAAATCAAGGATGCCTAATTTGTATTTGTAGCATTCCCAAACAAGAGAATCAAGATAATATTCTTGGTGGTTGACGTCCTAGCCTCATATGACATTCTTATTAGGCAAAATTTTTGCAAGGATGTTGGTGGTGAATTAAGCATGGACCTATTTAAGGTGAGAATCCCTGTCAAAGGTGTTATGCAGAGGCTACTCTTTGAGAAGGAAGAAAAATATGTTGTCACTAAAACATTAGTGCCTAAAGCTCAAATTCTATTTGAGTCTTCAGGTGTGGGTAATTACTTCTTATCTATGAAGGAGGTTCATGTGGCATCTGATGAATCTTCTAAAAATGACAATCTAAAAACAAGTTCAGATAGAACAGTAGAAGGATTGGTAGAATGTAGTATAAGTGTAGAAGGATCCTCCCCTCCAATTAAATGAAAATCTAAGGTAAAATTAGTGTCTAATAATGTGTGGATACTATAATTTAATGGCAACTATTCCTCTACTAGTTTAGGAGTTGGGATTGTGTTGATATCTCCTCAAGGAGATATTTTTCCCTATTCATACAAATTGCAGTTCAGCAACACCAATAATACCACTGAATATAAATCATTACTGCTCAGATTGAAGGTCACTCAAGATAGGGGCATCAAACTCTTTCAAACCAAAGGAAATGTTGAGCTAGTGGTTTGTTAGGTGAAAAACCTGTACCAAACCAAAAATGAGAGATTGCACCATTATTGTAATTTTATTTGGGATCAAATTGAAAGCTTTGATGCTTTCAGTATCTCTGTAGTATCCAAGGAATTCAATGACTGAGCTGATGTTTTGGCTATTTTTGCAACTCTTTTAGTTCCTCACTCATATTTTAAGGGAGACGAGTACACTATCGAATTGGTCTTTCGACCAAGTGTGTTTGAAAATGCCAGTCATTAACAAGTGTTCAATGGCGACAACCAAATCATCACCTTTCTATAATAAAAAAATAGCTTTGAACAACTTTGTTTCAAAGGTAGTGAACCTTAGAAACTTGAATCATCCCCTAAAACAAGTTCAGACACAGGTGAAGAATACCTATAGCTAAAAGGGAATAAAATTCCCAAAGGACTGGTTTCCCTTGAGAAGTTATTTGATAAGCATGACAGGTTCATCAAATAGCAACAAATGGATTCAAGCTCCTCCCAGGAGTTTGATCAAATAAATTTGGGTACCAAGGAAACTCCCAAGATGGTAAACATTAGGAAGTGTTGCACTCCAGAGGAGAGACTCAAATTTACTAACGTACTTCACCACTACATGAATGTTTTGGCATACTCCTATGATGATCTAAAGTCACTCAGGCCTAATGAAATTCACCATGAAATTCCTGTCAAGAGTGATTCAGTGTCTTACAAGAAAAAATCAGGTAGTATAATGCAAAGATATTAGGTACTGTTCTATTTGAAATACAAAAAATGTTGAATGCTAGAATAATTTTCTCAATCCATCATTCCACATGGATTGCCAACATAGTTCCTGTGAGAAAAAAGAATGGCAAAATTTGCCTCTGTGTGGACTTCAAAAATTTGAATCAGTCATCCTCAAAGGATAACTACCCTCTTCCCATCATGGATCAAGTCCTTTAGATGGTGACTGATTTAGAGATGTTATCAATGCTAGACGGCTTCTCAAGGTACAATCAAGTGGAAGTTGGTGAATCAAACCAACATAAGACTATCTTCACCACACCTTGGGGCACCTTTGCATATCAAAGGTTGCCATTTGGCCTGATAAATGCTGGCACCACCTTCTAGAGAGCAATGGACCTTGCTTTTAAAGATGAAATGGGTAAGTTCATTGTGGTATACCTTGATGACTTGATCATTTTTTTCAATCATCACCCTGATCATGTGTGCCATTTGCAATAAGTGCTAGAATGATGCCACCAAAATGGCATTTCTCTAAATCCTAAGAAGTCTGTATTTGGAGTAATAGAAGGGAAACTTCTTGGGCACATTGTATCCAGAGAAAGAATAAATATTAACTCAAAAAGAGTCAAATCTATCTAGGAGCTTGCTCTGCCTACAAGTAAGATTATAGTTCACTCTTTCTTCAGAAAGGTGAATTTTTTATGAAGGTTCATCCCTAAGTTTGTAGAGAAGACTCACCATATTTTTAACATGATGAAGGGAAAGGCCACTTTTAGCTAGACTGAAGAAGGTAAATTGGCATTTCCAAATATCAAGATAGCTATTGCCCACGTCCCAATTATGGCTTGTCCAGATTATACTAAAGATTTCACAATATATAGTTATGCTTCTGAGCACACACTTTCAGCACTTTTGGTTCAATAGAATGAAGAAGGTGTGGAATCTCCCATATCTTTCATGAGCTATCCTCTCAAATATCATGAACTAAAGTATTCAAACATGGAGAATCATGATTATGCAATGGTAAAGGTAGTAAAACACTTCCATTTTTACATCCTAAATTCACACACTACTTCCCTAGTTCCTGATACCACAGTCAAATCCATATTAACTCAATAGGAGTTTGGAACCAAAAGAGGAAATTAGATTACTAAAATCTTTTAGTTTGATCTAGTCATCAAACTAATGGAGCTGGTGTGGGGAAGGGGTCTCTGCAAATTAATTGCTGACAACATACCAGAAGAAATAGGGCATAAAGAAACAAAATTGGAAGACACACCAATAGTCCTCTTTGTCTCCACCATGAATGAGTGGTATTCAAGTATTGCTCATTTCCTTACTTATGGCGAGTGTCCTACTCACCTGTCTCATAAAGAAAGGATGACTATCAAGTTAAAAGCTACCAATTTTGTCTTATGGGACAATGGCTTGTATAAGAGGAACCTCAATGGAATGTTCCTTTACTGCATGGATAAAGAGTAGCAGAACCAACTTTTGGAGTCCTTCCATAATCTGACCTATGGAGGACATTTTTCTATGCCTGTAACTGCCCATAAGATTCTATGATCCAAGTATTACTAGCCTACTTTATTTCAAGATTCATATAAATGGGTACGAAGATGTAAACTGTGCCAATAGTTTGTTGGAAGACCCAAGTTAGTTGCTCTACCTCTTAATCTAGTGGTAATAGAAGAGCCATTTTAGTAATGGGGAATCAATTTCATTGGTGCTGTAAACCCATCTTCAAGTGCTAGACATGATTATGTCCTCACAGCCACATATTACTTTACCAAATGGGTGGAAGCTATTTCAGCCAAGCATACTACTTCAGAAGTAGTATGCGATTTCCTCAAAGAAAACATCATTTCCAGGTTTGGGGTCTCAACTAAGATTATGACAGATAATGTAGCCTATTTCTCCTCTTATGAGATCACTCAATTCTATTTTTATTATGGGATTACCCTCTCCCACTCCTCTGATTATTTTCCACAAGGGAATGGCCAAGTAGAATCGAGTAATAAGAACCTGGTGACCATCATCAGGAAGCTAGTGGATGACAACCAATGAACATGGCATAAATTATTGGTTGATGCTTTATGGGTAGACAAAATTACACCCAAGAAGGTGATAGGTATGTCACCATTCCAACTTTTGTATAGTCTCAATGCAGAGATACCAATCACCCTAGAATTGCCAGCACTAAAATTGGCTAAGGTAGTCAAAGATCAGATATATGAAAGCTCCATCGACAAGAGGATCATGTGTTTGACTAAAATGGATTAGCAGTGAACTATGGTGGTGGACTGAATTGTTGTGCATCAAAGTTTGGTGAAGAAGCTCTTCAACCAGAAAGCAAAAACCCATGATTTATAGATTGGAGATCAAGTTATATTATGAGACAAGAGAAGAGAACCAAAGGGAATGCATGGAAAATTTGATTCCCAATGGAGAGACCTGTTTACTATCCATCAGCTCAATGGTGAAAATAGTTTCCTTTTAAATTATCAATATGGCACGCCCTTTTCTCTACCTCACAATGGGTAGCATTTGAAGCACTTCAATCTTTGAAGTATCAAGTGACATTAGTTGTACATATGTATATTTGTATAGTCTTTAGTTCTATTTTTGTTCATTTTATTTTCATTTTTGGCACCTTTCTCTTTGGGTGGCATGACTCCATATCCCAATGGCATACTTGAAGGAACTGGAGATTCTAGTTTCTACTCCCTTTGATTTTTTTTACAATAGATGGAAGTTCCCCAACTGGAGCCAATTGTTTCCAAAACCTATCACTCATTTTTGGGGAAAACATATCAACTATTTTGGTCCTACAGGCCAAAATTATCTCTTCCCTTCTCAAAAAATGTTTTGAGAACTCCAATTCTTTAATTATTCAAGCTTTTTTAGCTAAGGGATTCAACAGGTTCAACAACTTCAATAGGTGAGCTCTTATAAAGAAACAAGTTCCCAACACTTAGGCATTTTCAGTGCTAGTTCAACGCTAAGGTTCAATCAAAAGACTCATCGACAGGCTTCAAACAAAATATTGAACCATTGAACCATTAAACCCCACCTCCAAACGTTCAAGGGCTCAATGGGTTCAAAGAGTCAATGATGTCGACAGACTTAAAGAGTTAAGCGCTTCGGCAAGTTTAATGTTCAGCCACTTCAGAATGTTCAATGGTTTTGAAAGACTTAATGAAAAGAAGACTTCAAATAAGAAAGATTAAACCATTGAATCATTGAACCTTGAACTAAAATGGTTCAAAGGTTCAAGGTTTAATGAGCTTAATTAAAGTTTGAAGAGTTGATTCAATCAGTTGGTTCAAATGAATGGTTCAAAGTGGTTGGTTCAAGTAGTCAATTGAATGAGTAAAACACAGTATTAAGCCATTGAACCATTTTGGTTCAATCAGATGGTTCAACCAAACGGTTCAATCAGTCGGTTCAAATGGGAAGAACAAAAGGATATCTTTTGGAAAGATTTTTTGTGGCAAGATTTCACAAGATAAATTCTTCGAACAAAATGTCTGAAGGAATGTTCAAAGGCCTAACAAAAAGTGGCAAAGGTAGAAGAAATATTTCCTTCAAACAAAATGTCTAAAGGATTTCCTTCAGACATTTTGTCTAAAGGATTTGAAGAACAAGGCTGCCCGAAGGACCTTGAAGGGTAGGTACCCTTGTGAGGGACTCTCAACGACCATGAAATGGACATTTCTCAAGGCCTGAAGGGACACCTTCCCTTCAGGGGGGTTTCCAAAGACATAAATCCAAAGGAATTTCAAAGTTTGAGAGACTTAGAAAAATAAAAGATTCTGAGAAAGAGAATGAACCGTTGAACCTTGAACCAAAATGGTTCAAAGGTTCAAAGGTTCAAGGAAGCCTCAATCAAAGAGGAAAGAAAGTGAATGAACCAAGGAAGTGATTGAACCAAGGAGCTGACAAGACCATCTGAACTGTTGAACCATTAAACCAATGAACTCTCATGGTTCAAAGGTTCAAGGTTCAATGTGGTTCAAGCGACCAACAACCAGTGACATCCTTGTGGATGTCAAATTCAAGGTAATGAAATGCCCATTTTTTTCAAATATGGCACAGAACCTAAAGAACAAACTAAGAAACCAGCTAAAGAAGCTGAAAGAGCCTACTAAAGGTAAGAAGATAGCATGAGAGCTCAAATCACAATAGGAAAGAGGGGAAAGCTATAGGAGATACTAAAATATCTATAAGGGAGTTATTCCAGTAGGTGGAACAGTCCACCAAGTAGACATCTGAGCACACAAACACTCAAGGACGTGGCCTAATTTTCTCCATGGAGTAAAGGCAAAGTGGACAGTTACACCAATATTAGGAAGAAGACTAGGCATTCTATACTTTGAAGGAGACATTTGAGATGAATTGACATGCCACAGTTAGAGTTGATGCCCTATTCCAGCATGGCCCTTTGACAAAACTAAAAATGCATTCAAGGCATTGAATCCAACATGGGCCATTCTATGAAACAAAGCGTTGATCCTTTCTTGGCTGCTATATATTTTAATCTCTTATTTTATGCAAAGGAGATCTTTTTGTTAATAGAAATCAAAACTCTGCCCAAATTGAAAGGCATTTTCTTGAGACTTTGAGCTCAGATTGTCAATCATATTTCTTTATTTTAATGAGAAAACAAGTGACCTTTCAGACTTTGTACTGGAATAGCTTGTGTTATTGAGGAAATTGTTCTTATGTCTATTTCTTAGAAGAATTCTTGTTCATTTAATTTAACAAGCAAAACTAGTGGAAGTAATTAGGAAGGTCCCTGAAGCCAACTGTGGGAAGACTATATGCTGCCACAATTGTCTTTAGTGTGTTTTCTATTCATTTATGTGTAAAGTATCTTGGGATGACTTTGCGCCCCCATTGTCCTTTGTATTTCACTCTTTGGTAGTTGAGGTGAAGACTTTGTGCTACACCTAATTATGTTGGTTACTACGCCTTGTTACAGTTACTTGTTACTTTTCAGAAAGTATTCTTGATGTTTGATGCAAGACCAATTCTGAAAGAAGAGAAGTGCCTTTTGTCATTTGAATAGGATTTCTCCCTTGATTTTTGAACATAATCTCTAAAAAAAGAGATATGGATGGTGTTGTCCTACCTCTGAGTGTTATTTTCTGCATATATATATATATATATATATATATATATATATATATATATATGATCCAAAACTCAAAAGTTTTGGTTGATAAATATCACAATAACATAGAAATAACACAGTAATAATGAATTCTCTGAGAAGAGATGTAATATTACTCAAAATCGCAATACAAATATATGCTTATCTCTGGGAAGAGATGTCTGTCTTCACATTTCGGGTTACCTCTTCTTTTATACACAATTTGAAAGCATGGGAAGGATGTGGAAGGTCACCAATATCGAGGGAGATGAAGTGGTATGACTTCCAATATTTAAAACAATACATAATTCGAGGAATTACTATTTTTAGAAACTTACTATTTTTAGATAGCACTATTAAAATTGAAATTTGAGGCACTTCTGTTGGGTTTTCAGGGGTCAAACTTCATCAAGCAAAGATTAGTGCTATTTCATGAGGTTCCCCTCATTCTTATCTTTCCAACGGTTCAAACGGCGAGTCAATTGGAGCTACGGTGCAAAAGTTATGGCTCCCAGAAGTTTCGTCATCAATTGGGGTGGAACTGTCGCCCGAATTGTCGCCTAAATTGATGCCTGGATCTATATATATATATATATATATATATATATATATATATATATATATATAGTGCCTCATAGTTATAGGGAGCCTCCCCTTGATGAGAGGAGAGATTTGTCCCCTTTTGATGTGGAAGACCTACACATTTCACTGACCAATCTCCCTATGTTGTGGTTGAAACAACCTATTTTTCCCATCAGTTAGCTGGTGACAAAATATTCACCCAACATACTCTTCATAAGAAATTTGTCAAGTGGACCTATTTATAATTAAAAACTTATAACTATATATAAAAATAAAAAAATAGAATTAATACCTTATTCATACTCCAATTTTCATTTGCTTCTTTTATGTTGATGTGGCCAAAGTTCTTTGATTCTTAAAGAAAGAAAAAATGCAAAGTTAAAGATCAACTTTATTGTTGATTGGGAAAAACAACTATTTATTGGTTTTTGACTTTTTTATCTTGTTTTTTTCTTTATTATATTTCTTTATGCCCTTGATCAACCATTTATTAGTTTTCTAATCAAGGCTCTTTTATCCAGTACATGGCTAGCCAATAAGTTAGTTTTCTAACCATGACCATCAACAACACCTGAGGGTTCTCATTATTTATTTATTTATTTATTTATTTTTAATTAATTAATTTATTTATTTATTTTTAATCTATTTTTACTTTTTTTTTTTTCAAAAAATGATAACATGATGATAAATTAGGAAGTGGCTATTCCAGTTCCTTTCCAATACTCAAATCAACTAGAAAGTTGATTGTAGTCTTAAATTTCTTATTTTATAAGCTGAATTTACCAAAATCACCCTGTATGTAAAAGTATGAAAAAGAGTCTCATGTTATACTACAAAATATTTAGATTTAAAGTATCTTGAAGATTCTTAATTATCACATGAGTGTTACACCATCTATGTTCTTTTATATTTCATGGTCAAAATATCTCTAAAAGATAATTGAAAATTATGTTCAACACCATATATATAAGCAATATTCACATGTATCTCATTATTCTTGAGATTAATTCAAAATATGTTCCAATTCATTTAATTTTTATTTTAATAATTAAATTAAAATTATGGGAAGACTATGTTGCATCTAAGTTTGTTTAGAAAACTAAAAATAATTGAAAATTATTATCAATAACACTTGTACATTATACTCAATCATCATATGTTAGTTTGAATAAATATATTAATATGGAAAAAGATTAACAAGCTATCTAAAAACATGGGATATTTGAAAACCTTCCATCTGATATCTTACTTGCATAATTTCACGTGTTTACTAAGGTTTTTTGATTCAAGCATGTGTAAAAATAAAAATTGAGAAACAATAAAATAACCTTTCTTATAAATGAATATGGTTCAAGGATTATTTTATTTATGAGTAATGGAACATTTATAATGACATTAAGAACCATCTTGAATTGGTTTTATTATTATGGTTGAATTTGTGTGTGGTCCTACTATAATTCTTAATTATGAATGGAATTCAAAAGTTGGAAAAGTTATTATTTCATTATTACACTAATTATTTTGGAAATGTCTATAACCAACATAATATTAATGGTGGGGTGGATTCCGCCATGAATGGGTTTGGTATTGTAGCAATTAGATGAGTGATTTTTGGAAATGATTTGAAAAAAAATGAGATATTGGAGGTATATTATGCCAAGTATGAAATGCATATTTATAGAAAACATATTTATATTTTCATGAAAACTCAAAATACATACCTAAAATTTATTTTTTTGGTGGCTATAGTTATCATTGAATAAAAAGTGACACTTTTATGCTTCCTTTTGCATCTACTTATTCTTTGTGTATGGTGGCCTTGTTTGTACAAGAAACTTGGAATTCATACTCAGCATATCTAAGACAACATTTAGTCAAATCTTTTTATACTATTTATTTTTAAAATTTTGAAATTATACACTATTGTTCATCAATTAATCAACTATTTATGATTAAATTTTTTTTGTTGAACTGCAATTTCTTGTATCCCTTGATAGATTGAATTAACTTGCCTAAATTCATTCATAAGAGATTTCAAGGGGAAAAGATGAGGTTGTAACATATGAAAGGTAATTATGTCTATGAAGGACTCTCCTTCTACATATGGTTTGACTATTTGTAATTCAAGTTTGGGCATCTCTAAAACTATATTGAGCATCTCTAGAACTAGATTGGTGATCTCAAGAGCTAGTCTAGGCATTTATGAAGCTAGATTATGTTTTTTCATATAACTTGTTAACTTTTTCTCTAGATATTGAATATATTATTTTTATTTTAATTTCTCATTGAGAGCTCTTGAAATTTATTTATCCTTATGAATTTTTTTGATGGTGAGTGGAGAAGGGCTAGTCAAATTTTTTTGTCAAACGTAACTAAACATTACTGCAATCTATATCATTGACTTCCATAGTTATTTCTTGTTCAATTTTATATATAAGGGTTTTTTATCTATTATTTTAGTTTTTTAATGGTTATGTAGGTGATTGAGGTTGAGTTAGATAGTTAGTTTGTAGAGTCTAGTTGGTAGGAGTAGGCATCAACACCAATTGAGGTGGAAACCTTCTTTGTTGATTGAATTCTTATTGAGATACCCATTTTTGATTTATCCATGGTTTTTGATTTGGCTATGAAACCTAGGGTTCATTTGATGTCCAATATTTTGGAGACCAATTTGGTGGTATGCATGTTTTTTGAGGTGTTTTTCTAGCCCATGACATCATTTGTGGGTTAGAATGATCTCTAGGAAAAAAAATTGTTTTGTCTAATACACCCCCTTTTTCTATAAAATGGAGGACCCCTCTTTGAATTGATAACTCTAAGTTCCCAAACCTTCAATCTCACTCTAACCAACTTTGTTAAGAGAGAATACTCAAATTCCAAATTCAACTTGGTCTCTTAAATCATATGGTTTATTTTTAATGGTCAATTGATCCATGTTGGGGGCTTTCATGACCTTTAGAAATATAATGCATTCGATCCCTATTAATATCCAAAAATAAACCAGGCATTATTTTACTAATAATATTTAATATGCTAACTTTTTTGTAGGTTTTTTTCATTATATAGTTCTTAGATTCTTAGTACCCTAGAATGTCAGACTCCTAGAGTCATATGTGGCACCTTATAAAATCCAACTAGAGACTAGGTAAACATTTTATTCATTGTGTTTATTTTCATTTTACTTAGTCTCTTTTCATGGATTTTCGTAGGAGGAATGGTGGAATGAAAAATATCCACATGGATAAATATCATTGAAATTATGATGTGGTAGAATGAATCTAATTAGGTAACCTTAGTGTTAGATGTGTTAATATCCTAGACCTAAAAAATATGTCAAACCTAGGAGAGTTTGATGTAATAAAAAAGTGCCATACAACCCATAGACATAACCTATCAAATTAACCAATCGAGGTGGCCCAATGTTAGAGTGGTCAGTCTCCCAATCTTGAAAATGATGTTGAAGCCCAAGAGAGTTTGACATAATAATAAAGTACCATGTGTACTATGGATAGAACTATTAGAGGTTGACCAATCAGGGCACCCCAATGTCAGAGTGATCAATCTCTTAATCCAAGCAATGATGTTAGAGCCTGAGAGAACCTGACCCAACGAGAGATTTCTACATTCCTTAAAGTCAAAATGGTTAGTCTTCCACCACTAATATAGATGTCAAATACCTAGAGATCTTGAATGAATGGAAACACACCATGTGGTCCAAAAGTTAGAGTTTCCAAGATCCAACCAATGAGCTCACGCCAATGTTAGATGTGTTAGTCTCATGATCCTGATAGAGATGTCAAATCTTATGAAATCCTGACCAAATTAGAAAACACCATACATCCCATTATTATGATTTTCAATCTATTAAACCTAATAGAGATGTCAAGAGTTAGGAGATCCTGACTTATCACATTAGGCCATGTGGCATTTTTCATACAAGACTAGCAAGGAAATCCCAATAGGCCCCAAAATGATCAAAATGAAGTATAGTCAAAATCATAGGGCTAACTAAACTATTCCATGAATATTATAGATGACATTCTCTCTCCCAAGCATATAAAGATAAGGTTCTAGGCCACACCCAGGTGTTGACCATTGCAACATGAGCTAATGAGCAAAAGACACATGGTAAAAGACTAGAACCACCTAGGAATCCTTGAAGATGACATGGTTATGTGCCTACCATGCTTTATGCATTAATTGAATAGGAAAATGGGACGTAATTGGATAGTCTAAAACATCATGTCATAATCACCAAATCTAATAGGTGGTGTATAATTGAGGTCTCTAATTTTAATTCCTAATTAGGAAATAAATGGGAGGATTGAGCCACCAACTCAAATTTTAATTTGTACCAAGTGAGTCACCAAGTGCCATTAAAGTAATATATGTATAAGAATCCCTATAAGTGCCCCCGAATGATATCATTAACTATTATTTCTACTATTTTCCTAAAACTCACTCCTTTTTTTCTACTCTAACCAGTGCCCTTTATGTCTTCCCCTTTTGTTCAATTTTTTGTGACCCAGATCCCTCCTAGTTATAATAGCCACCTCATCCTAGAACCCTAAAACCAATCAATAATATTGAGACACCTTATTCCTAAATGGATTGAGGTGATTTAGGTACTATAATTAAATATTCAAGGCTATTAATCTAATACCCAAGTCTTCAAGTAGTGATGATGAGGAAGAGACCAAATTTGAATATCCCTTTGTGCCTATATCAAGTGTGGGCTACACAAATCCATAATTATGCCTTAGGTTTTCCCCTATGTTGACTTGTTCAAAAAAAAATATGCATATTAAATAAAATGCAAGATGACATCCATGACATGGTCTAATCTATGAACAATCAGCTTCAAATCATTAACACCTCAATATTAGCCTTCAAGGTTTAATGCAACCTCCATGAGTGCACCTTATCTTATAATTCAGCTTGTGTGACCACTTGGATGAGCTCCCACTATATTCATGATGTCTTAGAGGACTTGGATGAGAAACCCGATGTAAGGTGGGTTACAAGATGGACTTAAATACATATACCATCCATACTTTCAAAGAAAGAATCCATGTTGGTATTATCTTGATGGACTGACTATTAAGCGATAGTGACTATCTACATGTCAACATCTTATTGATTCTACTACTCCATATAATTCTCCAAGGTGGGTAGGTCCCTGATCTATGAGGATTAATTAACTTTAACATTATCAATGTAATAAGTGATGCTCAAAGAAGTGGTGATTTAGATATGATGAGCTACTAAGTGGATGTAGTCTATAAGACACTCACCTTCAATCTGATTACCTTTATTGCATGGGTTCTTAGAGGTTCAATGGTCCATGTAGTCTTATATAAGCTATATGCACATCACTATTAGAATAACATTATGGAGATTTGTGATTCATTCTACTCAGTGGTTTATAATGCCATTAGTGAGAAACCCATCCCTCGACTATAAAAAAAATTAGGGAATTCCTCATCTCTATTGGTGATTACTGGTACTATTGGGAGGATACCATCATTTAGGTGGTAGGTATTCTCAAATATTCCCTCTACTTACCATAGTAAGTCCTAGACTACCTATCAAAGCAATAAATTACTTCTCAACTAGTGGAGGGCATATTTGGGTATTCATTAATCATCAACAAAAGGCCTACCCACCCATCATAATCACTATTAGTCACCATGTGTATAGGGCCTTCACTCTATTGTAGAAGATGGAAGCTAAGAGGGACTATTTGGCCCTAAGAAGAATTGAGCACTGGGATTGGGACCTTCATGGCATCATCAGGGCCCACTTAGAGAAGTAATCAACCCATCTCAACCTCAATTATGGACACCAACCTGAGGATGATGATGATATAACTTGAATATAGTTGATGACCAAGAGGTGATCACTAGAATTGAGGTCCACATGAAGAATACAAGGAGGTTTAGCCTAGGCCATCTATTTCCCCTTATATGCTAGTTTAGCATGCAAAGGATTTCAAGGAAACTCCCCCATAACTCTCTAAAAGGATTCTACAAGGAGTCTCAATAGCTTGTCCTCTAATATCTACTCTTGCACATTATCCTTTATATCCTCTACCACCTCCTCATATTTAATTAACTAGGGCCTAATAAGTCTAAAACTATGCATCATAGTCTTGAGTTGTTTAAGTTAAAGTGACATGACCTTAGGTCATCTAGGCCCTCAAATTTGATACCACTACCATCCTAGAGACTAATTCATGATGAGACTAGTAACTAACACTAGCACAAGTCCATTTCCCCACTCCCTCCACTCTCCATGAACCTCTCATGGAGCCACTTGGTTTCCCAACTTCCCTATCATCCACTCAAGTGATGCCTCCCTTATTCCCAATTTTATCTCCACAATTCTCCCAAGTGCCTCTGCCCTTAATATTTCCCGATACCCTTTCCTCATTTTTACCATTTACCCCATCCATTTCATAACCTAAGACCTCCCTTATGACCCGATTGGTTATTCTAAAGACCCAAGTGCTCATGGTCTCCTTGCCTCTAGCTAGTGTAGTTGCAACTCCTATAATAAGTGTACATGTGTGCATAGCATAGGTGAACTAGACTATTTTAGTGATTCCCTCTATGGTCTAAAAACTCCCTCAACTAACCCCTTGTGAGTTTTACCATCTTTGTTCCATCAGCTTTAGTAGATCAAAGCTGACCCAAGCAAGATGCCAAGGAAGAAGTAGAAGGTAGTGCATCCTCAACCTTCCATTCAAGTGGAAATTATTCCTACTTAGCCTCCTCTATAGATTTCCACTATTCCTCCTACACCACCCCCAATCATTCCCCATGTCATTTCCAAGCCTCCCTTTTCCCTTGTCTTAGTTACCCAAGGATTCAAATTTAATCAGTCAATATCCTCTTTTCTAATAAATGCCCCTCTCTATGGATTTATATCCCTTCAAGTTAACATGACTCAGATCTAGTGGGAAGTGAAAATGTTCCCTTTGGCCTCCCCATTTATCTTTCCTCTCTATGTTCCCATGCCTCCTCCTCTTCCATTATTTTCCTCATTCATCCCTTTCACTTCCCCCATGCCCCCTCCACCTCATCATCCATGTATCACCACCATCTCTGTCACCCTACCAATACTTTATCTAACCTCGAGTATGGCTAAGATATCTCAAGCACCTAAGATGATAATTCAAGGTAACCCCAATGTGTAGTGGGACTTTGATTGAACCATAGGAAATATGTAGAGGATCTTAATTCAAAAATTCATGTAAGCAAGTAACCCTATGGTTTGGCATACCTAATAAGGTCTATTATCTCACACCAAGGTGATGAATCCACCCATGACATGTCATATAAATTAATGGAGGACATTTAGGAGAAAGTCTAAGACTTTGAAATGAGAGTGAAAATTTCCTTCCTGGTGGGACTAATTAGACAAGTCAAGGATCCCCTCTTGAAACTTTTCTCAATACTGGTAAAAGTGGTGGATATTCAAGCAGGATATAGTACACATATTCAAAATATCTAGGCCTATCTATAAAGGATTTATCTAATAGAGATAAAATTCAATAAGTTGGTAGTCATAGTAAACAAGGGCATGTTCTTAGAGCTGAAGATTATGCCCACTTTAGACCTAATCTTGTATCAAACATAAATTGAGACCATGAAGGCAAAAATTGATGAATGGTTAATCCTAGCATAGACTATGGTGAATCCCTTAGAAGAGGGTAAGAAGAAGATATTATCTTATTTCAAGGAAGTCAATATCTCAGTGATATTCTACCCAAATGGCACTTTATTGCACAAGGGTGAATTTAGATCCCTCTTAGGTCATTTCGACCAGGCTATGCAGAAGAAGCTAACTAGAGAAAATAAGTATGGGGCCCAAATTATTCTCGAACTCTCAACCCAATCCACTATGAGCATTATCCAAGTGTCATAATTCCAAGTGGTTATGTCATCCCCACTCCAAGTCTACTAGATATTAGTACCCCAATTAGAAGTCATCTTCAAGGATCCTCACATAAATCTATCTAAGCTAGACTAAGAATTTGAATTAGTGATATCAAAATTGATGGCTAAGGAAGAAGATTCAAAATAGTTGGGAGGTATTTCATCTACATCTCCTCCACACATCATTTAGGTGGGCCCTTGGGGATATTTGGAGTGAGTGGGTAAGACTTCATTTTTTTAAACTTGATATAGTTGCAATAACTAGGAGTGGCCATCATGGCCCAGGATGGGAATCTCATGATACTAAGAAGTGATCCCCATCCTCATCTATAAATATACCTATATTATATTCTAAAGGTCAACATTTTTTAGTCCCAAAATATTAGTAGAATAAAAGCAAGATTTCACCTAATTTTTCCTTCACCCTTTTAGATTGTGAATGTTTGTAACTATCGATATCTTTGTAAAATGGACTTATTTTTAATTAATTTCAATATTTATCTTTTTATATAATTCATGGTTTATTTGTCAAAATATCAATCATTTCCAATTTTGAATGAATTTTAGTGATAAGAAAATTGAACTGAAGCTTTGTTACTTAATTAATGTAGTGGTTATTGTTGACTAATTTGAACATAAATCAAATTAGTTTAACCCTTTATATATTAAAAATTGTTATAGTGGTCTTATAGGGTGTAAAAAAGGTGTACCATGGTTCTAGTGAGGTCAAACATATGTTTCATATTTGTCTTAGTTGATCCTAAGTCATTCTAAGGTCACTTTTGGGTCATTTATTGAACTTGTATAGGTTTCGCATGGAAAATAAAGGTTTCCAAATGTACTTTAATGTCCTACATGCTAGATTCATGTCAAAGGTGGTAGTCTTGGATTTACAAATATAGGTACAACATTAAAAGTAAGAAGATCAAGTAGTTTAGTTAGTTTCAAGTAGTTATTTAGATTATACAAAACATTTGGCATGTGTGGTGACCTTAAGAGTTCCTCTTGGGATTTCCATAGTCTATTTCCATACTTGAGAAGATTTGATAAGTCTAAAAATGGCAAAACCTAACCTATCTTTCATATTGTTTTCCTTTATAAGCTAAAATGGTTAATTGGTCTTCTTTTGGTATGGATAGTAGGAGGTGAGTTAGAGAAATTTTATTTGGAATATTATAATAATCTTTATATACTATAAATCTATGGTAATAGTTTTAGACCTGCACCATGCTCTATGAACCATTTCTAATAAATTATGTGACTCTTTTCTGTTTACACATCCCCATGGCCTTCAATATTCCTTCTTTATTTGGATTGGTATAATAAATTTAAGTGTTGTAAAGGTTATGTAAGGGAATGACCATTATTCTCAAAGTTTCTCAATCTATTTTCACATGTGAAGGTCAAAAAAATGGAATAAACATCTCATTCTACTAATGAAGGGCTCCATTGTTAGACTGCAAACATATTTCATAGTAGTAGAGTTTCTACCTCATAAGCTAGTCTTTAGGATAAATATAATATGTTGTATTTAACCTCTCTAATCATGATGATCATCCCTCCTTTCAAATCTCAGTCTCAAGTATCCATGGTTGATGGAGTAAAACATAGTTAGTTTCCCTACAACAACCACTTATATTTAGGTGGAACTAAGTCTTGAACAGTTATGGTGGTAAGATAATAATATTTCAAAGTGTTCAAATGATTCTAATATGGAAATAATAGGATTGAGCTATATAAAAATTTAGATATTAGTGATAAGTTACCAATTCCATACACATTATCTTATATCATGCAGTATCACCTATAGGTAGCTCCAAGCGAGTTCTTAATAGTATTGAATGAAAGTGTTAGAACTCATTTTCACATTACTTGATTTCTAAGAGCATGGAAAGGGTAATTATGACAATGTTTAAGTTATAATATGGAAAACAAACTTGAGTTAATGATCATAGGTTTGAAAAGTTACATTTGAGAAACTTTACCTTAATTCCTCTAAATCAATGTGTTATCCATATTCAATGCCATTTTATGATGAGCAATTAGAGGTTTGTGCTAGTCTAAATGGTTTATATCATATATCCTAAAGCTAAATTAATTTCTTGACAAAATAAAGTAGTTGTTTGGTCAATAAAAGGTAGTTTAAAAAGGTTTATATTTCTATCAAGTTTATATTGTATACATTGAGTGAAATCTATAGTACATGAAGCTAAAATGACCCTACAACATAACACTAATCTATTTTGGAATGGATACATGGTTTATATTCATGAGAAGAGATAACATAGGTGTGGAATAAAACCAATAATCTTAGAAGTATTTAAGTTAGTTGAATTACAATGACTTGACTCAGATCATCACCTATAGAAGTCTTTTATTTCTCTTATATTCTCATCTACAGTCTGCTCTAGTAGATAGACTAACCTATGATAGTGGAGAAATTTAGGTATCTAGACATGAATTATTTCAAAAAAGTGTGATGGGATCTTTATGACTTCAATAAGAGCCTAAGTCATGGAACACAATGCCCAAACAAGGACAAACACCTATAGGAACCTCATTTTCTTAAGGAGAATGCACCTACAGTCTGCTACAATAGATAGACTAGCCTAGGCAAGTAGATGAAGTAGTTTAGAAAGTTGTAAGAGGTTTATTATTTGTTGAATATGATTTAATCCACTCCCACTGTGGTGACATAAACTTCATGAGGCTCTCAGAGAGAGGAAATAGAGTAATGATAAGTTTCACACCTTAGCCTACAGTCAACTTAGTCTATAGACTATCCAAATCAAGTGGAAAGAGATGGTGTAAATATGGTATAGATGTAGCATAGGATGAGCATTTATATTCCACTCTCATAATTTTAACATGTTTCCATGAGCTAAACATTTTGATTCAGATGGAGATAGAATAAACTCAACTCTACATACAGACCCTGTAGATAGTTTATAGGCTTGAGATATCCCCTATATTTTATCTCAGATAGAGGGCGCTCCTAGTCAAGCAAAGACTATAGTTAGGGTATGTAAATGAGATATATATGACATTAGTTGTCTTGGAGCATTAAATAAAGGTGTGCAGAGTTGGAATTAGGGTATATAAAGGTGTTGAATCACTCATAATTACTACAAACCATTCACAAGTGGTCATGGGAAATAGCCTATAGCTTGATTCAAATGACCACAAAACCTTCCTAATCCACTTGATATATTTCAATTTGAGATATAAGGTTTATCATAACCATCATTTTGTAAGGAGTTACACCAAAATTATCAAATTGGCCTGAAACCATGATAAGGGTATTTAGAATGCAAGAAATAGCTCAATCAACCATCTTCAAATGCTCATAGTGTCTAAAATATGACCTTTGGTTCACTCACCTTGAGCATTTCAATTCATATCACCTCCATGTTGGAAATACTAATGTTAGAATAATTCAGGATTTTGAGACTAGTGTTGTGAGTCATGTTTCATAGTGCACTTGTATGGTAATCTAGTGGAGATATTTCTAGTGTATCACATCATTAGGTTAGTTTATTTTTATGTCTCTTTCTATCTCTTTCCACCCAATCAATCAGGTAGTGTAGGTGATGAGCTATAAAGGATCAATATAGGGATCTATCCCTTAAACCTAAAGGTTTACCTCTACTATAGGTAACCCACATACATAGAGGTAATCTAATGTTTCCCAGATCTTAGAGTAGGCTTGAAAAAACAACTCTAGGGTACAAAATTTGGTGACAATAGTTATAATCTTCTTTGTTTTTCTAAACCATTTATAAACCCTTTTTGTTTGCCTCACAATATTTGTAATCTATGTGTTAACTTACATATTATCTTAGAAGAGTCCATGTGTTATTTACTATGGAATTTTGAATATTTATATTTAGTTAGGGATTTAAAATCAAACATTATTTCCTATTTCTTCAATCCTTTCCCATTGTGTAATATTTAATTAAAACCTTTGGTGAAGCTCAACACACAATGGTACAACTATGGTAGGGTATCTAGCTCTATTCTTGAATCATCAATACCTCTCATGACTAGAAACACTCTTTACTAACCTATTTTATCCTCTTTTTTATGTTTATTTTATAATTTAAACTTTCTCCCATGTTTTATAAATATATAAAGGATGTCCCAAAAAATAAGTAGCAATTAAGAGTTCCCTTATCTAACAAATCACGCTAGGTGCAAGTGCACATATAATGAACCCCCGATGGTAAAAATCATAGCTCTTTGAGTAAAAAAGGTTAACCTCTTGGGTCCTTGTATTGAACCAACATTAATCCTAAAATTGATGAGGGGATATTTTATCCCATGCATTATCTCCTTCCCCTACGAGACACTCAATCCCATGTGTTCCTTTAGAGGCATAAAGAACTCGAGCATGAAAACAAATACCACTAGAAGGAGGGCCTTTTTCATACCTATTTGATGATATATTTGGTTTATGTCAGTTATTATTACTAATGTTAATGATTTAACTATTGCTTTTATATTATCACCATATATCCTACTTTACCTATCACTAGAGTGATGTCTTATTATGGTAAACTAAGTGTCTTACCATTGCATTTCTATAGGAGACCCAAACTTGGTATACCTAGACCTATACTAGTAGTCAATTCCATTATTTTGTCTTCACAGTCTTCCCCAAATAGACCACCTAGAATGGCTCTCCCCATAGCCTAGTTATCCAGGTCAACCATTAACATCCCTAGAGTTGTCCATGACCTACTCAAGAACCTAGAAAGGTATCTTCCTCATTAAACCCCAGGTGTAGGGAAAACTACAGAAGAGCATGTGACCTTTCACAAGACTAATTTAAATATTTTGAATTTGGAACATGAGGATGTGGCATGTAGACTCTTCTCCTTCACATTGATTGATTTAACCTATGACTGGTTCATTAACCACCCCAAGAACTCAATCCATAGTTGGGACCATTGTAATATGGCCTTTCTAGCCCATTTTTGGTAAGTTATTGGCCCTAGCATCTTATACCAATAATTTACTTGCATCAAAATAAAACCTAATGATCCCATCAAAAAATTTAATACTTAATTTTAAAATATGTATAGTATGATCATTATGTTTTACCAACCTAATATATGTTTCTATGATGAGACTCAATAATAGTAGACTTACCCTTGGCTTATGCCAAAGTCATCAAATTTGATAGGCAGTTAAACCCTTATGATCAAATGATGGCTCCCATTCCCAATGTATTACCACATATGTTTACTTTGATTTGGTTGCCCAATGCAAACTAGAATAATCCTATGATTTAGCCACTGCCCATTACAAACTAACACCCTCTTAGTCATGTTTCACCAAACCAACACCTAGGTTTTCTTAACTCGGTAAATCATGAAATAGATCCTCAATTGAAACATTAGGTGACAGTGGAAGTGGATAATAATACCCTAACTATACCTCAAGAGTCCACTAAAAATGAGCTAGATTCCATCCAACAAATGGTCCAGAAGATAAATAATGACTTCTTAGATCTACAAAGGCAGATGGACAACTCCAATGCTAAACATTCAAATAAGAACTTATCCTACCAAAGAAAAATTTATAATTACAATCATCCCCATAATTAGTTAAACCCCTCCCCTAATAAACTGCCTAAAATTAACATCTGTGAGATATATCTACCTAACTAATGTTGAGTGCACAACATGGATGTACATGGGGAAGTGGATTGTATAGATTTATATAGCACATTTGAGATATTTTAGGGAGAGATGGAGGATTTGGAGGTAGTTATAAATTACTTTGAGTCATCAAAATTGGTTAGGGATTATAGAATGTCCATAGTGTTGAAAACTATGGATTCTTATAGATAAGAAGAATATCCCAAAGGAACATACTAGTGAGGTCCATACATTCCAATAATTCTAAAAGATTAATTATGTCCTCAAGAACTGATAACCCTAATAACCTCTTACTACCTCCACACCAGTGTTCTCATTTATAATAACAAGATAGAGGTCCCCCCTTTCCCTCCTAGCCATCAGGTTATTTGGAAAGAACCTACACCATTATTTAGTTATCTCAAGAGCTTATACCAATGTAATTCTATCTAGTACTTATGATAAATTAGGGTTATTTCCTACCAAATCAGATAATTTGGTGGTTTAACTAAATAAGTTAGAGGTCAAAGTAGTGGGTGACCTTCTGAATGTCCACATGTAACTAGAATCCAAACCTAGGATTCAATAGTTCATAAACATTTAGGTGGTAAATATTCTCAAAGCCTATGGCATGTTCCTTATTATGGACTAGTCTAAAAATTTAAATTAGTACATGGCCACTAACTTTTATCATATTTGGTTAACCTATAGAGGTGTAGCCAATCAAATCCATGTGGATATGGAGCCTTGAATGAAACACATGATCACTAAATATAATGTTATCAATGAGAAAGTGATTCTAATATCCTAAAACATGGGAATTTATAAACTAAGAATTAAACTTTCTAGGGATAAATTCGATAATGATATAGAGTTATTAGGCATATGGTCCCTATACATAGATGGGATATATTTTAAACAAGGTAGTGGATCACGTGTTTTTTTGATGGATCCCCAATGAAAGAGATACATAGCTTCGTATAGACTACATATCCCCTATAAAGATAATTTAGTGTAATATGAGGCATTAATAATAGGGTTATAATTTACATTTAAGCATAAATCCTGAGAATTGAGGGTGTTTAGTGATTCTGAGTTGGTGTTCAACTAGGCTAGGAGTAAATTTCAATGCAAATTATCTTACCTTAGGAGGTATAAACATAAGGTCCAAGACATGATCGATATGTTTAGTGAATTTAACATCATCCCTATCCCTAGGGAATAAAACCAAATCATTAACTCATTGGCATCTACAACCATGAACCTAAATCCCCTAGATGACATTGAGTTACATGAATTCTTTGTGGAACTAGTCCCTTACTCATTTATCATAAACAATGTAATGAAATTCTAGGTCTTTGAGGATGATCAATAGATTATCCAATTCCTAAGAAATATTGGGATATTTAAGTCCTAGATAATCGATGAAGTAGATAGATATAACCCTAGAACTAAACTTGATAAGTATAGGATCCTCAACATTCATGGGAAGTAGATCTTAAAAGGATGATTGCCTTAGAAAGGGCATTTGATACCCTAGACCCTACACCCCAAATGAATAAACCCAAGTTTAAGGACAAAAAATGTCAAATCATCAACCTTAATAATATGGAAAAGCCTCAAACTATTAATGTGGGTCCTAATTGGATGGGTTTTGAACTTGAATATCTTTGAAAGTTATTGCTCAAATATAAGGATGTGATCACTTAGGCCTATAGAGACCTAAAATTCTTCAACCCAAGAGTGATCACTCACACCATCTTGCTCAAACCAAAAAAAGCATTTAGGTAGAGATAGAAACCTATGAACCTAATTATGGAACCATCAATACACAAAGAGGTCCATATGTTGCTCTTTGTGGGAATAATCTTCTTGATTCACCATTATACATGGGTAGCCAACCTAGTACCCATTTGGAAGAATAATAGGGAAATTATTTTATGCATAGACTTCTAAAACTTAAATCGAGTGTCAAAAAAAGACAATTATCCATTGCCTTCCCTCACCAAGGTGATCCAAATGGTGAGTGTATCATAGATGATGTCCTTCTTGGATATATTCTCAAGATACAACTAGGTCCTAGTCAATTTATAAGATCAGGTCAAAATTACATTCACAACCAAATGGGGTACATTCACTTACAAACAAATATTATTTGGATTAATCAATGTGATAGAAACATTTCATATGGTAATGGATTTTTTTTGAAGGTTTAATTGGAAAGTGCATAATGATTTATATGGATGACTTGATTGTATTTTCAAAATATAAGTCAGCTCACATATGCCAATTTTAGAAGGTATTTGAAAGATGTAGGAGGTATGGTATTTATCTAAACCCAAACAAAATCATTTTTGGTGTCACTAAAGGTAAAATTCTATATCATATCATCACATGAGAAGGTATTTATATCAATCCAAAAAGGGTTGATGTGATTTATAAATTTCCTTTACCTAATAGCAAGAAATAATTAAAATCATTCTTTGGGAAATTAACTTTGTTCACAAATTTAGTTTTGGATTTACCAAAATTGTAAAACATTTTAATGTTATGTTGAAATAAGATGAAAAATTGGAATGGCATGTTGAATCAAAGAAGGATTTCCAGGACATACAATATGTTATCATGTAATCCCCAGTTTTTATTAGCCTAGACTACATGTAGGATTTCTACATTTACCCTTTTTATTTTGAGCACACCATATCTCCCTTCCTCACACAAGGATTGGATGGAGAGGAAAATCTTATTGCCTTTATGAGCACCAATCTCAAGAACATATAATTGAGATATTCCACTCTCGACAAACACACTTATATACTAGTGAAAGACATGAATAAATTTATACATTATATCCTCATAAATAAGATGCATGCAATCATCTCATATCTATCCATCAAACAAATGTTGGGGTAGAATTAACTAGGTGAACATAGAGGTAGATGGATGATAAAGATACAATAATATAATTTATAAATCAAACCTACTAATTTTGTTAGAGGATGGGGAATTACTTAGTTAATTATGAAAATTGATCCTATGATCACTATGTACCAAGTGGATCAGGGGCTATTACCACAATGAGATTGGTATGCCCCAATCATACATTATCTACTCTATGGGAACACATGGCTAGGATAAATCAAACATATAAAATATCCCTTAGATTGAAAGTATCATAGTATATGATAAATAAATGAGTTATCTTTAGGAATAATCATGAAGTATTATACCTCATATTCTTTTCAAAAGAAGAGGCTAAGGAGATAATGACCAAATTTCATGAAAATTTGGGAGATAGTCACCCTACAGTGAATGAAATAGCACACAAGATATTATGCACATGTTATTACTATCTGACATTACTTAAAGATGTCCATGTCCATGTATAAACATGCCATCATTGCCAGACATTCAATAAGAGGTAAACTCATGTAGCAATGTCATTACAGCTAATTATATAAATGACACCATTTTCCCAATAGGGACTAGACTTCATGGGGGTCATCAACCCCAATTCCTCAATGAGACATAATTTTATTTTCACGGCTAAAGATTATTTCACTAGGTGGATTGAAGTAGTGGATAAAAATAACAACACTTTACTAAAGTCATCAAGTTTATGGATAACAACATAACAACCCTATTTACGACCCTAATCTTAGTAGTGTGTGATAATGTCCTCACATTTCAATCCATAGATTTTATCAAATGGGCATATGACAATAGAGTCACACTAAGATTATCATCCAATCACTACCCATAGGGGAATTAGTTGGCAAAATCAACTAATAAGAATCTAATAAATGTCATCAAGAAGTCTCTAGGAAATATATCCTAGAAGTGACATTCATTCCTTAAATTCACTCTATGGGCTAACCACACTAGGCATAAACAAGTGCTCAAGACCTCACCATTACTACCAGTTTATGAACTTGATCCAATTCTACCAATTATAATTAGGTTACATACATACAATTTTATATAGTAATATATATATCAAGATGATAAAGTGAATTCTAGGATCTTGGATATTGTCTAGCTAGAGGAAGCATAGGACAAAACCTTACTCAAATTTAGTGAACATCAAGGCACTGTCAAATGATCATTTAAAAAAACTGCCAAGGTTAGCTCCTTTAGTATTTTTGATCTAGTACTACTCTAGAATAAAACTCATGAAAATAAGGGATAGCATTCCAAATTTAATACTCTCTATATTGGTCCCTACTAGATAGTTGAGCTACTTGACCAGAACACTTTCTACCTTAAAGACCTTGAAGGCAGATATTTCCCATTACCAATGAATAGATAGTTCTTGAAGCACTATTTATTAGTTACCCCTTCCAATGTGATATTAAAATAACTTGGACAAGGTTATTAATGTATAAATTAGAGTAGTTTTCTTTTTTTACGTGTTCATTTCCACTGTGTGTTTGCTTTTTATTGTGTTTTCTCATTTTTGGTGTTATTTTGTTACTATGGTCTCCACCTCTCCCAAAGCCTTGCCCCGATCTAACCCTCAAATAAAATTAAGGGAGTAAACCCAATCGAAAGGGTCCTTCAAAAAACTCAAGGTAAGTAACCACTCCAAATGTTGATGGAATCCCTTGAAGTATAATTAAACATTGGAATACCAAAGGTGAGCTTTCATTTTAAGTAAGTCAAAGGTTGTAAGAAACTCTTTTACATTTCATAGTTTAGAGGCCAGTGATTCTTAACTAAATAAGTGAATTTTAGAATATCCTCGTGTCCTGACATAATCCATCAAAATTGTACTTAAGAATAAAATCCTACAAATTAAGATCACCAAACCAGTCTAAGATCACTTGGGTATTTATAAATCTCCAAACATCACATCACCATTGCTTTGGTACTAAACCCTTAATAAATATAATTTTCAAATATCTTCATAATAAAACCTTAAAATAAGGATAGAAAAACATGTAGAATCTAAATTTTGAGTCTTCCTCAAAAGGTTTATTCAAGCAACCTCCATCGCAGGCTTTCTGGCTTCACTAACAATGAATCAAATGTCCATACCATTCTTCTCTAAGCCGTCTAACCAATAATGGCTATTTGGGAGATATAATATCTAACTTGACCTTGACTTATTTAAATAATTATTAAAATTTAATTAATTGAAGAGGTGTCATCTCACACACACTGATAGTATTTTATGGGAATAAGGCTTAGTATGTGCTTGATGTACATGAATTTAGTTCCTTTTTTATGATATGTCTAAAGATTTATTTGCAATCTATGTTTTTTATAGGAATGGAGGTTAACAATTTGGGTTTTAAGAGCTTAAACACCACTTTCCCCTTGGAAGATACCATTTGTTGTGGCCAACACACCCCCTTTTTTTGAAAAATGAGGGACCGCTCTTTGAATTTATAACTCTAAGTTCCTGAACCTTCTATCTCACTCCAACCAACTTTTTCAAGAGATAATCCTCAAATTTCCTATTCTCCCTAGTCTCCCTAAGCATATGGTTTGTTTGTAATGGCTGATTGATCCATGTTGGGGATCCTCATGACCTCTAAAAAGCTTATGCAGTCAAGATTTGATAGTATCCAAAAATAAACTAGGTGCTCTTTTATTTAGAATATTTAATGCTATAGCTTTTCTGCATGTTTTTTTATAAGGTTCCTAAAGTCTCAATCCCTTGGAGTATCAGACTCCTAGTGTCCTACATGGCACCTTATGAAATCTAGTTGGTGGCTAGGTAAGCATTTTATTCTTCATGTTTATTTTAATTTTACTTAGTCTATTTTTATATATTTTTATAGGAGGAATAGTGGAATGAAAAAATATCTATGTGGATAGTTATCAAGAAGATTAGGATTTGGTAGAATGTAACCAATTAGGGCATCCCAGTGTCAGATATGTTAATTTATTGAGCCTAATAGAGATGTTAAAACCTAGGAGATCCCAATGTAATAAGAAAGTGTCATGCAACCATGGATAGAACCTATTAGAGCCTAACCAATTAGGGTGCCTTGATGTCAGAGTGGTTAGTCTCTTGGTCCTAACAAGGATGTCAGATATTGGGAGAGTTTGATGTAATAAGAAAGTACCATGTCTCATTTGAATAAAACCTATCATAGCCTAACCAACTAGGATGCACTAATGTTAGAGTGGTCAGTCATGATAAGGATGTCAACACCTAGGAGATCTTGACCTAATGGGAGAGTGCCACATGCCTTAAATTCAAAATATTTAGTCTCTTAGAAATGATAGAGATGTCAGATCCTAAGAGAGCCTAACCAAATGGAAACATACCACATGACCCAAAAGTTCTATTTACTAAGATCTGACTAATGAGTTGGTCCAAGTGTCAAACATGTCATTCTCTTAGTCTTGATAGAGATGTTAGATCCTAGGAGAGCCTAAATAAATGATAAAAATCCATGTATCTTACTATCAGGCTTGTCAATCTTGTTAGAATTAGCTACAGGATCTAATGAATCTAATAGAAAGCATAAATAAGAGATAAAATATTAATATTAATAAACAATAATTGTATATCTAAGATAATAAAATAAATAAATAACTTAAATATGATGAATTACTCTGATAATTCAATATTAATCTAATATAGAATAGATAAATAGCCATTGCTTATATAGAGCAAGGCATGCATGATAAAGATCAGGGAACTCACACAACATGTGTAGTTCAACTAATATCTATCTAAACGAATAGTGGAGTGTAAATCCACACTAACAAGATAGGTTTCCAACCTATGTAAATGATCAACATAAGTTGACTATTAGTTAAATAATATTATCCTATATTACCCTAAATAGTGGAGTGGAACTCCACTGTAACAAGATAAGTGTCTAAGTTAACTACTAGCTAAGCAAGCTTATCATATTTGGTGCAAATTATTAATAAACATAATAAACTAATTAAAATAAGTAATTAGTACACCAAATTAATAAATATGAGTAAATGTAATAAAGCAAATAAATGCACTAACACCTCCCCATAAGTGAAGCTTAGGTAGGGTTATGCAGATAATAGTCCTGATAATGTGTAGCCATATTAGGTACTCTATATAAATAGATGAGGAAAAGAGAAAACCCAAAGGAAAAAAACTCCCAAAAATTAAGGTCTAAGAACCCCCCTAAATAACTGATGTCCCATACTCCCAAAAGAGATCGCAAGTGATGATACTTACTCTCAGTGAAAGGCTTGGTGAAAATATCTACAATCTACTCCTTCATAGGACAATATTGAAGATCAATGATCTTTGCCTAAATCAGCTCCCTAATAAAGTGCATATGAATCTCTATGTTTTTGGTTCTCTAATGATGAATTGGATTCTTCAAGATCTAGATAGTGCTCTGGTTGTCACAGTAGATGACTGATGGCTTTTGAAATGGAACACCAAGCTTAGTGAGAATATTTTGAATCCAAATAGCCTTAGTAGTGGCATTAATAGCACCACGATACTCAACCTCTATATATGAAAGAGAAATAGCATTTTTTTTCTTGCACTACCAACAAATGGGGTCAGATCTAAAGTGAAATTTGTAACCAAAAGTGGACTTACAATCATCATAATCACCAGTCCAATCAAAATCTATGTATCCCACCAAGTCTAAACATATACCTACTATATAATGTATCCCATATCTAATAGTGCCTTGAATGTAGCTCAAAATACACTTGGAGGCTCTTCAATGAAGCTCATGTGGTGACTGCATAAAGCATGAAACCATGCCAACTACATATGAAATGTTAGGTCATGTATGAGTTAGATAGATGAGGTTGCCTACAAGCTGGTGATACAATGTAGCATCAACCAAGGGAGTAGAACAATGAACCTCAAGTCTAACTCTAGATAAGAAAGGAGTCGGTGTAGGCCTACAATTAGCCATGTGAAACTGAGCTAACAATTCCATGGCATATTTGGGTTGTGAAAGTGTAATCCTAAAAGAAGATCATGATATCTAAATCCTGAGAAAATAATACAATAATCCCATATCTATCATATAAAACCTATCAAGAAGTGCAGTCTTAACACTATTGATGATGGATGTTGTGCTCCCTATAATAATGAGATCATCAACATAGAGCACCAAGTACAATAGTGAATCCTCCTATCATAGAATGTAGACATTTGGATCTGAGTGACATCTTAAGAACCTGACGAAGAGAATAAATATGTCCATATTAAAATACCAAGCCCTAAGGGCTTGTTTTAGACCATAGAGATACTTTTTCAAGTAGCATACCAATGAAAAATCTTGAATGAACCCCTGTGGCTGCTCCATATAAATCTCCTCATGAAGATCCCCATGAAGAAATGCACTCTTCACATCCATCTGATGTACAACCCAACCATGAGTTGCACCAATAACTAGTATCAAGTGAATATAATTCTTCTTAGTAATAGGTGCAAAGGTTTTTGTATAGTCAATGCCTTCTACTCAGGAAAAACCTTTAGCCACTAAGCATGCTTTATACTTATCAATATTTCCATCTACTAAAAACTTAGTCTGATATATCCACCTACATCATACTAATTTTATTCGCTTAGGAAGAGGAACAAGATCCCAAGTGTTGTTCTTAATGAATGAGTCATACTCTTCTTCCATCATTGAGTCCCACTCAACTATTCTTGTGGATTCTTGAAAAGACTATGGATCAGAAGTTATAGCAATGTAGAAATGTAGAAGATCATGTTGTGACCATGTTCTCATTTTATCTAATAGATCCCTAACAAGAGGGTCTACATCCACAAAAGTCTGTCTATCCCACAAAGGTATCAATGGATGAGGATATAGAGAAGGAGGAGGAGGAGTAACGTGACCTACTAAACCCTGTTGGGGAGGTATTACATCATCATCCATGTGAGTAGATGAAGTAGGAGTATCATCATCACTGTTATCTAATTATTCTAAGGAAGAAGAATGAAAAATGTTAGAAGATAAGTATGAATGACTTTATTCAAAGTAAACACTTCTCATTATAATAAACTCATGTGAATCTAGATCAATGAGCTAATATCCCTTAACACCATCAGGATATCCCACAAATATGCAAGTTCAGCTTTGTTGTTCTAAAGCATGATGCTTGTTTGAAGGTATGTGAGGCAATGTTGGACTATTGAAGACTCTGAAATGATGCACATTTAGCTTCCTATTACAACAAGCTTCAAGAGGTGTTATCCCCTTTAAAGCTTTGTGAGGAACTCTATTCTATATATATGCAGCATAATTAATCACTTCCACCCAGTACTCAAGTACTAATGATTTTACATGAATCATACAACTTTCCATCTCTTTTAATAATTTATTATTCCTCTCTGCTACACCATTCTATTAAGGTGTGTATGCAGCTAAATTTTGAATATAAATTCCTTCAAGAGCATAGAATTATTCAAAATTATTGTTCACATATTCCCTCCCATTATTTGTGTAGAGAATCTTGACATACTTACTAGATTGTTTCTCTGCTAGAGTTTTAAACTCTAGAAATCTATCAAATACTTCAATCTTGAGTTTTAGAAAATAAACCCAAGTATATCTGGAATAGTCATCAATAAATGTGAGAACATAATAGGTTTTACTAAAATAAAAAGTAGGTAATGGACCCACTAAATCACTATGAACAAGTTCAAGTATTTGTGTAGCCCTCCAAGCCTTCCCTTTATCAAACTTATCCTCTAGATGTTTGCCTAAGGCACAACCATGACATACACCCCCTAAAAACTAGATCTATAGAACTCATGTAACCATCTTCTACTAACTCAGCTACTATAAATAATGGTAGTTTAGATGACCAAAGTGCTCATGCCATAACTTGCTCATTGAATCAGTGTGTGAGAGAAAAGTTGGAGAGGAAGACTGAGGCACAAAGTGGGAGAATGAATAAATCTGAGTATTATTGTTGACTTTTCCCACTACAACTAAGGCATTATCCTCCAATTTTTTGATTGATACAGAATCAGGTGCAAAATCAACTTTCCTACCAGTATCAAAGTAAGTGATTTGGTAGATAGAAAGAAGGTTAGTTGATAAATATGGCACATAGAGGACATCCTCAAATACACCACTATCAACATCAATTGTACCTTTTCCTATAACATATACATAGAGGACATCCTCAAATACATAGAGAATTTGTCAGTGTAACAAGTGTCATAGCTTTCCCTTTCCATAAATTTTAAGGAGTGGAAGAACCCTTTGAAGAGGATTGATTGATGTTATTCTTTTTGAGAAGACCCTTAAGTTCATCAATCTCTTTCCTCCAACAATCTTGTTCACTATGAAAACCCTTTTTTCAATAAGGGAAAGGAGTGTCAGTCCTTTTTTTTGAATCCCCTTTCTTATTAGTGGATTCATAATCTCCTTGTGAGGAAGATTATTTCCCTTTAATATTATCTTTCTGTGACTTATTATAATTATTTTGCTTCTTTTTACTTGAACATGTATTTGATGTTGATGTTGAAACTTGCTTATGTTGAGGTTGACTTGCAACTAGAGCTTGAGATTTAGATGACTTCATTAGACCCATATCTATTAACTTTTCTTCTTCAGCCATTAGAATCTTAGAGAATATCTCAAAGGTGGGCATCTAATAAGATGTGCCCAATGTGAGTCAATGAGTCTCAAAACTAGAGATAAAGGATGAATATTCAGGACCTAATTTGTGTAAGGCACTAAAAATCAATTGAATATCCTTTTTATCAATTTTACATTCAAAAAGTTATGCTCTAAGATCTATGACTTTAGTGATGTAGTCTTGTATTGTAGCATAATTTTTAGGATCCAAACCAATGAGTTCATTGTCAATTTGGTAACCATGAACCTCATCTATTTTTCCAAACAATGATGTTAATTTATCCCAAACCTCTTTTGGATTTATACATTTTTCAAGATGGAAATTCAAATCTAAAGACATGTAAGACTAAATTCATCCAATTACTTTAGTAGTTTCAAAGAGAAAGTATTGCAATTCTTTTGCATCAGTAGGTGGAGTAAGAAGAGTTGTTATGTAAGGCATATATCCTAACATCATTAATGCATTCCAAGCATTTTATTTCCATGTATTATAGTTGTATGATGTTAATAGTGGGAACTTAGGATTATTCCCCATGATGCAATCAGAAATAAACTATCACAAAGTAGAAATCAAAGTACATAACACACCACAAAAGCCCCTTGAATTACTTAGTTTTATTCCACCCAGCAATTATTTTTGGCAATTTATAATTGAGTGAAAATACAAGGTTCTATTATAATTTTTTTAGTTTACAAAGAGCTCATTTAGGACCTCTAGTCTAAAGTACAAAAAATATGCACTTTATTATAAAAATTTCTGCACCAATGTGTTATGATCAAAAAAATAATAACTTTTAAAAAAATAGGACCTCAATTCAAGGTCGTATGTGAAATTTAAGAGCCTCTAAAGTTGTAAAATTGAGGATGGGCAAAAGCTACTATATAAAAATCCAAACTCTAAAAAAAATTAAAAGTATAGAAGTGAAGAGCATAAAATTCTAAGCTATTTCAAAAAAAAATTCACTCAAAAATAACTCTCGATGTTCAAGCGGTGGGCTCCCAAAGTTTCCCTATCAAATCTACCTTCTAATCTGTGAGGCATGCCAAAACAAATTATCTACACAATCTGTATGACCATACTTGGGAGCAAAAAAAATTTGTCTTCTGGGGTGACTGTGTCAAATTGGACAAATTTTATATGGATCTGTAGGTTTTAACATCTTTTGAATGCAATTTTGAGGTCTATTTTACTCAAAAATGCTTTGATTTTTAGGTACCTACCAAATTTGGGTGTGGTGCTTTTGGATCAAACTCTTGGTAATTTCACTTCATGTGCTCAATTTGGATAAAATTTTAGATGATTTTGACTATCTCAGGCACTCTAAACTCAATGGTGAGCTCAAAAATTCTCTACAAATCTCTAATTTATACCTATATACAAAATCAAAAAACTGGTCCTATATATGGATATTTTTCTCTTGAATATTTAGCAATCTATAGATTCAAGATAGCTTTGGTACCATGTTAGAATTAGCTACAAGATCTAATGAATCTAATAGAAATCATAAATAAGAGAAAAAATAGTAATAGTAATAAAAAATAACTATATATCTGAGATAATAATAGAAATGAATAAATAGCTCAAATATGATAAATTACTCTGATAATTCAATATTAATTTGATATAGAATACATAAATAGCCATTGCTTATATAAATCAAGTGTGCATGATAAAGATTAGGGAACTCACACAACACGTGTATTTCAACTAATATTTATCTACATGAATAGTAGAGTACAACTCCATACTAAAAAGATAGGTGTCTAACTTATGTAAATGATCAACACAAGTTGACTATTATTTAAACAATCTTATCCTATCTTACCTTAAATAGTGGAGTGGAACTCCACTGTAATAAGATAAGTGTCTAAGTTAACTACTAGCTAAGCAAGTTTATCATATTTGGTGCAAATTATTAATAAGCATAATAAACTAATTACAATAAGTAATTAGTGAACCAAAATAATAAATACAAGTAAATACAATAAAGCAAATAAATGCACCAACAAATCTCTTAGACCTGATAGAGATCTTAGGAGTTAGGAGAACCTAACTTATCACATCAGGCCACATGGAAATTTTCATACAAGACTGGTAAGAAAATCCCAATAGGACCAAAATGGTTAAAATAAAGTATAGTTATAATCAAAGGAATAATCATAAGATGACATATATCTTCTAGCAGGCATTCTCTTTATCTTAATCATATAAAGATAAGGTGTTAGGTCATGCCTAGGTGTAAACCACTATAGGGTGAGCTAATGATCAGAAGACACATGGCACAAAATTATCACTTGTTAATCTTTGAATATAATATGTTTGTGTGCCTACCATGATTTGGGTATTAATTGAATGGTAAAATGGGCCTTAATTAGATATTCTAAAACATTGTTTCCCAACCACCAAATGTACCAGGTGACATATAATTGAGATCTATGAGTTTAATTACCAATTAGTAAATAAATGGGAGGATTGAGCCACCAACTTAAATTTTAATTCACACTAAGTGGGATTCCAAGCACCATTAAATAAGGATATGTATGTAGATCCCTATAAGTGCCTTAGGATGAGCTCATTAAGTAGCTTACTCCTAGTTTCCTAAAACCCACTCCTTGCTTTCTGATCTAACCTATACCCTTTGTGTTTTCACCCTTTACTCAATTTTATTTGTCACCCAAATCCCTCCTAGCTATAATTTTCACCTCATCCTTGAACCCCAAAGTCAAGCTAGAATATTGGAATACATTATTCCTAGATGGCTTGATGTGTTATAGGTACTAGAATGAAATATTAAAGGTTATTGATCTAGTAATTAATTCTTCCAATAATTATTATGAGGATAAGGTAGAATTTTAAGATGCCCTTTAGACCTATATCAAGTGTGGGCTACAAAAATCCATAGCTAAGCTTGAAATTTTCCCTTATGCCAACCTATTTAGAAAATTGTTGCACAAGTGAAGTGAATACAAGATGGCATCCATGACATGGTCTACTCTATAAACAACTGGCATCAGCTCACCAAAATATTTGGAGAAACCTTCAAGTCTTACTACAACTTCCTTGAGTATAGATTGTCTTATGATTCAACTGCCATGACCACCTAGATGATCTCCCACTAGATTCATAATGCCTTGAAGGACTGAGTTGATATCCTTGATGCAAGTTGGGTTAATAAGATGGACATAAATACATATAATGTCCAAACTTTTAAATAATGAATCTATATTGGGATGATCTTGTTTAACCAACTATTCAAGGATAGCGACTGTCTACATGTCAACATCCTATGGATTCCCTTGCTCCACATAATTATTCAATGTGAGTAGGTCCATGATCTAGGAGGGGTAATTAAATTCAACATGATTAAGGTGATAAGTGGTACTTATGGAAGCAATTATTTTTATATGATGAGTTACCTAGTGGATATAGTCTATGGGATACTCACCTTTAAGTTGTTCAACTTTCTTGCATGTGTTCCTAGAGGTTCAATGGTCCATGTATTTTTAAATAATCTATATGGACACCACTATCACAATAACATCAGGGATATTTTTGAGTCATTATACCTAGGGGTTTATAGTACCATTATTGAGGCACCCATGCCTTATCTATAAAAATCAATTATCGATTCCTTTATTTCATTGGTGATTACTAGTACTATCAAGATGATACTATCATTTAGGTGATAGGTGTTCTCAACTATCCCCTCTACTTACCCTACCAAGTCCTATATTTTCTATAAAATTAATAAATTATTTATCATATGGTAGAGGGTGTCTTTAATAATTACATCAATCATCATTAGAAGGCATGCCCAGCCCTCTTGATCACTATCAAGTACCATGTGTATAGGGCCTTCTCTTTATTACAGGATATAGAAGCTAGGAGGGACCCTTTAACCCTAAGAATATTTAAGCACTAATATTAATACCCTCATGGCATCATTAATTTCCACTTAGGTAATAAATCAACCCATCTAAACCTCAACTATGTCCACCAATCTGAGGATGATGATGAGTTATAATTGAATCCAGTCAATGACAAGAGGTGATCACTTAGATTGAGGCCCACAAGAATAAATGGAAGAAGGTTCATTTTAGGCCATCTATTACCCATTCTATGATATCTTAGCATACATATGATATCGAGGTAACTCCACTAAAACTATCCATAAGGATTTTATAAGGAGTCCCAATAGCTTCTCCTCTGAGAGCTCTTCCTACACTTTAGACCTTAATTCCTCCACCACCTTATCTTGTTTGATCAGCTCAACCTCATTAAGTCCAAACCCATGTATCCTAGCCTAAGGTAACTCAAGTTCAAGTGACTTGACCTCATGTCCTTTAAGCCCTAAGGTTTGATACCAATACTAGCCTAGAGACTAGTATACAGTGAGATAAGCAACTAACACTAGCACATGTCCCTTTCCCCACTCCCTCCACTCTCTAGCAACCTTTTATGGCACCACTTGGTTTTCCAATTACCCTATTATCCACTTAGGTTATGTCTCCCTTGTTCCCCATTTTTCCTCTTCCATAAATCCCCTATGTTCCTTTAGCCTTAATATTTCCTAGTTCCCTTGCCTCTTCTTTCCCATCTTCCCCATCCATTTCACAGTTTGGGACCTCCCCAGTGCCCTTACTAGTCATTGTGTAGACCCAAGGGCCCATGGTCTCCTTACATCTATCTAGTATGGTTGTAGCTCCTATAATAAATGTAACTACATGTATAACTCAATTAGCCTAAACTATTCCAATGATGCCCTTTGTGGTCCATCAGCTCCGTTAGTCATCGCCTATAGCTTATACCACCTCTACTCCATCAACTATAGCAACCCAAACTGACCCAAGAAAAAGGCCAAGGAATAATTAGAAGGTAATGTATCCTTAAACTTTCATCTAATTACCAATTTCCCCTACTTGACCTCCTCTATAGGTTTCCACTACTCCTCCTATACCACCTCTAGTAGTTCCTCATGTCATTTCTTGACCTCCATTTTCCCTCATCCTTGCACATACGGATTCAAATTGAATAAATTGATATCCTCCTTTATATTGAATTCCCCTCTCTTTATATACATAGACCCTTAGGTTGACATGACTCAAATCTAGTGGAAAAAATAGATGTTACCTTGATCCCCCCCATTTGTCTTACTTCACTACACCCCTATGGATCCTCCTCCTTCACTCTTTTCTTCATTCATCCCTTCCACTTCCTCCATTCCCCCTCCACCTCATCCTCCACATGTCACCACCATCTTTGTCACCCCACCAACATGTCCTCCAACCCCAAGTATGGATGTACTACCTCAGGCACTTGGCATGATAATGTAGGGTAATTTGAACATGCAGTGGGACTTTTATTCCATCATGAGAAATATGTAGAGGATCCTCACTCAAAAACTCATGCATGAGGGGAACCTTGTCATCTTCTACACCCAATAGGATCTATTCTCTCTCACCAAGTTGAGGACTCCCATAGAATAAGAAAAGGTAGTTAAATACCCAATATCAATCCTCCAATCCACCCATGATATGTTAGATAAATTAATGGAGGACATGTAAGAGAAACTCTAAGATTTTGAAGCATAAGTGAAAAATTATTTCCTGGTGGGCCTAATTTGATAATTCAAGGACACCCTCTTGAAACTTTTATCAATAATGGGAAAAATGGTTGAGACTCAATCAAGTTTTAAGATGCATATTTAGATTACCCAAACCTATTTAGAAAGGATTTCTCGAGTAAAGAGCAAATTCAAGAATTTGGAGATCATAATAAACAAGGGCATGTTCATGGAGCTGAAGTTTATGCCCACTTGAGACCTAAGCTTAAACCAAACATATGTTGTGAGAATTAGGGTAATAATTAAGGAATGTCAAGGCATAACATAGACTATGGTGAGTCCCCTAAAATAGGGTAGGAAAAAGATATTGGCTTACTTTAATGAATTCAATATCTTAGTGTTAATCCATCCAGATGGCACTCTACTAGACAAGGGTGAATTTGGAGTCCACTTGGGTCACTTTGACCAGGGTATGTGGAAGAAGGTGGCTAGAGAAAATAAGGATGGGGCCTAGGTTATGCTTGAACTCTCAACATAATCTACCACAAGCATTATTAAAGTGTCATAAGTCTAAGTGGCTATGTTTTCCACACTTCAAGTCTATCAAATATTGGTTTTTGAGTCAAAAATAATCTTCAAGGATCCTCTAATGAATCTAGCCAATCTGGATCAATAATTTGACTTAGTGGTAGCACCATTGATGGTGAGGGAAATAGAGTCCAAGAAATTGAGATGTAGTTCATCCATAGCTCTTCCATGCATCAGTTTGGTGGGTCCTTGGGGATCTTTGGAGCAATTTGGGAGGATTTTTATTTTTATTTTATATAGTTATAAAAACCAAGAGTGGCCATCAGGGCCTAGGATGGGAATCTCATGCTACTAGGAGGTGAGCCCTATCCTCATTTATAAATATGTAACTATATTATATTTTGAAGGTAAACATTTTTAGTCCCAAAATTTAGTTAGAATTAAGTCAGTATTTCACCAACTTCTTCCTTCACCCTTTTGTATTGTGAATGTTTTCCTCTATCTATATCTTTGTAAATGTACTTGTTTTTAATTAATGCAATCTTTACATTTTTGTAGAATTCATGGTTTATTTATCAAAATATCAATTGTTTCTAGTTTTCAATGAATTTTAGTGCTAATAAAATTGAACTAAGTATCTTTTGCTTAATGAATGCATTGTTTATAATGTTTTTTTACATTCTAACCCATATATAAACCCTTTTCATTTACCTCACAATATTCTTAATCTTTGTGTTAACCTACAGGTTATCTTGGAAGGGTCCATGTGTTTTGAATATTGATATTTAGTGAGGGGTTTAAAATCAAAAAAAAAAATCCTATTTCCTCATACCTTTCCCATTGTGTAATATTGAGGTATAACCTTTGGTGAATCTCAGCACATATTGGTACAACTATGCCAGGGCATCTATCTTGGTTCTTGAAGCATTAATACCTATCATGCCTGAAAATAATCTTTCCTACCCTACTTTATCCTCATTTTGATGTTTATTTTAGAACTTAAACATTATATATATTTTATAAATCTATGAAAAATGGCCCAAATATCAAAAAACAACTAAGAGTTTCCTTATCTAATAAATCACCCCAAGTGCAATTGCACATATCTTAAACCCCTAGTAATAATAGACATGGTTCTTTGAGTTACAAAGGTTAACCTGCTCGGTCTTTAGATTGAACTAGCATCAATCCTAAAATTAATGATGGGATATTTTATCCCATACATTTTCTCCTAATTTCCCCTATGGGATACTCAATCCCATGAGTGCTTTTGAAGGTGTAAAGGAACTCGAGTAAGACAATAAAAGTGATTTGAATTTTTATTATAATAAAAATTATTCCCTTGACTTTGTATGTAATTTAGTTTTTTCATTGGTTGATTGATTTATTTAAATTAATTATTAAATATAAATAAGAGGTTACATTTTTTTTGTGTCATGGTTATTTACATCACAAATACCACACATATCTATCCTATCTAGAGGCCAGTCTTAGAGGCCATGTTTTAACCTACATTTTGGGAAATACATAGTTAGAGGTTCAGTAATGGTGTTATATTTTTATTACAAGTCATATAGTGTGGTTTTTAATTAAACAACAAAAAATTAGGTTTGATAACTCCTACATGAAATATCTTATATCATTGATTCCTTTCCTTATTTTCAATCTTCTAATACTAGCCTTTGTCCTTAAATAATTCCTACATAGTTTAACAATTTCATTGAGAATTAATTTATTTACATCTCATTTTCTCATTAGGTTCAAGGACTCTAAAAAAATATCATCTAATAATTTTAATAAAAATATATAACTGAGTTATTCATTCAACTCATTTCTACATCTTCTATATATAAATAGGAATCGATCTAGATAATATTCCATATTTTCATCTTCTTTTTATTTTATATAGAAGAGTTCCTCCTTTATATCTATTACCCTACAATTGTCTTGATATCTTTCTAATAATCCATTTTATATTTCATCCCATGAATGAATGGAATATTGTTGCAAACCTAAAATAACCTCATAATTAAATCCCTAAGTTTAAAAAGAAATACTTTCAATTTTTTATTATTTTTTTTGTAGTCATAGGCTTGAACTAATAATTTGAAATCAAAAAAGAATATGTCAGGATCTTATGTTGACATCCCCCTAAAATTAGGTAGTATGAATGAGAATATGTTCTTCATTGGGGCATTCTCATCTTGGTCTAGGACAATACGATAGTTAAAAGTTCTTCCTAGTAATTGAGCTCTATCTACCCTAGGCCTATTTCCTAGATTCAATATATTTTCTAGATTGTCTCTAATATTTTCTCAATCAATTTTATAAATATTTGTATTGGGATTGGGTTCTTAGGAATATATCTTTCCTTTTAATCTCTTAATTTATGGTAAATTTCTCTTAATCAACTATTAACTTACAATTTTATACCCTACTGACACCTAGAAAATACCCAAAAATAGTTGCAACAATGATGGGCATCGTCAATAATCTCATTTAATCAACTATTTTAAGTTGTTGTCATATCAAACTAGGGTTTGGGTCAAATGGCAATCGATATTAAGGTATGTAATATAGTGGCTAGTAGTTGTATGTTTGGTAGGAGTAGTAGATCATTTACTCCTAAATATTTAATCTACTTGATTGAACTAAAAACTAACCTATTTCTTGTAAATCAAACACATTTATTGAATGGAAATGTTTGTAAGGGAAACACACTTGCTGAAATTGAAAATGCTTACAAGGGAAACACAATTATTGGAAATGAAATTGCTTTTGAAAGAAACACAACTAATCTAAGTTTATATAATTGAAATTGCTTTGAAATTCAAAATGTTGAAATTAAACTTGATAAAAAAACACATTTATAAACACATATATCTACAAGTTAAACATATAATACAATGGTTTTCGTAAAGGAATGAATGATAAACATAGATAAAAATATAAACATGTAAATAACACAATAGATCATGTTTCTTTGGTTGAGTGAGCCCTTTCTCTCCCTTGGAATAGGATTATAAAAACATTAACTTTGTATAAACTTCATGAAATCAATTTGTCATTAATTTTATAAATTATTACAATCTAAAATTTAAATATTTTATGTTTATTATTCAATTATCTATACTTTCTACCATCTCTCTACTAACTTATTATGAATGAGAAGGTTGTATTTATAATACAACTTCTTCTTTGAGAGTAAAAAATTAACAAATCATTTTAGAACTAATTTCATAATCTTAACAACATAAAAAAATAGTTTTGAAATTGATTCTTATTCTAAGATAACTAACAAAATTTGATTCATACATTATTTGGAGAATATCATTAATCCTCATTATTCAAGAAGAAAATAGTGGTAAGTTCTAGATTCACAAATCCATCATCTTATAGTTTGTTAGAGAGAATATAGGTTGTGTATTTTCTTTCTAACAACTTATGATTTTATTGGAGAGAATTAATCACAATCTTAGCCAATTTGATTTCTTCCAACAACTTGATGCTTGAGATATTCATAGTAGTTTAAATATTATAAATATATGGTCTTATTTTATTTTATTTTTAAATTAAAAAATAATATAAATATATTTCATATAAGTACTTACTAAAAATAGGTATAAATCATCTCTTTTACTTTCATGTTGCCAAAGTTGCAAACCATTGTAGTTGATTTTTTACTTATGTTTATTTTTTAAAGTTTATATTTATAGAATTTATATATATATAAAGATTATAAAACTTATTTTAAAACATTATATAATTCATTATTTAGTCTACTAGATCCCAAAATCAATCATAATCATATTTGGATCAAATTTTGTGCATCTCTAGAACTAAGACTATGCACTTTTGGAACTAGGACTAGTAATTTCTAGAGCTAGCTGAAATGCTAATAACTTTTGCATACAAACTCAGATCAAAATGATTATTTTTTTGATAGGAATTTGAATATGTAATTAGATTCAAGTTATGGATGTCCTTGATTACTATTTTTTATATTATCTAAAATCATTATATTTTGTCCTTAAACCTTCACATGCCAAAAATAACAAACAAACCAACATTAAAATATAAGGCTTGATTTTAGTTGATATAAAGGTGTTTATATGATTTATATGATATTTCACCAATAGTCCATCTACCTCAAAATTAATTGAATAAACTTGGAGATGATTTATATGGAACTCTGAAGCTATTGATGATCTCTAGAGCTACATGAAGGTTGTTCTTGATTTGGTATTTTAGCACTTCAAAATTTATTATCTACATTGATGTTTCATTACATCATCCATATACAAAATTTGGTACTTATTCTTCAATAATTTTTATAAAATAGAAATAATATAGACTATAATGACTTCTAAATAATAGACTAGACATATATCCCATATTTCATTCTAAATAAGTAAAGGTTCTTAAAACTACATCTAAGTCCAATTTAAAATATGAATTATGAAAGATAAAATGATATTATTTACTAATATAATGAGACATTTTATGGTCTAATCAACTCATACCTCCCATTTATTGGGGAAGATATCAAAATTTTCAAGCCACTTTATGGAACCTTTTACCAATGGAAGGATTGGCCCATATGAATTTTTTGAGCATTTTTTCAATATTTTGGACCAAGTTTTTAGATGAAACCCAACATGATTAATAATACACATGGGTGATAATAAGCACTTTCAAGTAAATTTGAGACCTCCCAACCAGCCATAACGGTTTGGTGATCTAATATGAAATCTTTTTTATAACCCTATCCACCACATATTGCCATGATATATATGGGGAGGCCTAGAATGCAAATGGAATACACAATAACTTGAAATTTTCATCAAGCTAGAGACATTTACAATCATAGAGGCTCAACTAGGGATGTAGAGGGAGGAAGGTTTATCTATAGCATTGAGGTTTTCTCCATTGAATGAAAAATCTTTAAGCAAGATAATAACTATTAATACAGTGCATAACATTAGCAACATTGGCTTCATCTTCAATGATAGTGAAAGGAATCATCTGAAAAATGTTCATTTAGTACTTTTCTTTCAACATTCACATACAATGAACTACAACAATAAGCTAAGAAGATCTAATTCTACATATAGAAGGATCCTCAATAATCAGGGAGATACCATGAATAAGCCCTTAATATTGAGCATTGGCTAGTAGATATTCAAAACATTTAATAGTGAGAACATATAGAGTAGGGGATAATAGGAAACCTTGACTAATAGATATATAAATACCAAATTAATCAGAGCTAACTCCATTAATGGAAAGAAACTTTGAGGCATCAACAAAAAACATTTTCACTAATTACAAGAAAATTATGTCAAAACCTAAGGTTTGTAACATAGCTATAATAAAAGTTCATTCAATGCAATCATAAGCTTTTTAAAAATTAATTTTAATAAAGATATATTTTTTATGGGAATGGTGATACCATTCCATACCCTCCAACACAACAATGACATTATCCAAAACATATCTACTTTGAATGAAGTTAGTATGCTCAGGTTAAATAATCAAGGGTAGGAGATAATGAATATGAAGTGTTGACAGTTTGGAAATGATCTTATAAGATACATTGAGAAAAGTAATGGGTTTCTAATTATAGATTAATTTGGGGTCTCCTTGTTTCAAAATTAATTTTATTTTTCCTTTATTAATACCAAAACCCAAATATTAGGTGTGGAAGGCTTCAAGATAGACTTGATATAATTTTGACCCAACAGTATCCCACATTTTTTTATAAAATTCACAATGAAATACATCACAACCAAGATATTTATCTTTCATTATGACACCTAAATTCTACCAATTTAGTTTTATGATTAAAAAAATTAAATTGACACACTAACTCAATCACAATCCTAAAGTCAATTTTCCCACTAACATCATTTCCCTCCCTCTCTGGATAATTAATTAATTAAATCATACACACATATTTCATAAAATTAATAAAATATGGAATTTTTACCTCATCCAGACATCTTCCACCCTTCTCTTAACTAAGTGTTGAGTCATCCATCCACCTCCTTAACTTTCTCAACCAATTTTATAGTCAGCATTGAACATTTCAACTATTTTGATTCATTCCTAAAATATTTTATACTAACAACTAACTCTCCATCTTCCTCTCACACACATGGAAAATAGTCATCATCCATTGAGATGATGACTCAAATCCATCATTTAATATTAAAAATTAAACAAATCTAAATTATTCCCAACCATCCATCTTCTCACTCGAAAGCCTATAAATGGAAGTGTCATCCTCCATTTTGATCATCCACCTTCAAGCTATCAAATTATTATAGAATTCAGTTTACACATCCATTGATAATCCAAGCTACTTGCACCCATATGCGACCTAATTCAACTTTATTTAGATAAATGAATTGAGCACCAACATCCAATGAAGAAAGAGAAAATTATATGTTCATAATGGATAAGGTGATGAGTGTATTTTATATATTTTATAAGTATCTTATTGTTTAGCTTTTTTTTGTTGTTGTTTCTCAATCTAATATTTTAGTTTATATTTTGAATAAGAGTTATATTAATTTGATTCCTAGCTTGCATTAAAACTCTAAATTTTAGCTATCACATTCTGGCACGTCCATATTCCTACATCTTGATCACTATAATTAGATTATTTAGGTTTTTTAAGTTATTTTTATTCTCTTTTAGATTGTATTTTTGTTCAACCTTGGTCTTGGAAGTCGATTTTGCAATTTTCAAGTGCTTTTTTGGATTTTTTTGTGGTTATATGTGTCTTTGTGTAATGATAGTGTTTATCTCTAGAATAACAGGTTTGTATAATATTTCAGTGGGTTTGCATAACATCTTGGCAATTTTGTTCTTATCCATTTTCTAGGTTTTCCTTGACAATTTTCTAGCTTTTTATTTTAACATTTCTAATTTTTTTACAGCTAACATCTGGTTTGCATCTTTTTTGGTTCTTGTGTTGTTCTCTGTCTATTTTTTTGAATTATATAGAATGATGGTTTTATTTAATTTTTTAGTGGATTTGATTTACAAAATGGTGGATTTGTAGCATATTTCATTGGGTTATATACAAATGTCAATAGTTTTGTCAAAATTGTTAGATAGTTTCATTTTCTATGTTTTTGTTTATGTTTTTACTAACTATTCTTTGATTGTTTCTAGTTTTTAGCTTACTAACATTTGACTTTTATTATTTCTCCTCTTTCTAGAGTAGTCTTTTTCTATTTTTATGCATGAATAATGATGGTTTTGTGCAACGTTGTAGTGGTTTCATTGTTTAGAATAATGGTTTCATTGGTTAGAATAGTGGTTTTAATAAATATTTCAATGGTTTTGGCAAACATTTTGGTAGTTTTGTTCAACATTTTGATGGTTTTATTCTCTGCACTTTTATTTGGTTTTTTTTATTTTTCACTGCTTTCTAAATTATTTTATGTTTCCATGATTTTATATCTTTGTGTAATAATGATTTTGTTCCATAGAGATAGTTTTTTTTGTTTACTTTATGTGTTATCATTTTGCCTAACTTCAGGATCTTTGGGTTACCTAGCTCTTCACAAACAAATTACTAACTTATTTGTGTAGGACACTTTCCAAAGAAATAAAAAGTAAAACCAAAAAGAAAATATTTATTTTGATTTTTTTCTAACCTTCTTTATTTTTCAAATTTTTGATATTTACAATTTTAGTACTTAAATCACATTGTTATTTATTGCAAAGCTTCGTATTTTTATTATATATAGTTATGTATGCTCTTTCCTTGGTATCACATTAGTCACAATACTCAAAAATTAAAAAGTAATCTTGTGACTTTGTTTTACCTATGTTACACTTGTGTTTATGCTCTTTTCTTTAGCATCACATCAGTAGTGATACCTAGAAATCATAGACAAGTTCCAACCTCTTTTTTTCTAAGGGATCTATCAACCATAGATTTCACCACCACATAATAGGCTAAACCCCATGTACCAGTGGGGTATATAAATTGAGAATATGTTGTTTCAATTACCTAAGAGATTATGTATTTTAAGCACACCATGGTGTGATAGGATTCCATGCTCCAATACCTAAAGTTTCAACGGTGATCTTGAAATTTAATTTTTTTGACATCAACCTATTGAAATATTATAGTTAGGTTAGGCACATTGGGACTAGAACCATTTGTGTTTGTCTATTAAATTAGAATATTCCATGGTTTTAGACCTCAATGTAATTATAGGTATATAGTTGTATCCCCCTTAAATAAGCTTATATAAACCTTAATCCTAGGATATCCATTTTAGTCATTTAAATTATAGTGTTCTAGCAAGTGATTAACTCCAAGAAGTTACTCTCAACTTACCCTCGAAACCAAGTTGAGTGGGATATGGGTATGGTTCTACCTTTATATTTAGTGCTCTAAAACATTGAGCTGACACTTTTTAATAGACAAGTCAGTATATATGAGATCTTACAAGATATTCAAGTCTTTTTGCCTAGTATTATCCCTTTATGTGACTTGCATATTTTTTTTGGTTAAATTATAGCTTATTTTTTCCTTTTCTTTCATTTTACCCCCTTTTGAATACCTCGTAATTGAAGTTTTTATGTCTGAAAAACTAAGTTTAAAGCCTTAAAAAAATCTTAAAACAAGAAAGAAATTCCAAAAGCTAAAAAATTGTTCTCAAACATTTATACTTTCAATTTCATCTTTAGTTTCATAATTTTTTCATCAAACCTTCAAAATCAATGTCTCCTATTATAATAAAAATGGCCTTATTAAATAATATTGAATTTAGAAAACAAACTTTTGGGAATGACCCTTTCCAATTTAGAAGTCAAGAACATCATATTGAGATCAATGACAATGTTAATGATGAGGGACCCTATCAAGGTGAATATTCCCATGAAGTCACCTTTCATAAAAATCCCCCATCTTAAATCATGGACTATCTCTTAGAAAATAGAAATGAGTTATTATTATAAATTTTGGATCTATGAGCTAAGTTTACTTCGGAGTTTGATCCCAAAGACTTATCACTTTTAATTACAAGGAAATAAATCACACCTCTCATCTAATAAAAAATAACATCTAATGATTTACTAGGGAATATAAAATAACTTCTATGTTCCACTAACACCAATCAAAGTGTCTCCCAAACTTACATATATAAAGGTAAGGCAGTTATAGATGAAACATCTCAATAAATCCATGCCTTTTATGTTGAAAATCATGTTAAAAATTAGAAAGGGAGATGGCCAAAATTAAGGCCAACAATTCAATTAATCATCAAATAAATCAATTAACAAATCTAAATTATAATTTAAATATACATTCAAATTTAAATCAATCATTCAATCAAAATAGAAATCATAATTTGAATGTACATTCAAATTTGAATCAATCAATCAATAAAAATCAAAATCAAAATTTGAATGTGTATTTGAATTCAAATTAAATCCCCAATCCAATTTTAAATATCGTTTGAATACCAATCCAACTAATCAAAATCAAAATCAGCATTTGAACATTATAGATACTAATAATTATTTTGGTTGAGAATGGAAGAGAGTGAATAGCATGAGAATGGAGGAGAACCAAAAAAAATTCAAATCCTAAATATGAATGGGATAAAGGTGACAAAGATGGTGAGAGGTACCTCATGTGGGAGAACATGATCGATTCCCTTCTAGGGAGAAAAGGTTAGACAGATGGAATCTTTCTAGGAGGCCCCAATAATACTGATAAGGATAGCACTAAAAAGGCACCAAGTAAGTTGTCTTGGAGTTCAAAATTGCTTAGTTCGATGGATAAAAAAGAAATTTTTATATTGAGCATCTTAATACTATCAAATATGGAAAAATTATCAATATCTAAATCACAGCCTCTCTCATATATTGAGCCTCATCTAGAATGGAATAGGCCTTAGGGAGAAATTTTATGGGAGCCAAACCCAATATCAACTCATTTAGAGTGTGGGATAGAGAAAAATGGAACCCCAAAGGTCATATGGACACTATGACTATTGTAAATGGCTTTTCATGATCAAACTCAATAACCTAGAAGATTATGTTAATATTTTAGCAAGGGGTTCCTATTTTATTGAAAAATTAGGACAATTTTTTTAAAATGGCTCTTGGAGTTTGACCCTGAGATATAAAATATTAATATTATGCTAATATGTGTGCATCTCAATGGACTTCCCATCGAATACTAGGAAGAATATCTATTTATTAGCATTGCCAAGACTTTTGGTTATTTGATAGCTTTTGATTTAGCCACCAAATCCAGATCTATACTAGTTTATGTTAGATTTTGTGTCAACACTTCTATGAATCAATAACTTCCTACTTTAATCTTCCTAAACACTAAATTTGGAGTCAAAAATCAAATTTAAAAAATATGCACTCATGTGTGACAAGTGCCATAAATTGGGACATTCCTTAAAAGTGTGTTCACTTTCATCCAAATCAGTGTAGATCAAGCCTTATTAGAAAAGTAAAGGAGCTATTTCTTTCAAGAAACAAAAATAACCAACAAAGAGAGATTATTAACAAGGATAAAGTAGAAACATAGGCTAGATAAGTTAACATTTTAGACTAGATAGGGTTGGAAGACTTTAGCAAAGTCAAGAAAGAAAAGGTTTGTTCTTTGAATAAATCAAAACCAAATAAGTTAAAAATGAAGCTCAATCAGGCTAATCAAAAACTTTAAAATAAGGAATAAGATGATATTATTTTTTTGTTTGATAGCAAGGAGATAGAAAACCAAGATCTTGTCATTCCTAATCTCCCAATTGGTTTGAAATCTTAGCACAGCTAGAAGAAGTGTAATTTCAAGTAAGTAACAATAAATGTTCATAGGTTTTGGCCAAGTCTGATATTCTAAATTACCCAATAGATTTTTATCCTAAATATTCCCAAGAATAAGTCAAGGATTCCCAATATATTCTAGTCACACCTAAGAATGGCATCAAATCAAATTTTACATCTTCATTCAGTACCAGGAAGGGATTTAAAGGCCATGCATATAAGATGCCCCCCAAAGTTAGAAAAACTACAAGAAAAAAATTTCAAAAAACTTATAGAGGTAGATATTGCAGATGGGATTCAAAAAAACCTTCCATTCAAGGGATTTAATTCTTCACCATTTAGTTAATCATGTTGATCTTATCATGAAATATCATAGGAATGCATAGTTCCTCAAATTAAAAATTCTTTAGAGATTTTATAAGGACTCATAAACCAATTATCTTGGCTATTCAAGAATCTAATATAGAAGAATTTTTTTTATGAATCATAAGAATGCTTATTAGGATGATGTTAGAGTTGTTTTTTCTAGTTCTTCATGAGCATATGGAGGTCTCATCACATTTTGGGTTACTAAATTTTTGGTTGGTGAAGTTATCCTCAAATCCTAGAATCATGTGGTAGTCCTCTTCATGAATGTACTGATAGTAAATAATGGATATTTTCTAACATCTATGCACTAAATTCTTTAACCAGTCGTAGAAAACTCTAGGAATATATTATAAATTTTAGGAACATTTTTAAGGATTTACTTTGGATTATGGCTAGAGATTTCAACTCTCCCTAACATTCAAGGGATAAAAAAGGTGGGCATCAATCATTTTTAGATATCATGGAAGACTTATCTTCCCTCATTTTAGATATAGGGTTGATATATGTGGAATTAAGAGCCTCTAAATTCACATGGAGCAATATAAGATTGGGTGAAAACCTTATTCAATGTAGGTTTGATAAAAAAATTCTTTCTATGGATTGGTTAATAAATAAGTATTTGAGTTTAAATTCCCTCTTTCAGGTGGGATCGAATCATAACCCCCTTTAGTTGAGTGTTGTGGATCTTGCCACAAAGGAAAATAGATATCCCTTTAAGATAGAACACATGTGGTTCACTCACCTAGACATTCATGATAGGATTTTAGAATGATGGTATCCTTATGTCATTGGGTTATCTATGTTAAACTGGATTTAAAAATGAAAAAGAGGAATAAACAAGTTTTTGGCAATGTTCTTTTACAAAATAAAGCTTTAAAATTTAGAATCTAAAAGAGTAAAGAAGAGATATGAAGTAATGGGTATGATATTGAGACTCAAAATAAATAAAAATGGCTCTTATGTGAATATCATACTATTGATGTAAGGTAAGAGACCCTTTGGACTCAAAGAAGGTGATAGAAACAATTGTTTTATGATATGTCGGCTTTGAAACATAAAAAGCATAATTACATCAAGAAAATTATCAAAAGTGAAGGGCACCTAATATCTAATTTAGATCATATTAATTAGGATAGTTTAAATTTGTTTAAAAAATTATTCAAAAATGATTTCAAAAAAACATAAGATTTGAACAAGAATTCATACATGTGATTCTTGAATTGGTGAATCAAGAAGATAATGAAGCACTTACAGCTACCACTACTAATGAAAATCTCAAATTTGTACTTTCCAAAATGAATCTAGACCAATCTCTTGGCCCAAATGGATTTTTAATTATTTCTTCCAAAAAAATTGGGACATAATAGGGGATAATGTGGTTGTAGTTGTTAATGAATTCTTTCCTTCAATCTAATTGTTAAAATAATTTAATCACACCTTTATAGTGTTAATCTCTAAAAAAGAAGGGATGGTGAATTTTTCAAATTTTTGACCTATCAACTTATGTAACTCCATTTATAAAATCATCACTAAGTTGATATCTATAAGGTTGCATTCAATCATGAAAAATATTATTCAGACTCAATAAGGAGGTTTTGTCCCTGGTAGACAAATTCAAGGTAGTATTATTGTTGTTCATGAATCTATTCACTATGTATAAGAGTAATAATGTTGTAATGATTTTAAAATTAGATATAGCTAAGGCATATGATAGATTATGGTGGGTGAATATTTTGTCACCAGCTGACTGAGGGCAAAATAGGTGCATCAACCACAACATAAGGAGATTTATACAGCAAAATGGATGTGGTGGCCATAGTCAGATTGAGACAAATCTCTCCTCTCAACAAGGGGAGGTTCCCTATAATTTATTATAGTGTAATATATATATATAAGCTAAAAATAAACACAGGGATGAAATAATATCATCCACCTCTCTTTTTTCAGAGATGATGTTCATAGAGCAAAGGAGAATTCTGGTGTAATTACTGAAAGCATTTCTCTTCTTTCAGAAATGATGTTCATTAGACAACACAAATTCTACCTAGGTAGTAACAAAAACCATAAGAAACCAATGAAAGCACAAAGTCTTTCATTATCTCTTCTACTAATTAAGATAAAGGAACACAGTAGTTTGAAACATAGCCCAAAGTCTCCACTTCAACTACTACAAAGTAAAAGGTTACGAAGGATAAGGAGAGCTCAAACTCTCTCGAGTATCCTTTACACAAAACATAGACTGAAGACACATATAGCAGCATAAAGTCTCCCACAGTAGACTTCAGGACATCTTCTAACTTACTTCCACTTATTTTGCTTGTTTGATTAAATAGACAAGACTGTATTTAGGAAATAGACATAAGAACAATTTCCTAAATGAAACAAGCTTATTCTAACACAAAGCTTGAAAGGTCACTTGCTTTCTCATTCATTCAATAAAATGTGATTAATAGTCTAAGCTCAAATTATTAGGAATGCCTTTTAATTTAGATAGAGCTTCACTTTTGATAACATACAAATCTCTTTCATACAAAATGAGAGATTACAATATATAGCTTTCCAAGAAAGACTCAGGCACTGATTTTCATGAAAACGGCCCATGCTGAATTGAATGCCTTTAATATCTATGAAAGGGCCATGCTGGAATAGGTCATCAGTCTTAACTTTGGAATTCTAAATTATCTCAAATGTCCCTACCTCAGCATGGGTTGTTTGGTCTTCTTTATGGTGTTTACATGGCTGTGCATTCACCTTTATTCAACGAAGAAAAATAGGCCATGTATTTGAATGTTTATGTTCTCTGATGTCCACCTGGTGGACTATTTCACCTACTAGAAATAACTCTCTTACAGATATTTCTATATTTTTTGTAGTTATTCTCTCTTTCCTTACCATGTTTTGTCTTTTCCTAGCAATCTGGGCTCTCGGGGCTATCTTCACTTTCAGCTGGCTCTTCGGCTCCTTCCTTGGTTGGACGCCGAGTTTGTTCTCAAGATTTTGAAAATCAATGGCTATTCCATTACCTTGAATTTTACATCCACAAGGACATCATTGGTTGCTTTGAACCTCTTCAAACCTTGAACCTTGAACTCTTTTAGTTCAAAGGTTCAATGGTTCAAAGGTTCAAAGTTTTGTGAAGGGCCACGTTCACTTTCTTTTCTTCTTCGATCGAACCACTTCTTTGAGCTTGTTTCTAGAATATTATGCTTCCTTTATTTACTCAAAGCTTCCATTAAAAATTATGGACTTTTTGAACCTTTTGAACCTTTTGGGTTCAAGGTTCAATGGTTCAATGATTCATTTTCTTTCTTTGAAGCCTTTTATTCTCTAAGTCCATTAAACTTATTGAACTCATTGAACCTTTGAATCTTTGAACCTTTCAAAGTTCAAGGTTCAACGGTTCATTCTTATTTCTTTGATTTCTTTGAAGCTTCAAACTCTCTAGATTTTGTAAGCCTATCTAAGTCATTGAACCTTTGAATTCATTAAACCTTGAACTCTTTTTGGTTCAAGGTTCAACAGTTTCAACAGTTCAATCTTTACTCTTTGAAAGCTTCTTTTCTCTAAGTCTTTCAGACTTATTGAGCTTGTTGAACCTTGAACCTTTGAACCTTTCAAAGTTCAAGGTTTAATGTTTTAAAATTCAATCTTAACTCTTCAAAGCCTTATTTTCTTTAAGTCCACTGAAGTCGTTGAACCTTTGAACTCATTAAACCTTTGAACCTTGTGGAGGCAGGGTTCAATGGTTCAATGGTTCAAAGTGGTTCATTCTATTTATTTGAATCTTGTCGTTAATTCTTTTAAATGAACCTTTGCATTGAACCATCCTCAAAACACTAAGGAAAAGCCTTAAGTGTTTTGAACTTCCTTTGAAGAAAGCCTGCATGTTGAACCTATGACTTCCTTAGCTAAAAAGGCTTGAATATTTGAAAAACTTAACTACTCAAAACATTTTTGAGAAATAAAAGAGAGAGTTTTGGTCTACAAAACCAAAATGGTCAGTATGTTGTCCATAAAATCAAGTGATAGATTTTGGGAACAATAGCTAGCTCCAGTTGGGGAACTTCCATCAATTGAAATTGAAGCAATCGAAGGGAGTAGAATCTAGAATCTCAGTGCCTTCATCTATGCCATTGGGCTATGGAGTCATGCTACCCAAAAGAAAGGTGCCAAAAATCAAACGGTGCCAAAATAAATGAAAAACACAAAGCTAAGAAAGACTATACATAAATTATACAAATATAAAACTAGACGTATCTGATACTTCAAGGATTAAAGTACTTCAGATGCTACCCACTGTGAGGCAGAGAAAATAGCATCTCATCTTGATAAATTAGTAAGAGACTATTTTCACCCCAAAATCAGTGATTAGTAAATGGACTTCTCCACCAGGAATCCAATTTGTTGTGCCTTCTTTTTCATTTCCTCTTCTTTCCCCTTAACAAGACTCGATCTCTACCATGAATCTTTGCTCTCTTATTGAAGAGTTTCTTTGCCTAACATTGATATGTTGCAATACAATCCACTACCACAATTCACTACTCTTTTATTCCAGTCCAGCACATGATTTGATTATCAACATCAAAAATTTGCCAATAGTTGGCATTATTCGATACACTTGGTCGAAAGACTAGTTTGATAGTGTAACTATGCTCTTGAAAGTCTTTATGAGGAACCACGAGGGTTGTAGAGATAGCCAATGAATTTGCACAATTATGAAGCTCTCTAGGCACTGCAAAAATATTGAAAGCATCAAAACTTTCAAGACAGTCCCACACCAGATTGTGATAATGTCACAATCTCTCATCCTTGGTTTGATATAGGTTCCTCACTTGAAAAACTACCAGTTCAGCATCTCCTTAGGCATGAAGAAGCTTGACACCTTTTGCTTGAACAACCTTTAATCCAAGCAGCAGCGATTCATATTTAGTAGTGTTGTTAGTGTTGCTAAACTGTAACTTATATGCATATGTAAAAATATCTCCTTGAGGAGATATTAAAACAACTCCAACTCTAAAATTGGTAGAAGAGTTGCTGCCATCAAATTTTAGAATCCAAATATCAAATTTTGATCCTCTCTTAGATTTTTCTTCGTCAAGAAGGGAAGATCCCTTTTCATGTATATTATGCCCTACCAATTCTTTTGATATTTTATCTAAATTTTTTGAATTGTCACCTATGGAACTTCATTCATTGAAATAAGAATGTCTTCAGTAGACAAAAAGTAATTACCCATGCCTGAAGACTCAAATAGAATTTGAGCTTTAGGGGCTAATGTGTGGGTAACAATGTACTTCAATTCCTTCTTAGGAAGCAACCTTTACATGATGCCCTTAACAGGAATTCTCACCTCAGATAGGTTCATGCTCAATTATCCACTAACTTCCTTGAAAATATTTCACCCAAGAAGAATGCCATAGGAGGCTGGGACGTTGGCCATCAGGACTGTCATTTTAATTCTCTTATTTGGGAAGGCCGCAAATGCAAATTGAGCATCATTGATTTATCCTAGCAAAGGCACCTATTTGTTTTCCATGGAGAAACATCTCCCAAAAGTCTTAGTCAGCATGAGGCTAAGAGATTCTACCACCTTGGCAGGCATGACATTGTCAGATGTGCCAGAATCAATAATACAATTATTCAGATGATGACAATTTATCAGCAGGGAGACATAAAATGGTTCTATCTTTCTAGGGGTGGTTGGAGGAGTAATCACAGTATTATTTTGGGCAGGTGTGTTCTTTGGGGGATCACAAGTTACTTTCAAACTTTCTTGTCTTATAGGGATGGTTTTATTTTTGATGCTTTGAACTAACCTATCCAACTGCTCAGGGTTGGATTGCAAGAATTCAAACTCAGACATTTGAATTTTGGCTTTTTTAACATGGTCAATTATATCAAGTGATTAAAATTAATTTGAGATAGAGGAAGGTAGTCCATTGATTTGGGTTTTACTAGGTATGGGACTGGTCTACAAATTTGAAGCAGAAGGTGAAGGACCATTTGAGGTACTTACTTTTTTAGTGATCACCGAATCCTTTGATTGGAAAGGTAGTGCAGCCCCTAGTTTAGCAATTAAAATTACTAGTTGAGATTCTTCCCCTATTTTTCCTTTATCCACTTGTTGAGCTGACTAGTTATGGAACCTAGTAAATATAGTGTATGATCCATCAAATTCTTCTTCTTTACTTCTAGATTCATCCTAGTAATTCAAGAATCTAATGTTGGAGTCACTAGCTGATTTTTCTTGGCTTTCTACAAAGAGATCAGTGTCATCTTCTTGGTTCAACTTAGGTTGGAAAGAAAAATTAGATTCAATTTCAAGATAACCAACTATTGAGTTAGTTGGTGCCACCTCAATAGCATGCTTCCCTGGTGGGGGAGGAAGGTGATTTGGTTGCCCTTGATTTTTGGCAGCATTACCCTGATATGACTGGTTGGGAAACATCCTCCTTGGTATATCCTAATAATAAGGAGGAGTAGACATCCCTTATGCCATTTGCTTTTTCAGAGCTAGAAATTCATTTGTTAGCTTTTGCACCATTGGATTAGTGGTGCCTATAGAAGAATATTCAGAAGATGAAGAAGATTTACCTCTATTAGGATCTCTTCTTATCTTTCCTACCAAGATAAGGTCATCTTAAATCTCAGTTGCCAAAATCTGAGCTATAGCAAGGTCTATGTGGCCAGCCCATCTCAACAAGAAACTCACTTCAGGAAGCTAAAAATTGATGAAGAAGCATTTGAGATTCTTAGGCATCGATTAAGCAATTATGGGAATCCTATTTTTCAACTTGTCAAATTTAGCAATGAAGTCTCTCATGGGTTCATGAGGCTCCTTCTTCATTTGTGTAAGTTGAGCTAACAGGGCATGGGCATCTTTTGTAGGTTTGAACTTGGCCTCAAATTTGGCTTTGAAAGTGTTCCAGTCAGTCACTATTTGTGTTTGTAAATGATAAAACCAGTCTGTAGCAGTGCGTTGCAATGTCTCCACAAATAGTCTGACTGCAATGTCTTCATATTTAATTCATATTACACCATAGTCTATGAAAAAGGCTACAATATGTTCATTAGGATAAACCTTCCCATCACCATAGAACTTGGGGAAATTTTTCCTTGAGCTACAGGGTAGCTCATGTAGAGGTGGGGTCAGATTTAGGGGACCAAAGTATTATCCCATGGACCTCAAGCTGCCATGATATGGCTATTGAAAGGAGGGATAATAAATCTCTAGGATATGTATGGACAAAGCTCTACTAGTAGAGGAAAGAGTAGCTTTGCTTGGTATTGGGAACTTGATGTTTGTAGGACGAAAACTCCTAATTCACTGAAGGTGAGTTTGTGGAAGGGAAAGATCAAAATTATTTTGTTTCACAAGTTCGAATATGGGGTCAACAATACCTTGAGCTCTCTGTCTTCGTATTTATGGTGGGTTCTTTAGAGTGCTAAAAATGAAAAAGGATTGGAAATTCTTAAATTTTAAGCTTGAGGCTTTAAAGTGTGCATTCGTGTCCCCAACAGAGTCACCAAAAACTATTAGCATGGATCTAGCAGTGTTCTTTTCTACTTCACATTGTTCCCCAGTGATATGAAATGCTTCAATTTAAAATAGACTGGAAAAGGACTGGAAATGTTCTTTGATCCCCACTGGAGTCACCAAAAACTATTAGCATGGAGTTGGCAGTGTTATTTTCTACTTCACATCATTCCCCAGTGATATGAAATGCTTCAATTTAAAATAGACTAGAAAAGGACTGGAAATGTTCTTTGATCCCCAGTGGAGTCGCTAGAAACTGTTGAGTGAATATTTTATCACCAGCTAATTGAGGGTAAAATAGGTGAATCAACTACAACATAAGAAGATTTATATAGCAAAATGGTTATGGTGCCCATAGCCAGATTGAGATAAATATCTCCTCTCAGCAAGGGGAGGTTCCCTATAATTTATTATAGTACACTATATATATAAGCTAAAAATACACATAGGGGTGAAATCATATCATCCACCTCTCTTTTTTCAGAGATGATGTTCACAAAACAAAATAGAATTCTGGTGTAATTACTAAAAGCATTTCTCTTCTTTCAAAAATGATGTTCAGTAGACATCAAGAATTCTACCTGGGTAGTAACAAAAACCACAAGAAACCAATGAAAGCATAAAGTCTTTCATTGTCTCTTTTACTGATTAAGACAAAGGAACATAGTAGTTTGAAGCATAGCCCAAAGTCTCCACTTTAACTACTATAGAGTAAAAGGCTACAAAGGATAAGGAGAGCTCAAATTCTCTCCAATATCCTTTACACAAAACATAGATTGAAGACACTTATGGTAGCAAAAAGTCTCCCACAGTCAGCTTCAGTACATCTTCTAGCTTACTTCCACTTGTTCTACTTGTTTGATTAAATAGATAAGACTGTATTTAGGAAACAGACACAAGAACAATTTCCTAAATGACACAAGCTTATTCTAACACAAAGTTTGAAAGGTCACTTGCTTTCTCATTCATTCAACAAAATATGATTAACAATTTGAGCTCAAAGTCTCAAGAATTCCTTTCAATTTGGGTAGAGCTTCACTTTTGATAACAGAGAGATCTCTTTCATACAAAATGGGAGATTACAATATATAGCTTTCCAAGAAAGACTTGGGTGCTTGTTTTCATGAAAATGGCCCATGATGAATTGAATGCCTTTAATATCTGTGAAAGGGCCATGCTGGAATAGGTCAACAATATTGACTTTGGAATTTTGAATTATCTTAAATTCCCCTTCCTCAACATGGGTTATATGGTCTTCTTTATGGTGTTTACACAGTTGTCCATTCGCCTTTACTCAACGAAGAAAAACAAGTTGTGTCTTTGAATGTTTATGTTCCCTGATGTCCACTTGGTGGACTATTTCACCTACTAGAAATAACTCTCTTGTAGATATTTCTAGATTTCCTATAGTTGTTCTCTCTTTCCTTGCCACATTTTGTCTTTTTTTGACAATCTGGGCTCTCGAGGCTATCTTCTCACTTTCAGTTGACTCTTCAGCTCCTTCCTTAGTTGGTCATTGAGTTTGTTCTCAGGATTTTGAAAATCAACGACTATTCCATTACCCTGAATTTGATGTCTATAGGGATGTCATTGGTCACCTTGAACCTCTTCAAACCTTGAACCTTGAACTCTTTTGGTTCAAAGGTTCAATGGTTCAAAGGTTCAAAGTTTTGTGAAGGGCCACGTTCGATTTCTTTTCTTCTTCAGTCGAACCACTTCTTTGAACTTGTTTCTAGAATCTTCCACTTCCTTTATTTAATCAAATCTTCCATTCAAACTTATGGACTCTTTAAACCTATTAAACCTTTTAGGTTCAATGGTTCAATGATTCATTCTCTTTCTTTGAAGCCTTTTATTCTCTAGGTCCATCAAACTTATTGAACTCGTTGAACCTTTGAACCTTTCGAAGTTCAAGGTTCAACATTTCATTCTTATTTCTTTGATTTCTTTGAAGCTTTGAACTCTTTTTGGTTCAATGTTCAATGGTTTCAACAATTCAATATTTACTCTTTGAAAGCTTCTTTTCTCTAAGTCTTTCAGACTTATTAAACTTGTTGAATCTTGAACCTTTGAACCTTTCAAATTTTAAGGTTCAACAGTTTAAAGTTCAATCTTAACTCTTCGAAGCCTTATTTTCTTTAAGTCTGCCGTAGTTGTTGAACCTTTGAACTCATTAAACCTTTGAACCTTGCGGAAGCGGGGTTCAATGGTTCAAAGTGGTTCATTCTATTTGTTCGAAGCCTGTTGTTAAGTCTTTTGAATGAACCTTTGCATTGAACCATCATCAAAACACTAAGGAAAAGCCTTAAGTGTTTTGAAATTCCTTTGAAGAAAGCCCGCTTATTGAACCTATGACTTCCTTAGCTAAAAAGGCTTGAATATTTGAAAAAATTAACTACTAAGAACATTTTTGAAAAATAAAAGAGAGATTTTTGGTCTGCAAGACCAAAATGGTCAGTATGTTGTCCACAAAATCAAGTGACAGATTTTGGGAACAATAGCTAGCTCCAGTTGGAACTTCCATTGATTGAAATTGAAGTAATTGAAGGGAGTAGAATCTAGAATCTCAATGCCTTCATCTATGCCATTGGGATATAGAATCATGCTACCCAAAAGAAAGGTGCCAAAAACCAAATAGCACCAAAATAAATGAAAAACACAAAGCAAAGAAATACTATACATAAATTATACAAATGTACAACTAGACTTATCTGATACTTCAAGGATTGAAGTGCTTTAGATGTTGCCCACTATGAGGCAAAGAAAATGGCATCTCATATTGATAAATTAGCAAGAGACTATTTTCACCCCAAAACCGGTGATTGGCAAATGGACTTCTCCACTAGGAATCCAATTTTTTGTGCATTCCTTTTGGTTTCCTCTTCTTGCCCCTTAACAAGACTCGATCTCTACCATGAATCTTTTCTCTCTTGTTAAAGAGTTTCTTTGCTTGACATTGATATGTGGTAATACGATCCACTACCATAATTTGCTACTCTTTTATTCTAGTCTAGCACATGATTGTCAACATCAAACACCTACCAATAGTTGGCATTGTTAGGTACACTTCATCAAAAGACTAGTTCGATATTGTAAATGTGCTCTTCAAAGTCTTTGTGAGGAACTATAAGGGTTACAAAGACAACCAATGAATCTTCACAATTATGAAGCTCTCTAGGCACTATAGAAATATTTAAAGCATTAAAACTTTCAAAACAGTCCCACACTAGATTACAATAATGTCACAATCTCTCATCCTTGGTTTGATACATGTTTCTCACTTAACAAACCACTAGCTCAACATCTCCCTAGGCATGAACAAGCTTGATACCTTTTTCTTGAGCAGCCTTTAATATGAGCAGCAGTGATTCATATTCAGTAGTGTTGTTAGTGTTATTGAACTAAAACTTATATGTATATGTAAAAATATCTCCTTGGGGAGATATTAAAACAACTCTAGCTCTAGAACTAATAGAAGAGTTGCTGCCATTAAATTCCAGAATCTAGATATCATCAAATTTTGATCCTCTCTTAGATTTTTCTTCGTCAAGAAGGGAAGATCCATTTTCATGTGTATTTCACCCTACCAATTCTTATGATATTTTATCTGAATTTTTAGGATTTTCACCTATGGAACTTTCATCCATTGAAACAAAAATGTCTTTAGTAGACAAAAAATAATTACCCATGCCTGAAGACTCAAATAGAATTTGAGATTTAGGGGCTGATGTGTGGGTAACAATGACTTCAATTTCTCTTCTTAGGAAGTAGCCTTAGCATGATGCCCTTGACAAGAATCCTTTCCTTAGATAGGTTCATGCTCAATTCTCCACCAACATCCTTGCAAAAATTTTGCCTAAGAAGAATGTCGTAGGAGGCTGGGACGTCGGCCACCAGGACTATCATTTTAATTCTCTTATTTGGGAAGGCTACAAATGCAAATTGAGCATCTTTGATTTGTCTTAGCAAAGGCCCCTATTTGTTTTCCATGGAGAAACATCTTCCAAAGGTCTTAGTCAGTGTCAGGCCAAGAGATTCTACCACTTTGGCAGGCATGACATTGTCAGATGTGCTAGAAGCAATAATGCAATTATTCAGCTAATGACTGTTTATCAGTAGGGGGACATAAAATGGTTATCACAAGATTATAAGTGCAGTTGGAGGAGTAATCACAAGATTATTTTAGGTAGGTGTGTTCTTTGGAGGATCACAAGTTGCTTTCATAATTTCTTGTCTTGTAGGGATGGTTTTATTTTTGACATTTTGAACTAACCTATCCAACTGCTCAGGGTTGGATTGCAAGAATTCAAACTCAGACATTTGAATTTTGGATTTCTTAATATGGTCAATTATATCAAATGACTAAAATGAATTTGAGATAGAGGAAGGTATTCCATCGATTTGGATTTTATTGGGTATGGGACTGGTCTGTGAATTTGACGCAAAAGGTGAAGGAACATTTGAGGTACTTAATTTTTTAGTGATCACTGGGTCCTTTGATTAGAAAGGCATAATATCCCCTTGTTTATCAATTAAAATTGCTGGTTGATATTCTTCCCCTAGTTTTCCTTTATGTACTTGTTGAGCTGACTGGTTTTAGGACCTGGTAGATATAGCATATGATCCATCAAATGCTTCTCTTTTACTTCTGAGTTCATCTTGGTAATTCAGGAATCCAATGTTGGAGTCACCAGCTAATTCTTCTTGGCTTTATACAAAGATATTAGTGTCATCTTCTTGGTTTGACTCAGGTTGGAAAGAAAAATCAGATTCAGTTTCAGTTTCAAGATAACCAACTAATGAGTTAGCTAGTGTCGTCTTAATAGCAAGCTTCCATGGTAGGGGATGAAGGTGATTTGGTTGCCCTTGATTTCTGGTAGCATTGCCTTGATATGACTAGTTGGGAAATGTCCTCCTTGGTATATCCTAATAAGGAGGAGCAGACATCCCTTGTACCATTTGATTTTTTAGAGATAGCAATTCATTTGTTAGCTTTTACACCATCAGATGAGTGGTGCATGTAGAATAATATTCAGAAGATGAAGAAGATTTACTTCTGTTATGATATCTTCTTATCTTTTCTACCAAGATAAGGTTATCTTCAACCTTAGTTGCCAAAATTTAAGCTGCAGCAAGGTCTATGTGGCCAACCCGTCTCAACAAAAAACTCACTTTAGGAAGCTGAGAATTGATGAAGAAGCATTTGAGATTCTCAGGCATCAGCTAAGTAATTATGGGAATCCTATTCCTTAGCTTGTCAAATTTGGATATGAAGTATCTCATGGGTTCATGAGGCTCCTTCATTTATGTAAGTTGAGCTAGCAAGGCATGGGCATCTTTTGTAGGTTTAAACCTGGCCTCAAATTTGGCTTTGAGAGTGTTCCAATCAATCATTGTTTGTGCTTATAGATGATAAAACTAGTCTATAGCCATGCCTTACAATGTCTCCACAAATAGTCTAACTATAATGTCCTCATATTCAAAACCTATTACACCACAGGCTATGCAAAAGGCTATTATATGTTCATCAGGATGAACCTTCCCATCACCATATAACTTAGGGAAATTTTCCTTGAGCTATGGGGTAGCTCATGTAGAGGTGGGGTCAGATTCAAGGGACCAAAAGTATTACCCCAGGGACCTCGAGCTACCATGATATGGCTGTTGAAAGGAGGGATAATAAATCTATGTGGGATATGTATGGACAAAGCTATGTTAGTAGAGGAAAGATCAGCTTTGCCTGGTATTGGGGACCCGATGTTTGTAGGAGGAAAACTCCTAGTTCGCTGAAGGTGATTTTGTGGAGGGGAAATATCAAAATTATTTTGCTACATAAGCTCAAATATAGGGTCAACAATACCTTGAGATCTCTGGCTTCATGTGTATGGTGGGTCTGTCAGAGTGCTAAAAATGAAAAAGGACTAGAAATGCTTCAATTTGAAGCTTGAGGCTTCAAAGTGCAGGTTTGTGTCCCCAAAAGAGTCACCAAAAATTGTTGGCATGGAGCTAGTAGTGTTCATTTCTACTTCACATCATTCCCCAGTGATATGAAATGCTTTAATTTAAAATAGATTGGAAAAGAACTATAATTGTTCTTCGATCCCTAGCAGAGTCACCAAAAATTATTGGCATGGAGCTAGCAGTGTTATTTTCTACTTCACATCATTCCCCAGCGATATGAAATGCTTCAATTTAAAATAGACTAGAAAAGGACTAGAAATTTTCTTCAATCTCCAGCGGAGTCACCAAAAATTATTGGGTGAATATTTTGTCACCAACTAATTGAGGGAAAAATAGGTACATCAACCACAGCATAAGGAGATTTATAAAGCAAAATAGATGTGGTGGCCATAGCCAGATTGAGACAAATCTCTCCTCTCAGCAAGGGGAGGTTCCCTATAATTTATTATAGTATACTATATATATATATATATATATATATAAGCTAAAAATACACATAGGGATGAAATCATATCATCAACCTCTCTTTTTTCAGAGATGATGTTTAAAAAACAAAATAGAATTCTGGTGTAATTACTGAAAGCATTTCTCTTCTTTAAGAAATGATGTTCAATAGACAGCAAGAATTCTACCTGGGTAGTAACAAAAACCACAAGAAACTAATGAAAGCATAAAGTCTTTCATTGTCTCTTTTACTGATTAAGACAAAGGAACACAGTAGTTTGAAGCATATCCCAAAGTCTCCACTTTAACTACTACAAAGTAAAAGGTTACGAAAGATAAGGAGAGCTCAAAGTCTCTCCAATATCCTTTACACAAAACATAGATTGAAGACACTTATGGTAGCACAAAGTCTCCCACAGTCAACTTCAGTACATCTTCTAGCTTACTTCCACTTGTTCTAGTTGTTTGATTAAATAGACAAGACTGTATTTAGGAAACAGACACAAGAATAATTTCCTAAATGACACAAGCTTATTCTAACACAAAGTTTGAAAGGTCATTTGCTTTCTCATTCATTCAACAAAATATGATTAACAATCTAAGCTCAAAGTCTCAAGAATTCCTTTCAATTTGGGTAGAGCTTCACTTCTGATAACAGACAGATCTCTTTCATACAAAATGGGAGATTACAATATATAGCTTTCCAAGAAAGACTTGGGTGCTTGTTTTCATGAAAATGGCCCATGATGAATTGAATGCCTTTAATATCTATGAAAGGGCATGCTAGAATAGGTCAGCGGTCTTGAATTTGGCATTTTGAATTATCTTAAATGTCCCTTCCTCAACATGGGTTATATGGTCTTCTTTATGGTGTTTACATAGTTGTCCATTCGCCTTTACTCAATGAAGAAAAACAAGTTGTCTTTGAATGTTTATGTTCCCTAATGTCCGGCTGGTGGACTATTTCACCTATTGGAAATAACTCTCCTATAGATATTTCTAGATTTCTTGTAGTTATTCTCTCTTTCCTTGCCATGTTTTGTCTTTTCCTAGTAATCTGGGCTCTCGAGGCTATCTTCTCACTTTTAGCTGGCTCTTCGGCTCCTTCCTTAGTTGGTCATTGAGTTTGTTCTCAGGATTTTGAAAATCAATGGCTATTCCATTACCCTAAATTTGACATCCATGGGGACGTCATTGGTCACCTTGAAGCTCTTTTAACCTTAAACTTTGAACTCTTTTGGTTCAAAGCTTCAAAGTGTTGTGAAGGGACGCATTCACTTTCTTTTCTTCTTCGGTTGAACCACTTATTTGAACTCATTTCTGAAATATTCCACTTCCTTTATTTACTCAAAGCTTCCATTTGAACTTATGGGCTCTTTGAACCTATTGAACCTTTAAAGATTTTGAACCTTTCAAGTTCAAGGTTCAACGGTTCAATGATTCATTCTCTTTCTTTGAAGCCTTTTATTCTCTAAGTCCATTGAACTTATTAAACTCGTTGAACCTTTGAACCTTTCAAAGTTCAAGGTTCAACGGTTCAATGGTTCATTCTTATTTCTTTGATTTATTTGAAGCTTTGAACTCTCTAGATTTTCTAAGCCTGTCTAAGTCATTGAACCTTTGAATTCATTGAACCTTTAAACTCTTTTTGGTTTAAGGTTCAATGGTTTCAATAGTTCAATCTTTTTACTCTTTGAAAGCTTCTTTTCTCTAAGTCTTTCAAACTTATTGAACTTGTTAAACCTTGAACCTTTGAACCTTTTGAAGTTCAAGGTTCAACGGTTCAAAGTTCAATCTTAACTCTTTGAAGCCTTATTTTATTTAAGTATGCTAAAGTCATTGAACCTTTGAACTCGTTAAACCTTTTAACCTTGCAGAGGTGAGGTTCAATGGTTTAAAGCGGTTCATTATATTTGTTTGAATCCCACCGTTAAGTCTTTTGAATGAACCTTTGTGTTGAACCATCCTCAAAACACTAAGGAAAAGCCTAAAGCATTTTGAACTTCCTTTGAAGAAAGCCTGCCTATTAAACTTGTGACTTCCTTAGCTGAAAAGGCTTGAATATTTGAAAAACTTAACTACTCAGAACATTTTTGAGAAAGAAAAGAGAGAGTTTTGGTCTACAGGACCAAAATGGTCAGTATGTTGTCCACAAAATCAAGTGACAGATTTTGGGAACAACATATTTAATTGGAGTTTTTTGAGATAGAGTCTTGACTCAATTTGTCTTTCAGGATAAATTTCAAAAAAAAATTAAATCTTGCATATCTGCTTATATGTTCTTGGTACTTGTGAATGGTATTGTCAAAGGTTTTTTCAAAATTACCAAAGGTGTAAGACAAGGGGATCCCATATCCCATTTATTATTATTCATCATGGTCAAATATCCTAGCATATTCATCTCAAAAGTAGTGTAAGCAGTAGACCTAAAAGGATTAAAAATAGCATGTCATGTTGAGCTTGTCTCTAATTTGTGGATGAAACCATTCTTTTAGTTGAGTCTTCTATTCAAGAAGCTTGAATGTTGAAAATAATCTGGTTATGCATGAATAAGCATCAAATCATAAGGTTGATATTGATAAGAGTTTTGTTTATTATTTTAATACCTCTATTACTAGACAGGCTAGAATTATGCATTTTTTAGGCTATCAAATCAAATATTTACCCTCCTCTTATCTTGGCATGCCTCTCTTTAGTAATCATCTTTCAACTTCTGCATGGAATTTTTTAATTTATAAATTTTAAAGGAATCTAACAGGCTAGAAAGGTAATCTTTTATCACAGACGAGTAAACATTTATTAATCAAGAGTGTTTTTCAAAGCCTTCTAGTGTATCTCCTTTCTCTTTTTAGTCTTATAAAGAGCATCAAAGATAAGATGATTAAAATTCAATGAAATTTCCTTTAGACCAAAACTAAAGAGAGAAATAGATTCCATCTTGTCATTTGGAACAAATTTTGTACTCTAAAAAAGTATAAAGGACTTGGTTTAAGGAACTTCCAGCTAATGAATAAAGAACTAATCTCAAATTTTGTTTAGAGTTATGTTAATAATAATAACACTTGGGCTAAAATCCTGAGTTTTAAATATTTAGAGGACCATGATATGATGTGCATTTTTGAAGAAGACCAATTTGTCAGGGTTTTACATTTCTAGAATTTTTTGATTTTGAATAAAGACATTATTTCCATAGGTTTGAATTGGTAGATTTGTAATGGTCTAAAGGTTGAACTTTGGAAAGATTCTTGGATCTTAGATCAACCTCTTAATTAAATTGATACTTGGCAGCACTTAGAAGAGTGTATACAAAATAAATATGGATGCAAGGTTCATGAATACTGGTAGGTGGTTGAAGGAGTGAAAACATGGAAAACTTTAAATTTATAAAACATAAATCATGAAGACACAATGATGGTATATAACTTAAATAACCTATTGAAAAATTTTCACTTGCCTCTTAATAATAAAGATGACTAGCTTATTTGGAACAAGTCATTTAATATCCAATACCAAATAAAATTAGGATATAATATATTGGATCAAAATCTTAGAATCATCATTAATTAGGAGAAGATATGGGATAATTTTTTTATTCCTAAAATTAACTTATTTTTATGGGTGGTAGTTCAAAATAGAATTCTAGCAATGGATAAAAATTGAAAAAGAGGTTGCACTTTGACTAATAGATACGTCCTATGTGAAAATGATAATGAATTTGTTTTTCATCTGCTTGTGAATTGGACTTATACACAAGAAATTTGGATCTTTTTTCTTCTCAAATTAAATGTTAATTGGGTGTATGCGAGTTTTTTGTTATAAGTGTGGAAGTCATGGGAGTGCCCCTTTTAGAATGTTCTACTCAAAAAATTATGGAAGCTCTCTTTACTAGACATCATTTGGGGCATTTGGGGAAAGCATAACAATAAGACTTTTAGAAAAAAGAAATTTGTTAGTAAAATTCTATCCAAAAGGATCTTTGAGTCTATTCTATAAAAGTATATATATAGCCTAATGATAAAGATAAAAGTATGCTTTCGCTTGAATAACTTCTAGATCTTAACTGGCAAATTGAACCTTATGGTCTTGGTAAGACTGATCCTAAAGATGAGATTAAAAAAATAACTAAATAGAAACCCTCCCTTGTGGTTGGTTAAATCACAACTTTGATGGAGCATCCAAAGGGAACACAGGCCTAGCTAGAGGAGGAGGTATATTAAGATACCATCAAGGAAATTTTATGGTGGCTTATGCTAGAGATATGGTTATTAATTTAAATCATTACATCGAAGCCCTTGCTTTTCTATGGGGACTAAAATTAGCTCAATAACTAGGAGTTCAATTATGTCACATCCTAATTTCTCTCTAAACTAAATTACCTGATTATCCATGGATTATTATGGTTGGTAAATTGATTTAATTACTTTTATCTAAGATAAATTCATATGTTATTATGGGATAGTTGCATGTTATTTTGATTACATGATTTCATTGCTATGAGTTAGTTATATTGTATATGATTTACATTATGATCATGTTGATTTTTTGTTACAACAGTATTTTATTATATATATATATATATATATTGAGTGTGGAGCCCTTTAGGGCTATCACATGACCTTGTTGGTACACTTTGGAGGCCTAGAGAGCTCCAAGGATATGGGGAGCACATTTTTCCTTTGCTCCTCATGTGGGTGAAAGTTATTAAATGTTTATTTAATAATTTACATCTATTCTTCTATACTTGTTGGAAGTGGGATTGATTTCCTTGTTCTAGGGAATTAATTATTTATTTAATATTTTTGTGATGCATTAGGACAAATTTATTAAATGATGTATTTAATAATTTTTATGATGCATAAGTAAAAATTATTAAATGATGTATTTACTTATTTCTATGATGCATTAAGAGGAGAAAAATTATTAAATGCAGTATTTAATAATTTATTGATGTATTATGGAAGTGGATTGGACTTCCACATTGGAAGTTATGCCATTTGGAGAGGAATGGCATGTTCTTACTCTAGAGACCTTTTGGATATGCATTTAAAGTTGGAATGTGATGTGGCACTTCATGGATAGAGCTTATCTTGTTGGAAGATGGTGAGTTTTCTCTTTGGAGGATGTTTTCTACACCATTTATTATTTTTACAGGGTGTGGTGTAACCTATGAGAGGTTGTTGATATTTTTATTGTAGGTGTGGTTTTTGGGAGATCAATTCAAAAGTGTATGTGTTTTGTTGGTTTTGTTCTCTCCATTTATGCTTTCATATTATACTATGGTTTGAAAGAATTATTTCCACATAATTAAATCTAATTTTCACACATTTAAAATTTGGTTTTGTGATTTTATGGTGGTTTATAAATCTGATTTACATTCATTTAATTCTTAACAACTTGTATCAGAACTTTGGTGGTGTTTCAGCTAAAGTAGTAAATCACAAGAAAGGTTATTAGCTTGAGTGGGAGCTATGGGAGAACAAATCAGATTTAGAGTGGAGAAATTTGATGGTAAGAATTTTAGTTTGTAAAAAATGTAGATGGAGGATTACTTGTATCAGAAGGAACTTCAACTTCACTTGGAGGGAAAAGGAGGACAACCTATAAGTATGAATGATGTAGATTGGGCATTACTTGATAGGAAGGCATTGGGATCCATATATTTATGCCTTCATCTTCTATTGCATTTAACATTGCAGATCAAACATCTACAAAGGATCTCATGGATAAACTTGGAAAGTTGTGTGAGAAACCCTCAACTTCAAATAAAAGTTTTCTTATGAAAATATTATTAACATGAAAATGTCTAATAATGGTTCTATTCCTAATCATTTAAATAATTTTAACATGGTTTTAATTATGCTCATTTTAGTTGGAATTAAGTTTGATGATGAAGTTAGAGCTTTTCTAATTCTATGTTCTTTGCTAGATAGTTAGGATAGTTTGGTTATGGTTGTGAGTAATGCAATCCCTGCCAAGGAAAGATTTAATTTTGAGGATGTTTTAGGTGTGATTCTTAATGAGGAGAAATTGAATAAAAAACACTGGTGAATCATCTTTAAGTAGTAATTTGTCTATTGATAGTAGAGAGAGGTAAAAGTATAAGATCAAAGGCAACTATGGAAAGTCAATGGGTAGATCTAAATCAAGATCTAAAGCCAAGATGAAATGTTGGCATTATGGGAAGAGTGGACACTCAAAGAAGGATTATTGGTCACTTCAAGATAAGAAGGGAAACAAGGAGGAAACAAATGAGGTAAATGTGACATCAGGTAAAACTAGTTAGGATGCCTTAATTCTTTCTTTGGATAATTTTACTGAGTCTTGGGTATTAGATTCAATGGCTTATTTTCATGCCACCTCACATAGGCATTATTTTTCTAATTATGTTCAAGAAAATATAGGACATGTATATCTTGGTGATGATGAAACATGTGAGATAGTAGGGAAAAGTTTTATTCAAGTGAAAATGTAGAATGGGAACATGTGGCTACTTAAGGATGTCAGACATGTGACTTTGTTGAGATAGAATTTGGTTTCAGTGGGGCAGTTGGGGTAGTGAAGAACATTCAGTTATGTTTACTATAGATTCTTGGAAAGTTACCAAAATATCTCTTATGGTTTTGAGAGGTAAGAAACTTAGTAATTTATATTTGACTAGTAGTGTTGATTCTTGTGATTTAGTTACTATAAATGGAGATGTAACTATGTGGCACTATAGGCTCAGTCATATGAGTCATAAGGGCATAGAGATCTTAAAAGATAAGTTATATAGATTGAAATATCTAGATCTAGAATTCTATGAGGATTGTGTGTATGGTAAATAGAAGTGGGTTAAGTTCCTAAAAGTTGGACCCACAAAGAAAGAGCACAAGTTAGATTTAGTACATTCAGATGTATGGGGACCAGCTCAGGTATCTTCTATTAGTGGTTCTAATCATTATATCACTTTTATTGATGATGAAACTAGAAAAGTTTGGAATTTTTTTATTAAAAAGAAAAATAATGTATTTGACACTTTTAAGAAGTGGAAAGCCTTGGTTGAGAATGAAAAAGGTCTCAAATTGAAATGTTTCAGATCAGATAATGGAGGTGAGTATTATAGTAATGCTTTCTTTGATTATTGTTCTAATAATGGAATCTATAGGGAAAGGATGGTTCCAAAAACTCCATAGTAGAATGGGGTGTTTGAAAGGATGAACAGAAAAATAATGAAACATGTTAGGATCATGAGGTTACATGTTGGGTTGCCTTTATAGTTTTGGGCAGAAGTAATTAGCATGGAAGTATATTTGATTAATAGAGGACTTTTAATGCCTTTGGATGGAGGCATTCCTGAATAAGCTTGGTCTGGTAAGAATGTTGATTATTCTTTTCTTAGAGTCTTTGGATGTGAGGCTTTTTCCCTCATCAAGAAGGAGAATAAGACCAAGTTAGAGGCCAAAATAGAGAAATGCACCTTTGTTGGATATGGTGAGGATGACTTTGGTTTCCATTTAAGGAGCATTAAAGATAAGAAAATATTTTAGTCTAGAGATGTAGTCATTAATGAAAAAGTCATGTATAAGCATCAGTTGTAGGAATAGGAACAAGAACATAAAGAGTACACAATATTGGATGACATTACAAATGGAAAAGTATCTAATGAATCAGTTCAAGAATATTATACATAAGGACCCCAAACTCCTATGGTAAGAAGATCTTCTAGGGTAAGAAAAGCACCTAAATGTTTTTCTCCTTTGAATTATTTATTACTCACTGACAATGGAGAACCAGAGTGTTATGAGGAAGCAATGCAGGTAGATGCTAGGTTGAAAAGGGAACAAGCCATGGATGAGGAGCATAGATATCTCATCGAGAACCAAACATGGGATTTAGTATAGCTACCTAAGGTCAAGAGTACATTGCCAAATAGGTGGATCTTCATAATAAAGAAGAGGATCATGGGAGAAAAAGGTATAAGGCTAGGATGGTGGTCAAGGGATTCTCACAAAAATTAGGTATTGATTTTGATGAGATTTTTTCTTTTGTTGTAAAAATGACTTCTATTAGGATTATTCTTCATTTATTTATAGTTGAGGATTTGCACTTAAAATAGTTAGGTGTGAAAACTACTTTTCTTCATGGTGATTTGGATGAAGATTTATATATGAAGCAACCACATGGATATGAGGTCAAAGGGAAGGAGAACTGTGTATGAAAATTAAAGAAGAGGCCGTATGGCTTGAAACAATCTCCATAGCAATGGTATAAGTAATTTAATTGTGTTATGTTGAAATAAGAATATCAAAGGTGTAATTCTGACCATTATATGTACATCAAACATTTTGATGATGGTTCCTTTATTGATTTATGCTTGTATGTGGATGACATGTTAGTTGCAGGAAAGAATATAGCATATTCATATGATCAAAAAATAACTTAGTGACTCCTTTGATATGAAGGATTTGAGTGTTGCAAATCAAATCCTTGGTATGAGGATTACTCATGATAAGAAAGAGAAGAAGATAGTTTTATCCCAATCAGAGTAAGTGAATAAATTCTTAGAAAGGTTTAGTATGTTGGATGCTAAATCTATTGGTACTCCTTTGTTAGGCCACTTTAGATTATCAAAGGAGCAGTGTCCCAAGATAGAAGTTGAAAAGATTAAGATGTCCAAGGTACCTTATTCTTTGGTAGTTGGCAGCTTGATGTATGCCATGGTTTGTACTAGGCTAGATATTTCCCATGTAGTGGAAGTTGTGAGCAGGTATATGAGTGATACAGGTTATGAGCATTGGCAAGTAGTGAAATGGATTCTTTGATATTTGAGAGGAACCATTGATGTTGCATTATGTTATGGTCGATCAGATACCACTTTGCATGGTTATGTGGACTCAAATATGGTAAGGGATATTGATAGTAGAAAGAGTATGACAAGATATATTTTTACTGTTAGAGATATAGTGGTTAGTTGGATCTCTAAGATACATAAGATTATGGATTTGTCAACCACAGAGGTAGAGTATGTTGTCACCATAGAGGCTAGCAAAGAGATGATTTGGTTATAAGAGTTATTTTGAGAGTTGAGGCATGAGCAAGAAGTTGGGAGACTACATAGTGATAGTTAGAGTGTTATTCATTTGGAAAAGAACTATGCTTTCCACTCAAGGATGAAACATATTCAGTTACGTTATCACTTCATCAGGACAGCTTTAGAGGAGAACTTGGTGAAGTTAGAGAAGATTCTTACTAGCCAAAATCTTATGGATATGATGAACAAGGTGGTCACATTGAAAAAGTTGAAACTATGTTTAGATTTGGTTAGCCATAGTGGTCATGGAGTAGTGATAGATTCTGTTTAGGAGAAAAGGTCTCCAAGTGGGAGATTGTTGAGTGTGGAGCCCTTTGGGGCTATCACATGACCTTGTTGGTACAATTTGGGTGACTAAAGAGCTAAAAATATGTGGGGGGGTGCATTTTTCCTTTGCTCTTCATGTGGATGAAAGTTATTAAATGTTTATTTAATAATTTTCATGTATTCTTCCATACTTGTTAGAAGTGGGATTGATTTCCTTGTTCTAGGGAATTAATTAATTATTTAATATTTATATGATGCATTAGGATAAATTTATTAAATAATGTATTTACTTATTTCTATGATGCATTAGGAGGATGAAAATTATTAAATACAATATTTAATAATCTTTTGATGTATTATGGAAGTAGATTGGACTTCCACATTGGAAGTTGTGCCATTTGGAGAGGAATGACGTGTTCCTACTCTAGAAACCTTTTGGATATGCATTGAAAGGTGGAATGTGGCATGTCACTTCATGGTTATAGCTTATCTTATCAAAGGATGGTGAGTTTTCTCTTTGGAGGATGTTTTCTACATCATTTGTTATTTTTATAGGGTGTGGTGTGAACTATGAGAGGTGGTTGATATTTTTATTTTTGGGTGTGGATTTTGGGAGATAGAGTCAAAAGTGCAAGTGTTTTTGTTGTGTTTTTTTCTCTCCATTTATAATATATATATATATATATATATATAACATAGTAATAACAATGATTATGTTGTTATAATAACTAATATGTTTTGGTATAATAGTGTGTGGTTTACCATTTTTGGTAAAAGAATATAATTAAATTTATATTAGTCATATTATTATTAAGTCATGATGTTTGTTATCTATACCAAGATAGTAAAAAAATTGTATTGTTATCCTAAAACTACCCTATGAACTAAACCTAGGCAAATATTCTAATGCTTAGAATATGGTGGTGTTCGAAGTGTTAGTTATCATTGGTAATTATGTAAATGGTGGAATTTTGTGAATTTGATGTTCATCCATGTGATTTCAAAGCATCATGCAAGAAATAGTAGATCAAATAAGATTAATGCTTTGGGAAGGTTCAAGAATTTTGGCTTTCTTGCCTATGTTGAACTAGGGTTAACCTAGTAAAGCTGAGAGATTAGTGGCTAATGGATTTTTGCATGATAGATTTGGGAAAATATGAGATTTTGTCTACATGAGAGAGATAGATGAAAAAATAAGGATAAGAGGAAAGTTGTAAAAGAGAAGGACAGGCCACAAAGAGGAGAAGAGAGAGCAAAACAAAGGAGAGAATAATTTTTTGGTTCATATAGTATAGTTAGAAGCTTTTATAAGGTTGGTAATGCATTTAAATCACTATGTTTGAGATTGAAAATAAAAGGATTTCATGTAGATACTAGTTGTCATGATATAAATATATAAAAATTGGGCTCTGTGGATGGCTTGGCCATACACAAAACCTAATATATATACTAAGAAATCCTAATAAAAACATAAATCCTAGGTTTATATGCTATTTTTTAAGTGCAAATTAACTCCATGTAGGTAGACCTTAGGGTAATATGGAACTATAATGGGTTGTATTAAACAATAGATTGTTGATTTAAGATAATGTATGAGGATACATATATATAGGGGTAGGTATGTATATATACCCTATCAGTCTTTATTGACCTAGAGTGTATATATATACACACCCACTTATAGATATATATATATGAAGATATTAACTTTAGTATATAAGTATGCAAATAGTTTGACTCAAAATAATAATGAGTAATGTCATGCAAGTTTTGAACCATGGTAAATGGAAATACCAGAGTAGTTTTTTTGTCTTATATGCTCTATTTTTCATATATGTGGAAACTTAGACTGGGTATAGTTAAATCATGGACTCTTTTTGGTATGTGTATTTATGAAACTATGCTCTAATCTATTGTAGACTGAGTGTTATGTATTAGTGAATAAAAAATGACTATGTATTGGTTATAAAACTTGTGAATAAACATTAGGTGGTTGTATATGAGTTATATAGTGTAGCTTATGATATATATTATGTTTTATAATGAGATATAAATTCATGGGGTATTAATATATGACTGGGTTCATTTATTTTATCAAAACTATTAGTTATTTATATACGAATTAATTTCATTTGTTTTGAAAAATCATGAGAACATATATATAGGTGTGGACTGTGTATAATTATTTATTCTAATAGTGAGGATATATACAAATTATGTGTATGTTGACATTCAAAATGGTGATGAAATATATTTATGAGTTATGTGTATATACTTATAAATATAGTCTAAAAGTTATGTCTATATTTTAGCTATGCTTGGGTCAAGGGAAAATATGGAACTATCCTAGAATGGATATGATAAGTGGTTAAGCCTTATCTTAGCTCATATATAAATTTGTGTTATGAGATGATTGTATAACCATTGATATTTTCATTAACTTATTTAAGAAAAGAATGTTAACATTGAATTGAATTGCAATAGGATATTACGTATAAGTTATACATATAATATGACTGTAGTTGTTTATTGGGTTGAAGTATTTGTTTCAAACTCTTTGTAGAGACTGGTAATGTATTTTAAAGTATAAGAGTTTATATAAAATAATTCTATGGATTTGAACTTGTAAAAATGTATATGATAACATGCATATACTATTATAAGGTCCAAATACATAAGGGAACTGTGCGAGTATTTGTGTATTATGTATATTACGATGAATTTAAATTGGATATAAATTTGATTTATTTACTACTTATAAGAACCTACAGTAAATAAACAGTGTAGAATATTGATATAAATGGTCTATTGACTATAGTACTCTATTTATTAACAATACATAAATATTAATATCTTGATTAATTATGAATGTATTTTATGAACAGGTAAATTTTAATGTTTGTTGGAATTATATGAAGTCCTTGATTGAAAATATAAATGGTTATATATATATATATATATATATATATATATATATATTGTTTAAAAACTTGTATGCATTACATATTATGAATATATTTAATATGTTCAAATGCATGTATATAAAAAATATATCTATATGAAGACTTAGGTTCTCATATACATATATAGCATATATTAGTGTATTGGGATATTTACATATATTTATATTTTTATTGATTATTAAAATTAAATCATAGATTACTAAGGGATAGGACACTATGAATATATGCATATAGTCTCTTGGAAGTACAATAATTTGTATAAATAAAAAGATTATGTTTCATATGATTTTTATTATGAGGTGTTTGATCTCTAAAATTATTATGACTAGCAATATATATTGAGGAATGTGTACATAAAAATAATGGACTATGATATGCGGTTTGTCATAGAATGTACTACATTTGAATTTACTTATGGAAATTAGAAACAGGCAGTCCAATTATATATTATATATGGTTGGTATAAACTATATTTGTTATTCTTATTATTTATGGGATAAATAATATAGTTGATATTCATGCATACATTCGATGGACTGAATGTATGTAATTTAATTATTCCTGTAATTAGCATGTTTTATGCCTACTATTAGGAAATAATAAATATGAATCTATTACTTATATATATTAACAAAATCTTGCATTATTGGTACTAATTAAGTAGTGATATGAACTTCACTAGCTTACTTAGTATCACCAATGCCAAATGAAAGTAATTCAATCAAAAGGTGTGTATGAATTTGACTCATCCTAGAGATCAATAACTATTGAAAAATTTACCCAAAGTAATGTTTAGTTAAATATTTTTATTTCATATGTATGATTTACATGTTTGTATGATATCATGTTAGAATATTTTTTTTATGGTACACATCATATGTTAGAAATCTTACAGCACACAAGTACTAGCTTGTCTCTCTAGATTCATATTCCATCATTATCTACCCATTCATTAAGGGAGTATCCATTCTCTAATAGGGAATTATGCATGGGATCAATAGTCTATGGTTGATTCAGAAAAGTACTCGAATGATGCTCTCCCTCCACATAGTAATACTTATTTAGACACTACACTTGAGATTACCATAGATACTAGAGTTTGGAGAACTCATGATCCATGGAGCCTTGTATCTTGTATCTTATATTATATTTATTACTATTGAAACATTATTCATAATTATTTATTCATTTATACATTTATAGTAGTGGTTATATTATTGTACCAGTCATGGCTAGAATTTATGTAATTACTTCTGTATTGAATGCAATTAAGCTTGATTATTTGTTTCATATGATGATAGTGATCAGTAACATGTAGATGTTACATGTTTATAATTAATATACTTAGTGTGTTATACTTGGGTCACTAATTAAATTCTTGAGGTGAAATTTAATGAAAGAATACGTAGATTTAAATTTTTAAAAAAATTACTTTATTCTAAGTAAATTCCAATAGGGATGTTACATGTGGTATCTGAGCTATGGCTCAAACTCTTGGTCTTAATGATTCCACTAACATTTTTATACCCTTATATTTACCAGAAAGGATAAAGGTGTGATCTAGAGTATCTAATGAAGTTATATCAAATAGCAATAATAAAACTTCTCTATTTGATCCTAACCAATTTGCCACTGAGCAAGCAATAAAGTTAGACCAAATTTTTATAGTCATGAAAGAGACTAGGGATCAAATTGTAACCCTAGAATAGAGAATTCATGGACATGAAAAGGAAGCTCATTAGGATGTGCCTAAAGATCATATTTTTGAGTAGAAAATACTTCAAGAGAAAAGACATGATGATTTGCCTCAAGATGTGAGAGCACATATAACCACAAAATTGGATAGAGAAAAGAAAGAGGTGAATCCACCTAAGTTTGATGGAACCATTATAGAAGATGGAGTTGAAGCATGGTTAACTGAGATGCAGAAGTGTTTTGAGATTTAAAACTACTCTAAATTTACCAAAGTATTTTGGGGAGCTTACTAGTTGGTTGGTGAAGCAACTATATGGTGGGCCAATAAGAATTTGGAAATGAATCTTAACTTGACCACCACTACATGGAAGTAGTTTTTGATATTGTTCAGATCATAGTGGCTTACCCAATTATATTTTGACTAGAAGATTACATATTGTTAGAATCTAAATCAAGGATATTTATAGATGAATGAGTATTGGGAATAGTTCACCAAAATTTTAAAATATGTACCTTAGTATCAAGTGAATTAGAGGTTATGTATTAGAAAGTTCATCATGGGATTAAAACCCTAGATTGGTGGAAAAGTGGATGTTCATGGACCAAGTCTTTGATAAGGAAGTCAAGCAAGAATAAAAGTTAAAATCTCTTTCTTAGGTCAAAAATAGGTTTGAAATTTCTAATCTAACTTTCAAAAAGAAGAACTGAAAGCATAGGAGTGGAGACTATAAGATTCAATTCAAGAGTTGGAATTATAGATTCAATAGTGGTGCAAGAAACCAAAAATAAGGTAATGGTTTCAAGGGAAAATAATAGGCTAACATGAAAGGACCACCTAGGGGTTACTTCATTTGTAGAGGTGACCATTTTTATCAAGAGTGTACCTAGGATAAGTTAAGAAATAATCAGCAAGGAATGTTTTAGAAATCTATTCATGCAATAGTTGATAATCAACAAACTAAATTCCAAGATTTATCCATAAAACCATCAAGTATTTTGTTTGAACATCTAGTTTCCATATGTGTGTGTGTGTGTGTGGGCGGGGGGGGGGGGGGGGGGGGGGGGGGCGCGGGGGGGGGGATACAAAATGTTTTATATCTCCTATACTTCTTAATAAGTTATTTATAAAATTTAGGGTAATGGAAAATGCATGGTTAGAATAATATGGGAATGAGTCAAAGGTTAGAGTTGGCAAGTGTTTAGTTGAGGATAATATTAGGTTACCCAAATTCACAATAGTATTGGATCTTTATATAGAACTATTAGGGTCATATGATATGATCCTAGGAGTCAACTAGCTTATGAAGCATAAGGCCAAGGTTGACTGATATCTGAATAAGGTTAAGTGTCTAGATGAATTTAAAAACTACACACAAATTTAGGGTGAGAAAAGGGAGTTGAGGCTTAGGTAGATTTTTGTAATGAAACTCAAGAAGGATCAAGGAAAAAGTTACCAAACATTTGTCATCAAGATAAATGAAATAGAGGAATGTAAGGAAATATCCCTTGAATGTTATCTATTCCTTGGGAATTTTCATGATGTGTTTCCCAAGGAATTTCCAAGATTGCCTCTCAAACAATAGTTTAATTTCTCAATTGATATCATACTTGGATTGGAACCTCAATATAAGGCACCATATAGAATGACAACCATTGAATAGGTTGAATTGAAAGACCAACTCTAAGAAATATCATCAAAAGGGTTTATTAGGCCAAGCAGGTCACCAGGGGGTGCACCAGTTGTCTTTGTTAAGAAGAAGGATGGTACTATTTGGCTTTGCATTGATTATAGAATGTTGAATAAGGAAATTATTAAAAATAGGTATCCACTACCTCAAATATATTATTTTTTAAATCAAATACAAGGAAAAAAAGTCTTTTCTAAGATTTATTTTAGATCAATATATCATCAGCTGAAGATTAAAGATGAGGATATCTCAAAGATAGCATTTAGAACTTGATATGGGCACTATGAATTTACAGTGATACCATTTGGGTTGACAAATGCTCCAATAGCATTTATGAATCTCATGAATAGTGTGTTCAGAGATTATCTAGATTGTTTTATTTTGGTCTTGTCTGATGACATTAATATATATTTAAAGAATGAAGAGGAGCATCTTCAGCATTTGAAACTAGTTTTATAATTGTTATGGAAGAACAAGTTGTATGGCAAGATGTTCAAGTGTACATTTTTCCAAAAGAGAGTGCAATATCTAGGACATATTATATCTATGAATGGTATTTTAGTAGATTTGGAAAATATAAGAGCCATTATGGAGTGGCCAACACCAAAGAATATCCATGAAGTGATAATTTTCATGGGATTAGTAGGTTATTATAGAAAGTTCATTCTAAATTTTTCTAAGATAGTTAATCTGATTACCTCTTTATAATATAAGAATCAAAGTTTTATTTGGATAGATAAGTATGAAATAGCTTTTTAATAATCAAAAATAAGGCTTATTTCAACACCAGTGCTAAGAGTTCATAATCTAAATTGTTAATTCTTAGTGATCATAGATGCATCTGGGGATGGACTTGGAGTCCTTATGCAGGATGGTGTAGTGGTATCTTATGAATCAAGGAAGCTAAAGATTTATGAGGTGAACTATTCCCCTCATAACCTATAACTTATAGAAATTATGCATGGTTTGTAAGTTTGGAGGTATTATTTATTAGAAAAACCATTTGAGCTAAGGACTGATAACTTAGGACTCAAGTATATCTTCACCTAACCAAATCTAAATGCTTGTCAGAGGTGTTGGTTATAGTTCTTGTCTAATTATGATTTTGATATCTGTTGGATGAATATTTTGTCATCAACTAATTGATGACAAAATGGGTATATCAACCACAGCATAGGGAGATTTACACCATGAAAAGTGTGGGTTTACCAGATCTAAATGAGGTAAATCTCTCCTCTCATCAAGGAGAGGTTCCCTATGAATATTTATACGCTATATGTATATATAATTAAGCAGAAAATAATACTCGGGGTGGTATAACAGCATCCACCTCTCTTTTTTCAGAGGTGATGTACAAGGAACAAGAGAGAGAAATCTTGGTCATTGGCTAACAACATTCCTCTTCTTTCAGGAATGGTATCCAGCATAGAGGAAAAAATCACTTAAAGTAACAAAGTTCACAAGAAAAGTTGCGTAAGAACAAAGTCTTTTGTAGCCTCCTTCACTGATTCAAAACAAGCGTAACCATAGAGTGAAACGAAGCACAAAGTCTTCACCTGAAACTACAAAATATAAAAGGATCACAAAGATAAAATTAGCTCAAAGTCTCTCTTCTATCTTTTAGAAATGCCCTCAGATAATATCAACACACCCACTTTGCTTATTAAATCAAACAAATAAGAGATTATCAGGAAAGAGGACATAAGAACTATTTCCTAAATAACACAAATAACTTTAGCACAAAGTCTGAAATAAACTTGCTTCTCATTCATTCAACAAAATATGATTTACAAGTTGAGCACAAAGTCTCAAAAAGTGTCTCAATTTCAGCAGAGTTTTTGCTCTCAATTATTAGAGATATATTTACAAAAGAGGTCTCCACTATATATAAGGAGAAACCTTCAAAATTAAAAAGATTATAATATAAAAATATCTAAGTCAAAGATAAGTCATCTTTGACTTTTGAGGTATTTTTCCAAAAATTTTACATGTAATTACACATTACAAAATTTTACGCATTTTTACATGACAAAAGTGCATGAGAAAAGAAGAAGAGAGAGGGGAAAATGTTTCAGCTCTTGCCACTAGACTTCTTCAGATGAGCATCATACATAGTAATAGATGCCTGAATTCCTATTATGTCTAGTGCAATGGTGTTCTTGAAGATGACCCTAGCTCTGATTATAGCATCCTTCAATGCTATGATTGTCTTAGCATGACTAGTTAACTTGGATCTCAGATTATCCAGAGTTAACTGAGTATCTAAAATATTGTCCACAGAAGTCATTGAGAAGGCTTTCTCTTCAAAATCTCTCTGAATCATACCCTTGAATTCTTGGATCATCTCTTCGGCTGAAAGTAATTGATTGTCCCTGGTGGTGAGGTTGCAAGGCAGTTCTTCCAGTCTATTCAGTAGCCCTGTATCGCTTTTCTCACTAACATCTTTAAAAGACTCAAGATCTTCGATGAGCTCCTTGAGTACCTGAACCCTGTATATTAGTGATTCCTTAATCTCAACATAGGAATATTTACTAGAAATGACATCAATGGATATCAAGGTGATTTTCTTCAGATCTTTCATCTCCCTCCACTTGCTAAGATATTTCTCTATATTGTCAATGTCTTGAGAAATAAGTGAGACAAGGTCCTTCAAATCCATCCTCACTTTCTTCATCTTGTCTGTCTTCTCGACAACCTCTATAAGTAAGGAAATTCCATGAGTGTGCATCTTTTCAATGTAATCCTCTAGTACTTTCCCTTTCATATAGGTTTTCTCTACCTTTTGAATGATAAGGTCATCTATGGAAAAAGCCTCTAAAGTTGCCACTTCAGGGGGAAGGGTAAATTTCCTTACTACTATATTTAACTGCTCTACCTTGGCCTTATAGTAGTCCTTCATCTCCTTTTCTCTATCAAACTTCTGGACCATGATATCCATTGCAGACTATAGATCATTTTTCACACCTTTGTGAGTAAATTTTCCAAGTTCAACATGAGAGATGGAATAGTTGCTCATGTCAAAACTCTCAAAGGTTGCATCCTACGGTGGTTTAGCTATTTCCAAAAATTTATGTCCCTTTTTCTCAACCAATTTTGAGAGGATCCTTGGTCTCTTAGGGGCCTTGGCTTTCACCGGCACTATCTTGCTAAAATCAAAGTCATCTGGAGAGATGGCTAACTTCTTTTTTTTAGGTGTAAAAGCTGACATCCAAGGAGGGAGAGAAGAAGTACCTATTATGGCAATAGTTCCTGTAGCTGGTGTTACCGTGTTAAATTCTACACTACTAGTGGTAACAGTGGTCATAGTTTTGAGACCACTGAATTGGAGGAAGAGGGGAGTCAGCAATCTTCTCAGCCAAGTACCTGTTGTTGATAACATTCTTGTCATCGACTAGATTAGAGGAATCTCTGCAAGCCCCAAATATTTGATCTACTCTAGGGTCAACCTATTGTAGTCCATTTTCCTAATTTCTTTAGCTGTTCACAGGTCTACTCAGATGTCTTTGATCATAGGCTCATGAAACTGAGTCCTTCTTCTGATCATGTCTTTGACACTCCTATAGTCAAAATTATCCCTCCTCTTGAACTATTTCATAGTAACCAATTGCATCTCTGTCTCCATGACCTTGGCCTTGGCCGCTATCAAAATCAAGTATCTACCAATTTTGATTAGAAACCTGAAACTTGGCTTTTTCAGCTCCATCTGTCTAGTGTGCACAACACCCATTTGTCTACATATCTCCATTAGGACTAACTTATCAGAAGGAAACCTAGAGAGCATATAGGGATAGCCTTAGAAAAAGCCAACTCGAAGATAACAAAAGGAGGGAAATTGTAGAAACATACAGCCATAGTCATTGACGATCGTCCAGGCCTCATTAGATACTCTCTTCTGCTCGAGTTGAGGGTCAAAGAGACAAAAAAATACCATGAAGAAGGCATCATTTACCCTCCTAAAATGGTAGATTGATCCTTGCAGTGTTAGTTGAGGGTAATATGAGTAGACTAGGGTGGTTTTTATGTCCCCTTCAGTTGTCAAACTTGGAAAGGTTCGCATGGAAGCAGCTATGTAGACCAGGTACGAAGTCATATATAACTTTAAAGTATTTTTTACCTTGGCCAACTGCTCATGAAGAGTGTTGCTAATTTTCTCACCCTAGAATATGACCTGTTTACCTTGAAGGATGATTTTGATGAAAGGGTACATCCACTCGTGGAACTGTGAGGAAGATGGGAGGCCTCACACTCTGCTAAGAAGGGTGATCAAGTCACTAACTTCTTTAATAAAATCACTCCTGGGGAAGTTTCGTAGCCATCTGGATAGATTGGTTTTGGGGGTCTTCAGCCACCTATTATTCATTACCTTCTTTGCTCTCTTGAGATCCTTGTCATACTCTTGTGCTTCTATAAAGTCAATCCTCAGCACTTCAATAGCAGGAGAGCACATGAAGACTTTGTCAATGAATTCAGGCTCTAGTTAAATTATTATGTTGCCACTGGCATCTGAGACTGCTCTCATCTCTTTGTTGTAGAACTGGGTGCACTGGAGGATGAACTCTGTATAATGTGCTGCCACTGGGAAAGTGACAACCAGATGAATGTTACTTTCGATGATTCTCTTCATTTCAGAACTCAGGTTCATTGCCTTAGTTCTATTCATGAACTCAGCCATATCTACGTGGCCAATCTCTGTATCTCTAATGTCGTCAACATTAGAGGTGACCGAAGTGATCGAAAAGATGCCCTGGTACCGGTACTTCATTATTTTTGACTTTTTTGGAGAAGTTTCAGATGTTAGAGTTGGTCTCAGTTGAGCAAGTGCTGACGAGTAATAATCTTCAAAAATTACTATAGTCATGATCGTGCAATTAGGAAAAAGTGGGCAAATTGGAGAATTTGCACATGAAGTGATCATGACCAAGGAAGGGCACTTAACGGGGTTGGGTCAAAAAATGAAGAAAAAAGGGGAGGAAAGGAAAAAAATAAAAAAAGTGGAAAATCTCTCCAGATTTATAGAAATTTAGAGGGAAAATGCATGAGCAGTGAAAATCACCACCCTTACATAAAGGGGAGAGAAAAAGAAGGCACGAGCGGCAAATTTTGCCGCCTGTGCAGGTTCAGCTTGCATGGGTAGCAAAATTTGCCGCCCCTACATGCCAAGGGAGAACAACAGAGTGCAATCAGTGAATTTCACTACTTGTGCATGTTTAGATGGAAGGTGTATGGGTGGTGAAATTCACCACCCATGCAACTTCACTCTGCATCAGTGGCAAATTTTGCTACCAATGCAAGTCAAAAAGTAAGGGAGCACAGGCAGTGAAATTCACTGCCTACATAGGTTTCAAGAGGAAAGGCATGGGCAGTGAATTTTACCACTGATGCATGACTATAAGAATAAACAAGAGGCATGGGTGGAAAATTTCACTACCCATGTAGGCTTTGAATAAGAAATCCACAGGTAAGGGAGGGCGGCGAAAATCGCCACCCCACCATGTAGAGGAAGCCTTGGAGATCAACGGGGAGAGAAAAGGGAGCGGGCTGACCAGCCCAAGGGAAAAAGCAAGAAAAAAACCCTAACTTCAAAAAACAAATTAGAAAAAAGAAAACAAATGCAAAAAAACAACCTACCTGAGAAACCACATGCACCGCAAGCTTGAATCTGCCAAAGCGCACTTTTACTAGTTTGATGAATGGTCGAGAGGCAGAGGGCAGGAGGAAGAGAAGAGGAATGAATCAAAATAAGGTTAAAATCAGATTTAATAGGGTGAAAATCAACTCCAACAACCTGTTGCATGTAGCAATAAATGTCATGTACAAAAATTGAGACAGTGCAGGGGCGGCAAAAATCACCGACCTTGCACTGGGAAAATGGGAAGTGACATGAAGGGGCGGCAAAAAATTCTGCTCCTACATGTGAGATGGGAAAATGCAGGGGCAGCAATTTTTACCACTCATGCACGTTAAAATGTAGGGGCAGCAAAAATTGTCACTCTTGCAAGTGAGATGAAGGGGCGGCAAAAATTGTCGCTCCTGCAGGTGTCAAGAGAAATGCACTGACGGCAAAATTTGTCGCCTGTGCACGAAAATAGAAAAAATGCTAACTCTAAAAGAATCAAAATATGGCCCTCTGAATGTAATCGAGACTATAACAACTTCCACATTTTGGGGAAAGCATGATGAAAAGATGTTATGAATTTCAAACGATATCAGTCGAGCCAAAATGAGAATGAGAAAAACTTGTCTCAAAAAATGAACTTAGAGAGACAAAGGATGAAATAGACAAGTTTCATAGGGGGTTGTTCCCAAAAATGAGATAAACTAATTTTGGAAACAATAGCTAGCTCTTGTTGGGGAACTTTTGTTAATCAAATCGATTAAGGAGAGTAGAAACCAGTCTCTAAGTGCCTTCATCCAAGCCATTAGGCTACGGATTCAAGCCAAAAAATGAAATAAAAATAGACAAAATGTAAAAAATATACATACATACAAATGGACCCATCTAAGCTTCAAGGGTTGAACAGCTTTAGATGTTGCCCATTATGGGGTAGTGAAAATTGTGTTCCATCCTAGTATTCCAGCAAGAAGCTAGCCTCACCACAGAGTTTTCGAATGGTGAACGGGCCTCTCCATAAGGAGTCAAATTTACCGTGCATTCCTTTCAGTTCTCACCTCTTGTCCCACAACAGGACTTGATCTCTAACTTGAAATTCATGAACCTTAGCTTTTTTATCAAAAAGTTTCTTCACCTAGTTCTAATGCACCGTAATTCGATCTACTACCATGGTTTGTTGTTCATTCAATTCAGTTAGACACATGATTCTTTTGTCGACCAAACTTTCAAAGGTTGAGTCTTCGATTGCTTTGGCTAACCTGAGCACTGGCAGTTCTAGAGTGATGGGTATCTCTACATTTAAGCCATATAGAAGTTGGAAAGATGACATACCTATGGCCTTCCTGGGAGTAATCCTATCTGCCCATAAAGCATCAAATAATGCCTTGTACCAAGTCCTCTGATTGTCGTCTACCAATTTCCTGATGATAGTGACCAGGTTCTTATTGCTCGATTTTGCTTGGCCATTTCATTGAGGGAAATAATTTGAAGTGTGGAATAGGGTAATTCTATAGTAAAAACAAAATTGAGTAATCTCATATGAAGAAAAATAGGCCGCATTATCTGTCACAATTTTAAGTGGGACCCCAAACCAGGAGATAATATTTTCTTTGAGAAAATTGCACACCACTTCAGACGTAGCATGCTTGGTTGGGATGGCTTCCACCCACTTGGTAAAGTAATCAGTTGCCATGAGGACATAATCATGTCTATCACTCAAAGATGGGTTGACTGTGCCAATGAAGTCAATACCCCACTGCTGAAAAGGCTCTTCGATTACTACTGGCTTGAGAGGCAATGCAGCCAGTTTAGGCTTCCCAACAAACTATTGACACAGTTCGCACCTACACACCCATTTGTACGCATCCTAAAACAGAGTGGGTTAATAGTACCTTGCTCGTAGAATCTTGTGCATTGTCACCGGTGTAGAAAAATGCCCTCCACAAGCCAAATTATGGAAAGACTCTAAGATTTTATCTTGTTGCACCTTATCAACACAACAAAGAAATGCCTCGTCCAAGTTCTTTTTGTACAGACTATTATTCAATAGAACATAACTAACAGCCTTTAACTTAACATTCCATTTCTCCTTATAGGAGAGATGAGCGGGACACTCACCATAAGTCATAAAATGAGTGATGTCATAAAACCACACATCAGTGGTGGCAACAAAGAGGATCGTAGGCATACCTTTGATCTCTATTTCTTCACTTTTTGCTTCGTCTAAAATGTTGTTGGCAATCAACTGACAAAGACCCTTTTCTCACATGAGTTTGGTAGGTTTAATGTCCAAATCAAAATCCTAAATCTTGGTGATCTAATTAACCCTCTTCATACCAAACTCTTGTTGAGTCAAAATAGACGTAACTATTGTATCAGGTACAAGAACTTCAGTGTGCGAGTTCAGGATATAAAACCTGAAATACTTGACTACTTTGACCACCGCGTATGCATGCTTCTCCATGTTGGAATATTTTAGCTCATGAACCTTGAGTGTACAACTCATGAAGGAAATAGGGAATTCCACACCTTCTTGGTTTTATTGAGCTAAAATGGTTGAGAGTGTATGTTTAGAGGCATAACTGTATATTGTGAAGCTCTTAGTATAGTCTGGACAAACCAAAATTAGTGCACGAATAATCATTTCCTTGATGTCTTTAAAAGTTGATTTGCCCTCAATAGTCCACCTGAAGGTAGCATTGTCTTTCATCATGTTGACTATGTGGCGAGTCTTCTCAACGAACTTAGGAATGAATCTCCAAAGAAAATTCACCTTTTCGAAGAAAGAGTGAACCACAATTTTGCCAGTAGGTAGAGTAAGTTCTTGGATGGACTTAACTCTTTTTGAGTCAATTTTAATACCTTCTTGAGACACAATGTGTCTGAGAAGTTTCCCTTCAATCACCCTGAAAAAGGATTTCTTTGGATTTAGAGAAATACCATTATGACGATAGCATTCCAGTATTTTTTGCAAATGGTGGACATGGTAAAAATGATGCTTTGAAAATACTGTCAAATCATCCACATACACTACAATGAACTTACCCATCTCATCCTTGAAATCAAGGTCCATCGCTCTTTGAAATGTGGCACCTACATTTATCAAACCGAAAGGCATTCTTCGATAGGCGAATGTGCCCCAAGGTGTGGTGAAGGTCGTCTTATGTTGATCTGCTTTTCTGACTTCAACCTGATTGTACCCCAAAAAACCATCCAGCATTGAGAACATTTCCAAACCTGTTACCATTTGTAGAACTTGATCCATGATAGGGAGAGGGTAGTTATCTTTTAAAGAAAACTAATTCAAGTTCCTAAAATCCACGTAGATTCAAATTTCACCATTCTTCTTTCTGACAGGCACTATGTTGGCAATCCATGTGGAGTGATGGATTGGAAAAATTATCTGGGCATCAAGCATTTTTTATATCTCAGTTAAAATAGTACCTGAGATTTTTGGATTATATTGCCTGGACTTTTTCTTGTAAGGTATAGAGTTTGCCTTAAGAGGAATGTCGTGGTGAATGTCATTCAGCCTGAGTGATTTTAGGTCATCATAAGAATAAGCCAAGATGTCTATATATTGGTGAAGTAGATTAGCAAGCCTAAATCTCGCATCGAGAGTGTAGTATTTCTCAATGTTTACCATCTTAGGATCTCCCTTGGTTCCCAGGTTTACCTGATCAAAATCCTGAGAGGAGTTTGAATCTGATCGTTATTATTTAATAAACCTGTCATGGTTATCAAACAATTTCTCTAGGAAAACCAGGCCTTTGAGAATCTTATTCTCCTTAATCTATAGGAAATCCTCACCTGTGTTCATGTTTGATTCAGAAGTTGCTTCGCATTCCTAGAGTTCACTACCTTCAAAATGCAATTGTTCGAAGCTATCTTTTTGCTCCAACAAGGCAATGATTTGATCATCACTGTTAAATACTTGCCAATGGCTAGTATTATTAGGTACACTTGGTCAAAAGACCAATTCAATAGTGTACTTATCTCCTTTAAAATCTAGGTGGGGAACCAAGAGAGTAGCAAAGACAGCCAATGCATCTGCCCGATCATTGAATTCTCATGGAACGACGGAGATGTTAAAAGCGTCAAAATTTTTGATTTGGTCCCAAACAAGATTGTGATAGAGGCACAATATTTCATTTTTGATTTGATAGATGTTTCTTATCTGGCAAACCACTAATTCAGCATCTCCTTTAGCATGGAGTAGCTTAATGCCTTTTTCTCTGACAGCCTGTAATCCAAGTAACAGGGATTCGTACTCAGCTGTGTTGTTGGTGTTTTTAAACTGTAACTTGTAGGACAAAGGAACAATGTCTCCTTAAGGAGATACCAACACAACCCCAATTTTTAAACTAGTAAAAGAGCAGCTACCATCAAATTCTAAGTTCCATACCTCATTAGACAACACTTTTTCTTTGAAAACATTTTCGTTTGGGGGAAGAGGTTCTCCCATGTGTTCATTTTGCTTTGTCGATTCTCCCGCTGTGTCAGCTGAACACAATTTCAAGTTGTCACTTGTAGGAGTTTCATCAATTGATTCATAGATCTCATCTGTAAATAGGAAGTAGTTGCCCATGCCTGAAGACTCAAATAAAATTTGAGCTTCTGGTGCTGATGATCGGGTGACTACATACCTTGCCTCTTTTTGAGGAAGTAACTTTTTCATAACACCTTGAATTGGGATCCTTTCTTCCAACAAGTCCATGCTTAGCTCACCTCCAACATATTTGTAGAAATTTTGCCCAGGCAAGATACCGTAAGAGGCTGGAACATCGGCCACTAGAATTGTCATTTTTATCCTCTTTTCTGGAAAAGCTATGAAAGCAAATTGAGCATCTTTTATCTAACCAAGGAGTGGAACTTACTTGTTTTCCATAGAAAAACACCTCCCAAAAGTTTTGGTCAAAGTTAGTCCAAGAGAATCTACCACCTTGGTGGGCATGACATTATCTGAGGCTCTAGAGTCTATTATGTAATTACTTAGTTTGTAACCATTTATTAGCAGGGAAACATAAAAATATTCTATCTTCCCGAGAATAATAGGAGTCACGATGAGATTAGTCTGAGCATATTTATCTTTGAGAGGATTATGAATAGCCTTTGAAGAATCTTGTTCTATAGGGATGGATTTATTTTTCACATATTCTATCAACTTATCAAACTATTGTGGGTTAGCTCTCAAATATTCAATCTCTATCATTTAGATTTTAGTCTTCTTGACGTGATCAATTATATCAAATAATTGAAAAGAATTTGAAATAGAGAAAGAGAGTCCCTCATCTGGGTCTTTAGTAGGTGTGGTACTGGTCTAGGCAACAGAGGTGGAAGGTATGGAGTCATTAGAAGTACTTGCTTTCTGGTGAGTTACCCGATATTTTGATTGAGGAGGCAATAGAGTTCCTCATTTAGTGATGGAAACTGCTGGCTGAGGTTCTTCTTCTTCTTTTCTTTTATCAGCCTGTGAAGCTGACTAGTTTTGAGATATAGTGAAAATAGCATAAGATCCATCCAACCCCTCTCCTTTACTTCCAGCTTCAACCTGGTAATCCAAGAAACTAATATTGGAGTCACCAGCTAATTCTTCTTCCTACTCATCAAAGAGATTAGCATCATCTTGTTGGTCCAACTGAGGTTGGAGCGAATAGTCATGTTCAGCCTCTAGGTAACTAACTGTTGAATTGGTAGGTGCTAATTCAATGGCCAATTTTCCTAGAGGGGGAGGCAGGTAATTTGATTGCCCTTGGTTCTGAGTGGGATTACCCTGATATTATTGATTTTGGAATGTTCTCCTAGGCATATCTTGATAGGTGGGAGCAGACGTACCTTGGGCTATTTGCCTCTTCAAAGCTATCAGTTCATTTGTCAATTTTTGTACCATAAGATTTGTAGTGCTTGTAGAAGAGCCTTCAGCAGATGAAGAGAATCTATTTTTACTAGGGTCTTTTCTGATCTTACCTACCAAGATAAGATCATCCTCAATCTCAATAGACAAATTTTGAGCCAATGCTAGATCCATAGGGCCAACTCGCCTCAATAGGAAACTTACTTTGGGAAGCTGGGAGTTGATAAAAAAGCATTTAAGATTCTCTGGCATGGGTTGAGCAATAGTTGGAATCTGGTTCCTTAACTTATTGAATTTGGCCATGAAATCCCTCATGGGTTTTTGGGATTCTTTTTTCATCTGTGTTAGCTGAGCTAACAAGGCATGTGCATCTTCAGTAGTTTAAATCTAGCTTCAAATATAGACTTTAGTGTATTCTAGTCAGTTGTAATTTGAGCTTGAAGGTGGTAGAACCAATCCATGGTAGTGCCTTGCAGAGTTTCTACAAAAAGTTTCATGGCTACATCCTCGAATTCCACACTAATTATGCCACACGCTATGGAGAAAGCGGCAATATGCTCATCGGGATGAACCTTCCCATCACCAAAAAACATAAGAAATTTTTTCCTAGAACTAAGAGGTAGTTCATGCAAGGGTGGGGTCAAATTAAGAGGACCAAAAAAATTGCCCCACGGACCTTGAGCCATTATAATAAGATGATTAAATAGCGAGATGACAAATCTTGGTAGGGTATTTTTAGGTAGGGCACTATTAATAGCAAGAAAAGAAGCTCTGCCTTGTGTTGCTAACTCGATAAGGTCAAGAGGAAGACTCCTAGACCATTGGAGGAAAGGTGGTGGAGGAAACAGATCAAAATTGCTCTACTGTGCCAACTCAAACACGGGGTCAAAAACACCCTTGGATCTCTAGCTTATTATGTAGCGTGGAGTTGCTAGATTTCAAAACAAAAATGGAAAAGAGCAGGATCTACTTTAGTTTGAAGTTTGGGACTTCAAACTGCGTGCTCTTCACCAGCAGAGTCACCAAAAACTATTGGGTGAATATTTTTTTATCAACTAACTGATGACAAAATGGGTATATCAACCACAACACAGGGAGATTTACACCACAAAAAGTGTGGATTTACCAGATCTGGACAAGGTAAATCTCTCCTCTCATCAAGGAGAGGTTCCCTATGAATATTTATACGCTATATGTATATATAATTAAGCAGAAAATAATACTCGGGGTGGTATAACAGCATCCACCTCTCTTTTTTCAGAGGTGATGTACAAGGAACAAGAGAGAGAAATCTTGGTCATTGGCTAACAACATTCCTCTTCTTTCAGGAATGGTATCCAGCATAGAGGAAAAAATCACTTAAAGTAACAAAGTTCACAAGAAAAGTTGCGTAAGAACAAAGTCTTTTGTAGCCTCCTTCACTGATTCAAAACAAGCGTAACCATAGAGTGAAACGAAGCACAAAGTCTTCACCTGAAACTACAAAATATAAAAGGATCACAAAGATAAAATTAGCTCAAAGTCTCTCTTCTATCTTTTAGAAATGCCCTCAGATAATATCAACACACCCACTTTGCTTATTAAATCAAACAAATAAGAGATTATCAGGAAAGAGGACATAAGAACTATTTCCTAAATAACACAAATAACTTTAGCACAAAGTCTGAAATAAACTTGCTTCTCATTCATTCAACAAAATATGATTTACAAGTTGAGCACAAAGTCTCAAAAAGTGTCTCAATTTCAGCAGAGTTTTTGCTCTCAATTATTAGAGATATATTTACAAAAGAGGTCTCCACTATATATAAGGAGAAACCTTCAAAATTAAAAAGATTATAATATAAAAATATCTAAGTCAAAGATGAGTCATCTTTGACTTTTGAGGTATTTTTCCATATTTTTTACATGTAATTACATATTACAAAATTGCATGCACTTTTACATGACAAAAGTGCATGAGAAAAGAAGTAGAGAGAGGGGAAAATGTTTCAGCTCTTGCCACCAGACTTCTTCAGATGAGCATCATACATAGTAATAGATGCTTGAAATCTTATGTTGTCTGGTGCAATGGTGTTCTTGAAGATGACCCTGGATCTGATTATAGCATCCTTCAATGCTATGATTGCCTTAGCATGACTAGTTAACCTAGATCTCAAATTATCCAGAGTTAACTGAGTATCTAAAATATTGTCCATAAAAGTCATTGAGAAGGCTTTCTCTTCAAAATCTCTTTGAATCATACCCTTGAATTCTTGGATCATCTCTTCGACTGAGAGAAATTGATTGTCCCTGGTGGTGAGGTTGCAAGGCAGTTCTTCCAGTCTATTCATCAAGCCTGTATTGCTTTTCTCACTAGCATCCTTAGAAGACTCGATATTTTTGATGAGCTCCTTGAGTACCTAAACCCTGTATATTAGTGATTCCTTAATCTCAACATAGAAATCTTTGCTAGAAATGACATCGATGGATATCAAGGTTTTCTTTAGATCTTTCATCTCCCTCCACTTGCTAAGATATTTCTCTATACAGTCAATGTCTTGAGAAATAAGTGAGACAAGGTCCTTTAAATTCGTCCTCACTTTATTCATTTTGTCCATCTTCTCGGCAACCTCTATAAGTAAGGAAATTCCTTAAGTGTGCATCTTTTCAATATAATCCTCTAGTACTTTCCCTTTCATATAGGTTTTCTCTGCCTTTTGAATGATAGGGTCATCTATGAAAGAGGCCTTTGGAGTTGCCACTTCATGGGGAAGGGTGAATTTCCTGACTAATATAGTTAACTGCTCTACCTTGGCCTTATAGTAGTCCTTCATCTCCTTTTCTCTGTCGAACTTCTGGACCATGATATCTATTGCAGACTGCAGATCACTTTTCACACCTTCGTGAGTAACTTTTCCAAGTTCAACACGAGAGATGGCATAGTTGCTCATGTCAAAACCCTCAAAGGTTACGTCCTACAGTGGTTTAGCTATTTCCAAAAATTTATGTCCATTTTCCTCAACTAATTTTGAGAGGATCCTTGGTCTCTTAGGGGCCTTGGCTTTTATCGGCACTATCTTGCTAAAATTGAAGTCATCTAGAGAGATGGCTAACTTCTTTCTTTTAGGTGTGAAAGCTGACATCCAATGAGGGAGAGAAGAAGTACCTATTGTGGCAATAGTTCCTACAGGTGGTGTTACTGTGGTGACTTCTACATTGCTAGTGGTAATAGTGGTCACAATTGGAGTAATTGGTGAAACTGTATTGGTCGTTGATTGATCAAGGGTGGAACTTTCTCCTAAATTGAAAGGAGATGCCAGACTAGGAATAGACCTAGAGGAATGAAGAGTATCTCCAGAAGCACCTTGAGGATCACCAAACATGAATTTGGAAGAAGAGGTGGCTCCAAAAGAAGGAACACTGATAGGAGAAAATGGTGGTGAAGGAGAGACTTCTGTAAGTGGTTGTGCCCCTTCCTGGGAAGGTAGAGGCTCAGTCCTTTACTGCTCTGAGGGCCTGTCATCTATCTCTATTTGCTGAGTTGCCTACTCTTGGGAGCTTTGTTCTCCAAGTCCCTTAGCCATCGATTCTAGCTCTTCAGCAACCTTTGATTTCTTGGAAACAAAGATGATTCTAGGCTTCTGAGGCCTTTATGGAGAAGGAACATCACCTTTGTTCTTGGTCCTATTTTTTGCCTTCTTCCACATTTTTGCTTAGAACTCAGCCTCTAATCCTGTAATAAACTCTTTCAGCGTGATCCCTTTGGCTAATAACCAATCATTGGTGTTAGCCAATATTGGTTCCAATCTCTTCCTCAAAGAAGTTAACTCTTTTTGAGACCACTAAACTGGAGGAAGAGGGGAGTCATCAATCTTCTCGGCCAAGTACCTTCTATTGATAACATTCTTGTCATCAACCAGATTGGGGGGAATCTCTACAAGCCCCAAATATTTGATCTACTCTAGGGTCAACCTGTTGTAGTCCATTTTCCTGATTTCTTCAGCTGTTCATAGGTTTACCCAGATGTCTTCGATCATAGGCTCATAAAACTAAGTCTTTCTTCTAATCATGTCTTTGACACTCCTATAGTCAAAGTTATCCCTCCTCTTAAACTATTTCATAGTAACCAGTTGCATCTCTGTCTCCATAACCTTGGCCTTGGCCGCTATCAAAATTGAGTATCTACCAATTTCGATTGGAACCCTAAAACTTGGCTTTTTTAGCTCCATCTGTCTAGTGTGCACAACACCCATTTGTCTAGATAGCTCCATTAAGACTAACTTATCAAAAGGAAACCTAGGGAGCATATAGGGATAGCCCTAGAAAAAGCCAACCTAAAGATATCAGAAGGAGGGTAATTGTAGGAACATACAGCATAGTCATTGACAGTCATCCAGGCCTCATCAGATACTCTATTCTGCTTGAGCTAAGGGTCGAAGAGACACAAAAATATCATGAAGAAAGTGTCAATTACCCTCATAAAATGGTAGATTGATCCTTTCAGTGTTAGCTAAGGGTAATATGAGTAGACTGGGGTGGTCTTTCTATCCCCTTCAGTTGTCAAACCTGGAAAGGTTCACATGGAGGCAGCTATGTAGACTAGGTACGAAGTCATATAGAACTTTGAAGTAGTTTGTACCTTGGTTAACTGCTCGTGAAGAGCGTTGCTAATCTGCTCACCCCAGAAGATGACTTGTTTACCTTGAAGGATGATTTTGATGAAAGGGTACATCCACTCGTGGAACTATGAAGAAGATGGGAAGCCTCGCACTCTGCTGAGAAGGGTGATCAAGTCACCAACTTCTTCAATGAAATCGCTCTTGGGAAATTTTTGTGGCCATCTAGATAGATTGGTTCTGGGGGTCTTTAGCCACCTGTTATTCATTACCTTCTTTTCTCTCTCGGGATCCTTGTCATACTCCTTTTGTGCTTTTATAAAGTCAATCCTTAGCACTTCAGTAGTAGGAGGGCACATGAAGACTTTGTCAATAAATTCAAGATCTAGCCAAATTATTATGTTGCCACTGGCATTTGAGACTACTCGCTTCTCTTTGTTATAGAACTGGGTGCATTGGAGATGAACTCTATATGATGTGCTGACACTAGGAAAGCGGTAACTAGATAAATGTTGCTTTCGATGATTCTCTTCATTTCGGAACTCAAGTTCATTGCCTTATTTTTGGTCACAAACTCGGCCATATCTACATGGCCAATCTTTGTATCTCTAATGTTGTCAACATTAGAGGTGACTAAAGTGATCGAAAAGATGCCCTGGTATCGGTACTTCATTGCTTTTGACTTTTTTAGAGAAGTTTCAGACATTGGAGTTGGCCTCGGTTGAGCGGGTGCTGACGAGAAAGAATCTTCAAAAAGTATTGCAGTCATGATCGTACAATTAGGGAAAAGTGGGAAAATTAGGGAATTTACACATTAAGTGATCATGACCAAGGAAGGGCACTTAACAGGGCTGGGTCAAAAAATAAGGAAAAAAGGGGAGGAAAGGGAAAAATTGGAAAAGGTGGAAAATCTCTTCAGAGTTATATAAATTTGGAGAAAAAATGCAGGGGCAATGAAAATCACCGCCCTTTCATAAAGAGGAGAGAAAAAGAAGGCACGGGCGACAAATTTCACTGCCCATGCAGGTTCGGCTTACATGGGCGACAAAATTTTCTGCCCCTGCATGCCAAGGTAGAACAACAGAGCGTGGGTGGCAAATTTCACCACCTGTGCATGTTTAGATGGAAGGTGTATGGGCAGAAAAATTCACCGCCCATGCAACTTCACTCTGCATTGGTGGCAAATTTTGCCGCCGATGTAATTCAAAAAGCAAGGAAGTATAGGCGATGAAATTCACTGCCCGTGTAGGTTTCAAGGGGAAAGGCATGGGTGGTGAATTTTGCCACTGATGCATGCCTATAGGAACAAATAAGAGGCATAGGTAGCAAGTTTCACCGCCCGTGTAGGCTTTGAACAAGAAATCCGTGTGTAAGGGAGGGTGGTGAAAATTTCCTCCTTAGCATGTAGAGGAAGCCTTGGAGATCAACGGGGAGAGAAAAGGGAGCAGGCCGACCAGCCTAAGGGAAAAAGCAAGAATAAAACCCCATCTTTGAAAAACAAATTAGAAAAAAGAAAACAAATGCAAAATACACAACCTACCTAAGAAACCACGCACGCCGCAAGCTTGAATCCATCAAAGTGCACTTTTATTAGTTCAATGAATGGTCTAGAGGCAGAGGACAGGAGGAGGAGAAGAGGAATGAATTGAAACAGGGTTAAAATCAAATTAAATGGGGTGAAAATTGACCCCAACAACTCAGTGCGTATGGTAATAAATGTCGTGCATGAAAATTGAGACAGTGCAAGGGCAGCAAAAATCACTACCCTTGCACTGGGAAAATGAGAAGTGACATGCAGGGGTGGCAAAAATTGTTGCTCCTACATGTGAGATGGGAAAATGTAGGGCAGCAATTTTTGCCACCCGTGCAGGTTAAAATGTAGGGGTGGCAAAAATTACCGCTCCTGCAAGCGAGATGCAGGGGTGGCAAAAATTACCGCTCCTGAAAGTGTCAAGAGAAATGCACTGACGGCAAAATTTTCCACCCGTGCATGTAAATAGAAAAAATGCTAACTCTGAAAGAACCAAAATATGGCCCTCTGAACGTAATCAAGACTATAATGACTTCTACATTTTGGAGAAAATATGACGAAAAGATGTTACGAATTTTGAACGATATCAGTCGAGCCAAAATGAGAAGGAGAAAAACTCATCTCAAAAAATGAACTTAGAAAGACAAAGGACGATATGGACAAGTTTCGTAAGGGGTTGTTCCCAAAAATAAGCTAAGCTGATTTTGGAAACAACAATATCAACTATATCAAAAATAAGGAAAATAGAGTAGCCGATGCCCTAAGTCATAGGAGGTATATATCAGTTGTGGCTAGTATCAAGATTACTTTTAGGGATCAAGTGATTGAATTCTTTCTAGAATATTAATGCTATGATTAGGTCAGTAAAGCATTATCTAAGAATGCTTAGAATCCTAGGTATAAAGGATATAAAATAAATAATGATGGTTTTTTGAAATATAATGAAATGATGTGTATACCAAATAGGGAAAATTTGAGGAGCATGGTGCTAAAAGAGATTACTATATTCAGGACATCCAGGAGTAACCAAGCTCATGGCAGAGCTTAGACCACTTTATTTTTGGAAGAGAATCAAGAAAGATGCAATGAACTTTATGTCACATTTTTTGGAATGTCAACTTGTGAAAGTTGAACATGTGCATCTAGATGGATTGTTGTATCTACATGACATACCAAAATGGAAATGGTAGGTGATCAGCATGGACTTTGTCTAAGGGTTATTATTGTCATGAAACATGCATGACATGATCTTGGTTGTAGTTGATAAGCTAACCAAGGTATCTCATTTTATACCAAAAAATTTGATCAATGATGCACCTACTCTTGTGAAGAGTTTTGTAAATGAAGTGTGTCATTTGCATGAATTTTTAGATAAGATCATTTTGGATCATGATCTAAAGATGACTTCTATATTTTAGTTATCTTTGAATTCAGATTTGGGTACACAACTAAACTTTAGTACTGCATAGTACCCATAGACTAACAGTCAGACTTAGCAAGTTAATCAGATGTTAGAGAATCTCCTTTGTATGTATTGCATGGATTAGTAATACAATTCGAAAGAGTATATTCCATTGGTTAAATTTGCTTATAATAACTCATAGCAATTAGCTTTGAATATGGCATTGTTTGAAGCATTGTATAGAGGAAGGTGCAGGACACTAATTAATTAGGATAAGTTGGAAGACAAGGTAATCTTTGGACCTAAGATACTTTTATAAATGGAAGATGAAGTTAGATTAATTAGGTAGAGATTGGCCAAGGCTAATTATAGGTATACGAGTTATGTTGATCTTCAGAGAATATCTAGGTAGGTTTTAGTAGGTGACAAAGTATTCCTAGAGGTTAATCTATAGAAGATCTTGATTAAATTTAAGAACTTATTGAAACTTTCACCCAGATATGTGGGACCCTTCAAGGTTTTATAAGTGGTCAATCATGTAGTATATAGGCTTGAATTTCCACAAGCCTTAGATCTATTACATAATGTCTTTTATGTATCTTATCTTGAAAAGTATATAGCTAATCCTTCACATGTGTTAGATTGGAATGATTTGTAGGTTTTAGATCTCTGGGTGGTCATGGTAGAACTAATCAGAGTAATTGACACTAATAAACTTCATTTGTGTAATAGAGAAGTGTCATAGTGCAAGGTCTTTTGGGACCAATACTATAAGGATAGTGCTACTTGGGAGTATTATGATGAGTTCTATAGCTGATTTCTATATTTTTTTATTTGATTGATGCTTCATACTATATTAGTTTTTCTATTTAATAATGCTTTTATTTTAGAGTTAGTATTTGAATAAGTGTCATGGGGACAATGACCAAATTTAGGGGGGAAGGATGTCACATCCCAATTTCTCATTAGGCTAAATTACTTGATTATTTATGGATTATTATGGTTGGTAAATTGATCTAACTACTATTTATCTAAGATAAAGTCATATAGTTTTATGGGATAGTTGTATGTTTTTTTGATTACATGATTTTATTGCTATGAGTTAACTATATTTTATATTTTTTACATTATGATCATGCTGATTTGTTGTTACAATAGTATTTTATGATATATATCATGATGTTACAGGTTAACTAACTTCTTATCATGAGTTAAATTTAGGAGAGATTCATCCCTCAAAGCATGATAGAGGGAGAGCATCATCAGATAGGATGGCATAGATGGAGGTGTTAAGGGATGATAGAAGAATAGCTAAAACCCGTGCACACACTATGTTAGATAGCACTCATAATATGTATTATTCGATTATATTTGGTATGTCTTTGATGTTATTTGCATTTACATAGTTGATTATGTGTGTCATATGTCATTTTATTATATTCATGATTGTTAATACATTTCAATAAAACAAATCTACATAAATAGTATCTATTTACTAATTTCTATAGATTAACCAAAATGTGTTTGTAATGTATTAGAAAATTAGCTAGTTACCATTATCATATTTGGAAAATATCATTATATGGGTTAAATTCCTTAATATATAAGGATAACAAAATAAATTGGATAATATATATAACATAGTAATAACAACAATTTTTTGTTATAATAATGAATATGTTTTGGTATAATAGTGTGTGATTTACCATTTTTGATAAAAGAATATAATTGACTTTATATTAGTCATATTGTTATTAATTCATGATGTTGGTTATCTATACTAAGTTAGTAACAAAATTGTATTGTTATCCTAAAACTACCTTATGAACTAAACCTAGTTAAATATTCTAATGCTTAGACTATGGTGGTGTTTGAAGTGTTAGTTATCATTGGCAATTATTTAAATGGTGGACTTTTATGAAGTTGATGTTCATCTATGTGACGTCAGAAAGCATCATCTAGTAAATAATAGATTAAAACAATGATTAATGCTTTTGTGAGGTTTGATAATTTTGGCTTTCTTGCCTATGTTGAACTAAGGTTAACCTAGTAAAACCGAGAGATTAGCAACTAATGGATTTTTGCATGATGGATTTGGAAAACTATGATCTTTTATTTGCATGAGAGATATAGATGGAAAAATAAAGGAGGAGATTTGGAGAAGACAAAGATAGGGCATGAATAGGAGAAGAGAGAGAGATCAGAATGAAGGAGAAGAATTTTTTGGTTCATACAATGCATTTGGAAGCTTTTATAAGGTTGGTAATGCATTTAAATTCCTATGTGTTTGAGATTGAAAATAAAAGGATTTCATGTAGATACCAGTTGTCATGATATAAATGTATAAATATTGGTCCCTATGGATGGATTGACCATCCATATAACCCAATCTATTTACTAAGAATTCCTAAGAAAAACATAAACCCTAGGTATCTATGTTATTTTTGTAAGTGTAAATAACTCTGTGTAGGTAGACCTTACGATAATATGGAAATATAATGGGTTATATTAAATAATAGATTTTTGATTTAAGATAATGTATGAGAACACATATATACATGGGTAGTTATATATTGTGTTTTATAATGAGATATAAAACCATGGGGTATTAATATATCACTAAGTTCATTTATATATGTATTGGTTTCATTTGGTTTTCTAAAATCATGAGAATATATAGATAGGTGTGGACTATGTATAATTAGCTATTCAAACCATGAGTACATATATGAACTTTGTGTATGTTGAGATTCAAAATAGTGATGAAATATATGCATGAGTTATGTGTATATAACTTATATATATAGTTTGCAAATTAAGTTTGTGTTTTAGCTATGCTTGGGTCAAGCGAAAATATGAAACTATCCAAGAATGGGTATGATAATTGGTTAAGCCTTATCTTAGCTTGTATAGAAATATGTGTTTTAAGGTGACTGTATAACCTTGAATATTTTCATTAACTTGTTTAGGAAAAGAATGTTAAAATTGAATTGAATTACACTCAGATATTATATAAAAATTATACAAATGATATGATTGTAGTTGTTTATTGGGTTAAAGCATTTGTTTCAAAATCTTTGTAGAGACTGGTAATGTATATTGAAGTATAGGATTTTTAAACAAGTTGACGGAGTTGAACTTGTAACAATATATATGATTATATGCATAGATTGTAGTAAGGTCCAAATACATAAAGGAACTATGAAAGTGTTTGTGTGTTATATAGTGTTAAGCACGGAATATACTGAGAGGGGGGGTGAATCAGTATATCATATATCTTATAAAACTTTTCCTTAATCAAATTCCACTTAATCAAACATTCAAGATATGCAATAAAACAAAAACAATAAACACCACACAAGAGAGAGACACCAGATATAATGTGGAAACCCAATGTGGGAAAAACCACAGAGAACAATCTCAAGTGTATGAATGAGCACCAACCCAAACAATATTTGCAAGCACCAACTTACAGGAGCACCAACCTAGCAACAATTTGTGAGCACCAACCCTTTTGTGTAAACAACACAACTATCTCTCAATGTTTTTATCTCAACAAATGATAGTTCATTACAACATCTCTTTCCTCTCTCTCACCTTTGCTCTTCTAAGCTAGATATAACAAATAAAAATCATATTCATCTCTCACAAATGCTCTTCTAAGCTAGATAATACAATATCAAATCAACCTCTTTCACACTTATTACGAATGGCTTCTCAAGCCTTTATTTATAGCTTTCCAAATGACCTTTGGCCTTCCTCCTTTGTGACCCTTCAATACTCATGGAAAATGGTGCCAAACTTGTATGACCTTTCATATCCTTGCCTTTGAAAAGTCATGTGGTGACCCTTCATGAGCAAAAACGTCCTTCCCTCTTTTGTCTTTACTTTGGTGACTTTTCATATTCCTCAAAGTGTCCCTTCATGAGAAATTGCACCCTTCCTCTTTTGTCTTCACTTGGTGACTCTTGGAATTCCCCAAGATGAATCTTCATGGGAAAATGCATCCCATCCTTCTTTTATCTTTACCCCATGGCTCTTTGACTTCTCCATGGGCCCTTCTTTTGTCTCATATGCAACCAAAAATATATTCATTAATATTAAATAAATATTAACACACATTAGCCAAGATATATATATTACAAACATCATTAAATGCAATGGGGCCTTTATCACCAAAAATGCTAGACCTTTGACATCAATGACAATATTTCCAACATATAGATTACGATGAATTTGAATTGGATGTTGATTGTTACATCTTGATTTCACCCTATGACTTATAAACCTTTAATCCATTGATTAGTACGGTTAATAATTGATTAATATTGCTTTGATTTTTAGCTTTATGATATATAATTTAATGGAATAGTAATATTAATGATTTGATTAATTGATGTAATAATTGCATGTTATATTTTGTACATTATGGATATGTATTAGTTATTTGTGCATCATTAATGATATTTATGATGACTCAGACTAACTACCTACTTATTATGAGGTGGATGTAGGATAGGTCCTACCCTCAGAACTTGATAAGGGAGAACATCATCAAAGAGGATCAGCTAGATGGAATGATTGGAGGAAATATTAGTGGAAAATGCTAATGACCCTACACACATACACAGTAGATTTTAAATGACATTTACATTGAAATGTTAGTGCATATTGCTTGTGATAATTTATGTGTGTAGAATTAATGTTAGTATGTATTAGATCTCTTTTCTAATTGATTTGATTTTTAAATATTAATCCAAAAAATAATTATTAATCTGCTATAAAGGTATTATTATTTTAGACATGCATATCCTGCAAATTAAAGGCAATTAATGACCTATTTTATCTGTTGGTTAAATAATTATTTATTATGTTGAAAATTACATGGAAGTGGTGTTAACACAATTTAAGGTTAAAATTTGAATTATGTATGAAATTTATTTGGAAATTAAGAAATTGGATTTTATTATTATTTTTGTTAATTTAGCATGTTAGTTTGATAAACTAAAGTAAAAGAAAAAAAATAACAGAGATTAATAAACTTAGAACTTGAGTTAAATGCAATCTTGAATATCCATGCAAGAATTTATTTAAAAATAGAAAATAAAGATATAATTAATTAATGAGGGAAATTAAGTAAATACTGAGTAAACAAAGGGGGAAAAGGTGTAATAAATTAAAATTACATGTTTTTAATATGATATAGATTAACTTAGAAGATAGGGAGAGTTTACATTAAAAGGGGTAGTGTAGAAGCTAAAATGTGAGTGAGTTTTATAAATAAAGGGGTAATTTGGTGAATTAAGGACACATAGTTATAGAGAGAGAATAGATAGAAAGAGGAAGGATAAGAAATTAAGGTTGGAGAGAGAGAGAGAGAGAGAGAGAAAATTAAAGTAAGGAAAAAGTGTATTATCAGGTTGGTTTTGAAATAATTTTATTTTATTCCATATGATGTGTTTGATTTTCAGCCTAAATTCTTCTTTATCTTTGGATGCATATTATCATTTTATATATGCATCAAAAAATTATTTAAAAACCTGTATTGAATATTTTAGCATTGTGTCTTTGGATAAAGAGGTTTGTGTTTTTTTTAATCTAGCATCCTCCTTCTTTAAAAACTACCTAGTATCTTACAATACGTAGTTCCATTGAATATAAATTACATGGCATATGTGAAAAGGTCTACATTGAGTATTTTTAAGTGAATCGTGGTTCAACATGCTATTGTTGAATTTCTATGTTATAATTATTTTAGCCTTTATTGAACAAGATTGGGTCTTATTCATATCCTAGCATATATTTTACAAAATATTAATTAAATATTAATAATAACCCTACATTGATTTTATGAGAAACTGAGTTGAATTTGTGTCCTTGCATTTTATTTAGACTACATTCCATAACAAGTGGCAGCATTTCATTTTGGGTCATAGCATCTAAATAATGGATAAGAGTTTGAATTCTATTATTTTAAATTCTACATTTCACACTTTATTTAATACCTATATATAACATTTTATATTTTGTAGTGTTTTATTATTAAACCTCCTTTTTGACTTATGTGGTCCACATTTCTCATTAACAAGGACCAGCAAATTATCATTGGCTTGCACTTACCTTTTTCTTGAACCTACTTGTGTTTTCTTTTCCCTGCATTTAGTTTTTCCTAAGCTACATTATAATTGGAAATAGACTACATTTACCTTGGATTCATTTCATATGCCAAGTCATAAATTACTTCTACATTCCACACTTTAAAACCCTAGAGTATTAATTATTTGTTGCGTATCAAATTGAGAGTGGTGTATCAATCCTCTAAGATACATTTTGGTTTATTTAAGAGTCAAGTTTAAATTTTTAAATAACCACACCAAACCTAGAATTTGACTCCTAAGTGGTAGTGTTTCACCTTCTTTTTACTGCATGATGAATCTTGGAAGCTTGCATCCCATACACATGGTTGTGTCTAAAACCGTTGACCTACACTTTATTGGATCAAATTTGCATTTTATATCATGGAAATTGCATTTATCCAATGGTAGCATCTTATTTATATACTTAAGCTTTGATATATATATTTTATTGAATATATCTATGTTATAAATTATTTCGTAATGCTTTTAATATAACTATGTCTTAAATTATCTTTTAATTTATTCCATGTGAAATAGATATTAATACAAATAGTTCCCTTAAATGTAAATTGAATATTAATTAGATTATAACTTAATTATAATATTGAAGGTATAAATACTAAATAGATTAGTAGTTCATTAGATTGACACAGAAGCTTGCTTGATTGTTTACATTTAATTGGGAGCAAGGTTATTTTTATTTAATTAATTGAATTTTGAATTCTTTGCATGCCAAATCAAAGAAATAATGCATGTATTTTTATATAATTAGTTTCCAATATTTTATTAAGAATATTTCAATGAAATTTATAGTGCACTTAATAAACATATAGTTTACTTTCGACATGCATGCATATATAGTCTTTAGATAGAGCATACCTAGATGGTATGAATGATTGAAAAATTATGTTTTGTTTTAGCTATGTATGTTCTACTAGTATGATTGTAGGTGCATGACACATTTGGTAAAACAAAATGAGTGTTCAATATTATTCTATTTCTAGTATAGGAAAAAATCTGTATGAATCTTGAAATGTATTATATATTATATATGTGTTTATTTTTAGAATACATATTGATGATTTTGATTGGTAGTGAGATGGGTTCCACTAGCCTAGGTATTACCACCAATATATAATATGATCAAGTGGTGTGTTATCATTCATATGTTTGATTTGTATGTTGTGAGATATCATGTGAAAATGGGTTTCTTTATGGTACACTACATGTTATTAGAAATCTTACAGCACATGGGGTACTATCACATCTCACTAGATTCTCACACCATTCTATCTACCTATCCATGAAGGGAGGTCCATTTCCTAATAGGAGATTGTGTGGGGGATTGTTGGTCCATGGTTATAGCGGTAAAGTGCTCAGATGATGCTATCCCTCCCTACTATAGTACTACCTAGAGTTGACATTTGAGATTATCAATGATACAGGAGTTGGAATGACTTAAACTCTGGAGAGCTTAGTATTTTTTATTGTATTAAGTTGTATTCCTAAAGGAATGTAATTATATTGTGTACGTGTATATTTTAATAATAATTGTTGTATTATCAGATGAGTTGTATCTGTATCCTATGATGATTACTTTCTTTAGAATTGTATAAGATGTATATTATATGCATTATTTGAATTAGAAGCATTTTTATTCCTAGTAATGATTTAGATATGTTGTATTGTTTAGTTCTATAATTTAAATGTTAAGTTAATTATTTAATTATTTTAGAAAAAACATTGATTTTTTTAAGTACAACTTTAGGAGTTCTCACGTGTGGTAGCATAGCTTAGGCTCAAACTCTAGGACCAAATGAGTCTACTAACATTTTTTTTATTTTCCTTTTTAATGAGAAGTAATAATGGTTAAAATAATAGCATTGGATGAGGGTCCTTTGTATGTCAAAGACAACAACCCTCCCTTTGATCCAATTTGATTTACATTGAGAATTCAACTAAGTTGGATCAGATCCTCATAGCCATGAATGATACCAAGGATTGGATTACAGTGTTAGAATAATAAGTTCATAGCCAAGGTGAGGAATAATGTCAGGAAGTACCTATTGATCACCCAGCTAAATAGGAAGACCCACATGATGTGAGATCTTAGTTGGTTGTAAAATTATCTAAGGACATGAAAAAGGTAAATCCACCAAAGTTTGATGGAATGTTTCTAGGTGTTGGATATGAAGCTTGGTTGATAAAGATGGAAAAGTATTTTGAGATTTGAAACTACTCAAAAGTCACCAAAGCAATCTGGGGAGCTTATCAATTAGTTGGTGAGGTAGTTACTTAGTAGGCCAATAAAAAGATGGAAATTAGCCTTAAATCCACCACCACAACCTAGGAATAGTTTATGTTATTATTTAGGTCATGATGGTTATCATAACTATACTTTGACTAGAAGCTTGCAGAGTTTTAGAATATGAAGCAAGGGGAATTATCAATGAATGAGTACTGAGAGTAGTTCAAAAAAATTTTGAAGTATGTACCATATTACCAAGTAGATGAGAGAGTCAGAATCAAAAAGTTTATCATGGGATTAAAACCCTAGATAGGTGGTGAGGTAGATGTGCATGGACCTCCCACCATAGACCAAGTTTTTGAGAAGGTGGTAAAATAGGAACAGAAGCTGAAGTCTCTTACTTAGGATAGGGAGAAAAACATGGAAAATTTTGGGAATTCTAAGCCAACATTTAAAAGTAATTGGAATCATAGGAAATGAAACTTCAAGGGCCATCTCAATAACCAAAATGCCAAATTTAATAGGGGATTCAATAACAAGAAATTAGGCAATGGCTCCAAGAGAAACTTGTAGGTAAACACTCAAACTGGCAAGAAAGGACCATAGGTGGTTGTTTCAATTTTAGAGGAAATCATTATGATCATGCATTTTTTTAGGACAAGTCAAAGAACAAAGGTCCTGATACTCAGCAGGGCAATTTTTAGCATCGTATTCACATATCCATTGATAATCAACAAACAAAATTTCAAGCCACACCCATAGAACTATCAAGTATTTTATTTGGATAACTAATTTTTATTTTGATAGATACAGGGGATATTGAATGTTTTATAGCTCCTAGAATGCTTAGCAAATTTCCTAGAAAATTTGGATATATGGCAAATGCATGGTTGGTACATTATGGGAATGACTCTAAAGTCATGGTTAATCAGTGTCTAGTTGAAGAAATAATTAAGTTACCCAAATTTTCAAATGTATTAGATTTATATTTAGCATTATTAGGGTCATATGAAATTATCTTACGAGTCAATTGGCTTGCTAAACATAAGGCCAAGGTTGACTGTTATTTAAATAAATTTGAGTGTCTGGATGATCTTGGAAATCAAACATAGATTCAAGGACAGAAGAGATTGTGGCTCAGGAAGATTTCTATAACATAACTTAGGAGGGATCAATCAAAAGGGTACCAACCATTTATTAAAAAGATAAATGAAATGGAGGAACCTATGGAGCCATATCTAGAAGATTACCCATTTCTTAGAGATTTCCATGATGTGTTTCCAGAATAACTACCATATTTACTTCATAAACATGAGTTTGATTTCTCTATTGACATCATACCTAGGTTGGAACCACACTCTAAGGCACCATATAGGACAAAAACTAATTAGTTGTTTAAATTGAATGCTCAACTCTAGGAACTATTGTCAAAAGGATTGATTATGCCTAGTGTGTCACCATGGGGTTCACTAGTGGTTTTTGTGAAAAATAAGGATGGAACCCTTCAACTCTACATCAATTTAAAAATATTGAATAAGACCACTATCAAAAATAGGTATCCACTACCTCATATAGATGATATTTTTAATCAAATGTATGGATCAATGTTGTTTTCAAAGATAAATCTTAGAGTAGGATATCATCTATTGTGGATTAGGGATGAGGATATTCCAAAAATATCCTTCAAAATTTTCTCTGGGCATTATGAATTCATGGTGTTACCTTTTGGGCTGACCAATGCCCCAATAGCATACATGAATTTCATGAATAGTTTGTTCAAGGACTATTTATATCACTTTGTCTTAGTCTTTTTGGATGGAATTTTTATATATTCTAAGAATGAATAAGATCACCTACAACATATGGAATTGGTTTAGCAATTGTTGTGGAAATACAAGCTATATGACATGTTGTCTGAGTGTGCATTCTTTCAAAAGAGAGTGTAATATCTAGGGCATATTATTTCTATAGATGGTATTTCTATAGATCCATCTAAGATAAGGGCCATTATGGAATGGCTATAACCTATAAATATGCATGAGGTAAGGAGCTTCATGGGGTTATTAGGCTACTAAGGGAAGTTCATTTTAAATTTTTCCAAGATAGCTAATCCAATTACCTCCTTGCAATATAAGAATCAAAAGTTTATCTGGTCAGAAAAATATGAATTAGTTTTCCAAGAGTTGAAAAGAAGGCTTGCTTCAGAACTGGTGTTGAAAGTTCCTAATCCCAATGGCCAACTTTCAATGATCATAGATGCATCAAGAGAGGGTTTAGGTGGAGTCCTTATGTATGATGGTGTAGTGGTGGATTTTGAATTAAGAAATCTAAAAACAAGTGAAGTGAATTATGCCCCTCATGACCTTGAAATTAAATCTATCATTCATGCTTTCCAAGTTTTGCAACACTATTTATTATAAAAACCATTTAAACTCAAGATTGATAACTTGGGACTCAAATATATCTTCACCCAACCAAATCTAAATGATTTTTAGAGATGCTAGTTAGAGTTTCTTTCTAACTATGACTTTGATATAAAATACATCAAAATAAAAGAGAATAGAGTAGCTGACATTTTGAGTCATGGAAGGTACATAACATCTATAGATACTATCAAGAGTAATTTCATAGAATAAGTGGTTAAGTTCTCATCAAGAGATGAATACTATGAGTAGGTCAGAAAATCATTATCTGATAATGCTCAAAATCCTTGGCATAAAGGATTTATTTTTGAGAGTGATGGTCTTCTTCATTTTAATGGGAGAATGTATGTATCGGATTGAGAGAATTTGTGTAGCACAGTGTTAAAAGAGTTGCACAATGCCCCTTATTCAAGGCATCCAAGAGTAACCAAGCTCATGGTAAAGCTTAGACCTTTATATTTTTGGAAGGGAATCAATAAATATGTGGTATATTTTGTGTCATGTTGTCTAGAATGTTAGTGATTTAAAGTTGAACATGTGCACCTATCTGGATTGCTATATCCACATGATATACTAGAGTGGAAGTGGCAGGTGATTAGTATGGACTTTGTACAGGGTTTACCAATGTCATGAATTAGGCACAATATGATCTTGGTAGTTATGGATAAACTAACCAATATGGCTCATTTCATACTAGGAAACTTGACAGATGATGCACCTACCCTTGTAAAGAGGTTTGTAAAGGAAGTGTATATGTTACATGGATTCCCAGAGAATATCATTTTGGATCAAGATCTAAAGATGAATTCTAAGTTTTGGGTGAATATAAACTTAGTTTTAGGTACTCAATTAAATTTTAGTACCACATATCATCCAAAGATTGATGGTTAGACTGAGCGAGTGAATCAAGTTTTAGAGGATATTCTACATATGTCTTATATGAATCAAAAATTTAAATAAGAAGATTATCTTCCATTGGTTGAGTTTGCCTATAATAAATCATATCAGTTAGCATTGAATATGGCTCCTTTTGAGGCACTATACAGAAGGAGGTGTAGGACACCAATTTGTTGGGATAGGTTAGAGGATAGGGTAGTCTTCAAGCCAGAGATGTTTTTTGAAATGGAAGAGAAAGTTAATCTAATCAGATAGAGATTGTGTAAGGCTAATGATAGGTTGAAGAGTTACGTTGTTCTAAAGAGGAAAAATAGAAGGTTTTCTATTGGTGATAAAGTGTTTTTGCAAGTTAAGCCATAGAAGAGATCGATTAAGTTTGGAAAGTCAGTAAAATTATCACCAAGATATGTGGGACCCTTAAAATTGTTAGAAGTGGTCAATCATGTTATGTATAGGCTTATATTCCCACCATCCCTATCTCTATTACATAATGTTTTCTTTGTATCTTATCTTAAGAAGTATATAGTTGATATTTCACATGTTTTGGATTGAAATGCTTTGTAGGTTCTGGATTCTGAGGTGGACATGGTGGAACCAATTAGAGGAATTGACACTAGTAAACTTTATTTGTGAAATAGAGAGGTGTCTCAGTGTAAGGTCTTATGGGATGAATACCCTAAAGATAGTTTTACTTGGGAAGACTATGATGAATTTTTCATGTTGTTTTCATATTTGTTTGCATGATAGATACTTGATACTATGTTTTTAAATTATGTTAGACTCTTTTGATATTCAAAACTATTATTTGAATAAGTGTCATCGGGATGATGACCAGTTTTATGGGGAGGATGTTACATCTCGATTTCACCTTATGATTTATAAAATTTTAGTCTATTGATTGGTATGGTTAATACCTTATTAATATTGCTTTGATTTTTAGCTTTATGACATATACTATAATGGGGTTGTAACATTTTTGATTTGAGTACATGATGTGATAACTCTATGTTATATTCTGTACATTATAGATATGTATTATTTAATTATGCATCATTAATGATATTTATGATAACTCAAACTAACTACCTACTTGTTATGAGGTGGATGTAGGATAAGTCCTACCCTCATAGCTTGATGAGGGAGATCATCATCAAAGAGGATCAGCTAGATGAAATTATTGGAATAAATATCGGTGGAAAATGCTAGTGACCCTATGCACATGCACAATAGATTTTAAATGACATTTATGTTGAAATATTAGTGCATATTTCTTGTGATAATTTGTGTGTGTGGAATTAATGTTAGTATGTATTAGATATATTTTATAATTGATTTTATTTTTAAATATTAATCCAGAAAATAGTTATTAATTTGCTATAAAGGTATTATTATTTTAGACATGAGTATCTTGTAAATTAAAGGCAATTAATGACTTATTTTATCTTTTGGTTAAATAATTATTTATTATGTTGAAAATTACATGTAAATGATGTTAATGCAATTTAGGGTTAAAATTTGAATTATGAATGAAATTTATTTGAAAATTAAAAAAATAGATTTTATTATTATTTTTGTTAATTTAGCATGTTAGTTTGATAAACTAAAGTAAAAGAAAAAAATAATGAAATTTAATAAATTTAGAACTTGAGTTAAATACAATCTTGAATATCCATGAAATAATTTACTTAAAAATAGAAAGTAAATATATAATTAATTATTGAGGGAACTTAAGTAGAAATTGAGTAAATAAAGGGGAAAAAATGCATAGTAAATTAAAATTAAATGTTTTTAATATGATAAAGATAAACTTAGAATATGGGGAGAATTTACATGCAAAGGGGTAGCGTAGAAGCTAAGAGGTGAGTAAAATTTATAAATAAAAGGGTAATTTGGTGAATTACGGACACACGGTTACAGAGAGAGAACAGATAGAAAGAGGAAGAAAAGAGAAGAAATTAAGGTTGGAGAGATAGAGAAAATCAAAGCAAGGAAAAATTGTATTATCAAGTTGGTTTTGAAATAAATTTTTTTATTATATATGATGTATTTATTTCTTGACCTACATTATTCTTTTTCTTTGGTTTCATATTATCATTTTATATACGCATTAAAACAAATTCTTAAAAACCTATGTTGAATATTTTAGCATTGAGTGTCTTTGGATAAAGAGGTTTGTGTTTTGTTTAAGCCAGCATCACCTTCTTTAAAAACTACACAGTATCTTACAATACATAGTTCCATTGAATATAAATTACATGGCATATGTGAAAAGGTTTGTATTTAGTATTTTTAAGTGAACCGTCTTTCAACATGCTAGTGTTATGTTTCTATCTTATAATTATTTTGGTCTCTGTTGAATAAGATTGGGTCTTATTCATATCCCAACTTATATTTTACAAACCAATAATTAAATACTAATAATAACCCTATGTTGATTTTATGAGAAACTGAGTTGAAATTGTGTCCCTACATTCTATTTAGATTGCATTCCATAACAAGTGGCAGCATCTCATTTTGGGTCATAGCATCTAAATAATGGATAAAAGTTTGAATTATATTATTTTAAAGGCTGCATTTCACACTTTATTGAATACCTATGTGTAATGTTTTATATTTAGCAGTGTTTTATTATTAAACCTCCTTTTTAACTTATGTGATCCATGTTTCTCATTAACAAGGACCAGGGAATTATCGTTGACCTGTGCTTACCCTTTCTCTAAGACTACTTGTGTTTTCTTTTACCTACATTTAGTTTTGCCTAAGCCATGTTATAATTAGAAATAGACTATGTTTACCATGGATTCGTTTCATATGCTAAGTTTATCCAAGGGTAGCATCTTATATATATTTTTAATCTTTGATATATATTTTTTATTAAATATATCTATGTTATAAATTATTTTGTAATGCTTTTAATATAACTATGTCTTAAATTATCTTTTAATTTATTCCATGTGAAATAGATATTAAGATAAATAGTTCCCTTAAATGTAAAACAAATGTCAATTGGATTATACCTTAATTATAATATTGAAGGAATAATTATTAAATACATTATTAGTTTATTATATTGATATAGGTGTAGACTAGGAATTTGACTCAAAAGAGGATGGTCAATATTATGTTAGTTTCAAAATGAAAACAAAATGAAAGAAACACACTAACTAGCATAACATCTCTAGGACTAGTTAATAAGGGGAACTTAGTGAGGGAAAACCATTTGAAAACACAACTAGAAATAGAAATAAATGAGAAATATGAACACAAAACACAAATTTCTTACCAAATCCTTGATTGCTCTAAAAGGCTCCTTCTTTGGCTTGCTCGGCTTATGCTTCAAGAGATCTTCATCAATGGAGTGTGGCTACCTTCATCTCCTCTTGGCACCTTTGGCTTGTGATAAATTTGACTCAATATTTGGGCATAATAACACTACATCAAGATGTGGTTTGAATCTATTTGGGCATGGTAACTTTGGCTTAAAAGAGATTAAAAATCAATAGGCAAGGCCTTTTATTTATAGATTTTTGTAAATGATCAGAATGAACGTAGACCATCCGTATCAAAATGAAGATGCATGGCCAAGAATCCATTCAATTTTTGAGACTAAAATCAATAAATTCTCTCATAAACATTTGGGATAGAGAGGCATTAAAGAGGCATGGAAGGTTTTAATGAGATATTTTATGCATTTATGGCCTACGGATGTCTTTCCAAGAAATGATGTCATTTGATGATGCATTTATTCAAAATAAATTTATAAAAATAAATATTCAACAAGTTCCATGGAATTATTAATTAGGCTCATGATTCAAATTAATTAGCCTTAAACATGATTTATCACTTTGATGCAAATCTTGGCAATTGGTGCACAAAGTAATCAAATTGGTTAAAATATCATATTATTGGCTCAAAATTGATTGGATTATAATTAAGATGTGATGTTATATGCATTGGATCCATTATCCCATTTAGGATGTTGTCAATATAGAATAACAAAGGCACCAATCTCATGCAAGAAATTCGATAGAAAAAAGAAATCTAGAGCACCCAGGTGTGAAAACATCATTTTGACTCAAAATGATCTGATCAAAGTTAGTTACTTCATAAATTACATTGCCCCATTTAGTGTACTCTAGCCAAAATCAGCAATTGTATATAAAAAATTTAAACTATTTAATGCATTCTAGTGTTTTTAGGCCAAATTATGATGCTTTAATAGAAATTAGTCAAAAACCTAGTTGGAGATCATTGGTGGCCAGTTTTAGGTGTCTATAGGCTTTCCTTATTTGGGAAGATGTTAAAATATGTAGGCATAACAATGTCTCTTCAAATAATGAGAAATGGCTTGTACGCCAAAAATAAGATGATGATTGAAGAAAAAGCTCCAAACAGTGTTTGGGAAGCCTATGATGATGCCCCGTTGAGGGAGTGGCCTTCATATATGTGGATGGATGGTCCCTCAAAAAGAAACAAGAAGAAAGGTGGAATCAACCCATGGTTGAGATTAATCTAAATGAGAAAATTTTTACATGCATTGATTTACAATGGATACTAATTTTCCCAAAAGTGGTTATAATCAGGAATAAAAGGCAAAATAATGATTTGCATATAGGCAGTTTTAATCATTAAGATGATCTGGATTGGATAAATATGATGTTTGATATGGTTTTTCCCCAATAGGGTGGATTAGCAAGCATGACTCAAGGATATAACCTAGAATAAATATTAACGATGAGCAGGTGCAAACGTGGATGTGATAGTCTAATGATTAAAGAAGCCACAAATAACCAAGCATATGAGGATGCACAAAGTGATGAAAATAATGAATAGAGGAATAAAGGTTGATCATTGGAAATGATTTAGTTATACCTAAAAATGAGGAGATGCTCCTCCTTATTAGTAATAATAAAACTAGAATGGTCAATGGGGTTGATTTGATCAAAGTGGGTGAAAGGCTTTGCTAAGATGCCAAGGAGAAACTTATATGGATCCATTAATTTTAGACCTTATTGAAGCTATTTTTTTTTGTAGCATGTGATGGTCGGCATCATGATAGAACACCATGAATACTATCTAAAAATATTGGTAAGGATGGACTCCCGATCTAATAAACACTAAAAAATAATACACTAATGATAAAAACCATGATGGTAATGTTGATGTATGGATATGAATGGACACAAGAATAATATGTTTAAGGAATCACCTAATGCATACATATAGACTGAGTTGAGGTAACAGTGATGAAATCAAACAAATAGGCAAGTGAACAAACAAACAAATAAATATAAAGCACATAAACAAACAAACAACTTGAAATAAACAAACAAATAAAAAGCCTAAAAATAAAAGCAAAATAAAGCATCTTACCAATGACCATGCCCCAATAGGATGAATCAAGGATGACTAACTAGGCTTAAACATGGAAAATGTTTTTGGATTTTATAATATTATGAATGTTTTTGGAATTTTGAGGTATTATAACTTGTTAGAGAATGATAAGATACCTACTCACAATATGATGAGAGAATTTATCTTAGATTACTCATAAAATGGCAAGAGCGTATAGAAAGGGGGGACTAAGGTGACATCAACATGATTTGAGCACAGCCTACATAGTCTCTAAATGACTTCAAGTCACAATAATTCCATCCACATAAAAGGTGAGGAAAAACAAACTAGGTCCCAACAAGTTCTCAAATCTAGAAAATAGCCAATCAAATGAAAATAATGATGGCAAGGTGATGTGTCAATGCATAATAAACAAATGTTACTCCTATTTTTCCCATAGGTGGTTATAACTAGGATATAATGGACTATATCAATGATACTAATTTTTTCATAGGCAGTCATAATTAATAACAAGATTGGAGAGACATTGATTTGACCATAGGTGGTTATAATTAGGCTAACACAAACAAACTTGATATAAGATGAAAAATAAAATATATCTTTCTTGATCAACTATCATACTTCTTTCATAGGTTATCATTAAAACACATATTTGATAAGATTCAAAACTGGATCGAAATCCCCTTGTAAAAAGGTGTGGTAACAACCAAAGGAACCAAGATCAAAATAGGACTGGATAGGATGGCTTAAAATAAGCTTTGGTCTAGATAGGAATGGTATGATAGGTTGGTATGGTCTTACTTAGGATAATTATGGGTTTTGATAGATTGGATAAAATGGTAAGAGGGTTTCTCCCAAGTAGTAAGGTGATTGGCAAGGATATGTGACAATAGCAAAAGGATATGGAAAATGAAATGGTATAGTACATGTTTTTGGCTTGGGTGATTATTGTTGGTATATGATTTTATTATTCCTATTGATGGGGAGATGCACATCCTGATCAAAAAATGATACAAATAGAATAATTAATCATGTTAATTGTTAGTCCACGCCTCGTTTGAATAATTTCTCTATCAATAACTAACTGCAAATTTGGATGTAAATGATGTTGTTGTGATCTTCATCAGTTATTGATTTTAATTCCTTCAAATTTTGAGGCAAGGTATTTTGGTAGCCTCTACAAAGGAAAGTGTGGTTATGGATGGTAAATATGAATAAACATTGGTTTATAGATTTGATTTGGCAATGTAATAGTGGATGATAATGAAATGTACGATGGTGGGAAAATAAATGAAGATCAATATTTTTAGCCACACACAATGTTGATGATTCTAGATTCAACATAAATTTGAATGTGGTGGGGCCAAAGACTTTTGAATATTCTCTCGATAAGACCACAAGAGTTTTCTATTATTTGGGCCTGAGAGTAGCTACCATCTGATTAGGCTACAGATTGGAAGCTATATTGATTTTGTCTTCATCAAGTAGTGGAGAACTTTTATACTCATCTATTGGTACCTCAAAGAGGTTTCTACCAATGAATTTGTCTTAATTATCCTATAACATCTCCAAGAAGGTTTCACTAAGGAACAGTGAATTTTGACTTTGATTGTCTTCTAACACCTCCGAAAAGGTTTCACTAGAAGATGTTGAGTTTGAACTTTGATTTTCCCATAGTGTCTCTAAAAAGGTTTCACTAGGATAGTTTTCTTCTTATTCATGAATTTGGTCTTGGCCTCCTTATTTCTCTTTAACCGATGTTTTCATAGATGCAATTTACTAAGGTGTGATTGTATCAATCCCAATCAACATCTACAAGAGATGGAAAGTCAATAAAATGGCTATGTTGGTTTATGGTAATGGTAATGTAATGGGAAAAGGTAGCACAATCCTTATATAATATACTAGGATAACTTGTGTTGAAGCTAAATTATTCATCCTCAAAAAGTATAGAAGGATCACAAATGTATTCAAATTGATCTACAAGGAATGCATAACCAATGTTGTAACAACCATGAAAGTATTCTGTTTCTGAATCTGATTTTGACTCAAAGGAATATAAATCCAATGTTGAGATTGATGTTGATTTTAATTTTGATGCTAAATATAATATTGGTTCAATAATAGAACATAACTCCAAATTTGATTCTTCATCTAGTGTTAATTCTACTATAATGATGTCTTGTTGAATGTTTGGTATTAGACAAGTAATAGCCTATGATGGTATAATGGGTTCTATAGAGACTGGTTTGTCAAATTGATACTCCTTAATCATAGGAAAAAGGTCAAGAGACAACTCCTCAAATATTGGTTCATCATAGGGAGGCTCTTGAAATATAGGCATATGGTAGAGATAATGATTTCCCCAAAGGTTGTTATAATCATTAATAAGTGGCTCAGCAAAAACTAGCTCATCAGAGTGAGACTCCTCGACAACAAGTATAAAATTGAAAGGTGATTTATCGTAGGTTTACTTGTCATAAGTAGTTGGTTCAATAAAAACATCTTGGATTGGTTGGTTCTCTTGGCCTTGGTTTCTAATAGTTGGAAAAAAACCAGTTTTGAACATAGATTTATCTTTGAATGATTAGCTCAATTGAGGGACTAGTTGGCTCGATTGGGGTTTAGGCTGAATGATGGGTGTAAACACTAGAAAACCACACATAATGGTTATAGATGTCAAAATACCTTAAGACCCCCTAAGGACCACCTAACCATTCTTGACCCACTAACCAACCCATTAAACCTTGGGTCTAGTTAGCTACTTAGTTAGCTAAACTCACTAACTCACTGACCCTTAACCTAACCCTTTTTAACCCACCTTGACCCCTTTACCTTTGGACACTCAACCATCGATGGTCACCATGACCATCAATAGTTAGGCTGACTATCGATGGCTAATTCTTCCTTGTTCTAACACAAATACTAGTTATGTACAAGCTAACACATTATAATTTAATATGTCTACCTTTCCCATTGCTAACAAACTATGAATCATAAAAATCAGCAAGCCAACCTCCTAGGGAACCTTCTATCCTCCATCTCTCTTTGCATATAAAATGAGGGGAGTAGGAGGTAAGAAGGGATCATCACAAGCATTCTAGCACACAAGTATTCAATCTTTCCATCCAATCTTCCTTCCAATAATTTAGCAACTGCAATAGAGATCTAAACCTCTACCAAAATTTCTCTGGAGTTAAATTATCATTACTCTACCAAAATTGCTCTATCAATCAACCATCAACCATTTAGAAAGCAATAAGTATTTTTGTGTCCGAGTTTTGTTATTTTGGTTTTTGACCTCCCTGAACCAATTAAACCTTTCTAAATCTTACTTTCTAACTCTCAAAAATTTAATAGACCTCAAACCACTCAGTGACCCATTTTAAAACTCCTTTTTTGAGCATCTTCAGAATCCATAGGAACCATCAACAGTCACCCTAATTGATGATGGTCACCATCAACCACTGATAGTTACCCAACCATCAATGGTTAGCATAATCAATAATGATCACTCTGACCACTGATGGTCATTTTAGTAAGGAATAATAGCAAGTTATTTATAACCCCTCACCCCTAACCAAATCTAACTTTTTGTGTCCCTACTTGTTCACAGAGACCTCACCTATTTTTTGAACTAGACCTAATCTACTTTCACACTAGTACTGACCTGTTATTGCTATATTTATTTTATTTTCATTATCAATCATCTATTTGTTCTTGTATTTCATTTTAGTTATTCCTGTTATTTGATGCAAGTGTTTCATATTTATCTCTTTCAACTTAATTATTATCAACGAGTGGATTGACAAACTCCTAATAAGCTCATGCTTCTTGGATCTAACTCATGTTAGGTAGTCCACCTTACTATATTTTTAACAACCTATTTTCATGAGTGTTTTCTTATCTATAAGTCATCCTTCCAAGATAAAAAGGATCTCTCCATACTCATCTACATCATGTGTACACAACAACCAAATTCTTCTACCATACCCTTATTACTAGTTTCTTACCTGCTTCCTTAATTAAGAAATGAGTAGAAATTAAGAGAAACATTTTGGCACACCAGGTGAGACCTACTAGCATATAGATGCCCTTTTCATCCTTTACTCTATGCTCATATAATGAAATTGAAAATTTCTTTTTGGTATAAAATAAACCTTGCATACATTGATTGCTTGCATGTTTTTAGTTCATTTAGTTAACTTAAAATCAAAGTAATCAATCATAGTTTCACTCTTGTTATCACACATTATACCAAACCACATAATCAATCAACACATCAAAAAAATTGAAGTAAGGTCCGAATAGGATTTCATCACCTGACAATAAAGTTTACCCTTTGGTTTTCTTACTTGGAGTTCATTACCAAGAATAAAAACCAAAACTCAGCTCTCTGGTTGAGTCTAAACTTTGAAATTTAGTATATCTTGGCTAAGAGCTCAACACCCTTATCATTGTGGTGTGTGAAGTGAGGAAGTAGGCCCTAATATAAATCTATGTACTGACTTTCAATACATATTTTTGAGATTCTTTAACACCTAAAACCAACCTTAGACTTCCTCTTTAGTACCTGATCTATAAACCATAGTTCTTCACACTTTCTAAGGCATAAGACAAAAGTGATCTAAAAATGATATTAAATCTTTAAACACACTCTAGTGTATGTTTTCATTGCCTTAAGATATTTTTCCTTTTGATTTCTTTATGTTTGAGTTGTGAGCTTTTCATCATTTATTTTCTTTTCTTCACATGGTCTTTACTAGAAAATAGTTGAGGAATCAAACCAACCAAGAACCACCTTCCTCTTCTTATTTCTCTATGGAGTACACTTCAAATATTGAGAGTTCTCCTCATCTTTCTCCCCCTCCTACCCATACATCAGATTGTTTTCAAGGGTGATGTGGATTTAGCTACCTTTCTTGATAACAACCTTATGGCCCTCCAACATTACCTCAACACATTATCTCACCACACCCCTACTGCTTCAATTCCTCCTATGGATCCACCATATAGGATGCCACTCCATCTTATGATTGGCACTACCTACACCCAAACTATGATCACCCAAACATCTTCTTCCACCAATATCACATCCACTTCCTTCACCCAAACTCAATTAAACATCCCAACTAATAAGCAAACACCCCCTACACTAACCAACACCTCTAACATAGGGAAAACCTCACCTCTTATTATGCATACTTCATCTGCCATAGGGATATCTTCTACCCTTATTTATACCATTCTCCTTATCACTACCAACCCACCAATTTATACCCCACTTTAAAATTTGGTGCTTTCCATACCCCCTACCCTTCCACCTATTATTACAAGAGTTACCACTCAACCTCAACCCACCAACCCATTCATACCTCTAAATCAACCCATATCAATATCACAACAAATACCCATGACATCCTACCAATATGTTCCTAATCCACAAGGATACATAGCACCTTCTACCCAACCTTTTGTGCCCATTAACCCTTATGTGGCATCATCCTAACCTTTAATGACCACATACCAATATGTGGCATTGTCTCAACCTTCCATCACTTATCCACATATTACATTCACCCAACCCCAACCAAACCTACCACACAATATGGAGCTTCCCAACCCCTAATATATTTGGTCAAGATGTTAATGGACAAAATGACCAACCTAGAATCATCTATTTCTAGGGCTCATAACCTCTTTTCCTATAATCAAATCTACAATAAAAATATTCACCCATCCGTTCCTATCCAAACTTACCCTCCTCAATGGTAACTACCCAAGTTTTCCAAGTTCCAAAGTAAGGAGGACCCCCAAAAACACTGAAGATCATTTCACCATTCTTGTTACTTGATTGCATATGATGATGCTCTTCTCCTTCACACCTTTCCTATGTCTTTATTTGGAATAGCTTTGGATTAGTATAGTGCTCTCACCAAGCACTCCATATTTTCCTTTTCACAAATTGCCCAAACCTTTTTAGATCACTTCTTAGTCAATATATCTAAAAAGGTCTCTATCACCAACCTCTACTCCATCAGGCAATTTGATGATGAATCAATTACCAATTTTGTAGCTAGATGGAGAGGTCTTATCAACCAACTCTCTTTCTATTTACTCCAACCTAATTTGATTAAAATTTTCTCTTGAGGTTATGTCAAACACATTGCCCCTAATCTAAAGGTTCAAACTTTCAAAACCTTTGATGAGGTTTTCACCATGGCATGTAAACTATAAATTAGAGCCATGGATGAGAGGAAATTGAAACTGAGAAATAAAAATTCTAGCTTCAAATCCAATGATCCTTCCTCATCCAAAACCACAAACAAATATAACCACCCTAACACCAAACAAAATACAACCACAAACATGGTTGTCCTCAAAAATTATCCCCCTCCAATTATCAACGAACCTAACCAAACCAACTCCTCCAATCAATAGACTTGAAAGCAAAAATGAGCTACTCTAAAACAATACACTCTATTAGGAGATTCATATGCTTCAGTTTTGGACGAGTTGATCAAATCCAACATCATAAAACTTCCCCCTGTCAAACCTCCCAAATAATTCAATGCTTCTTGTCTTATGCCTAATTGGTACAATGAGAATGATCATTGTGTTTTCCACCATGTCATTGGACATGATGTTAGTAGGTTTTAGCACCTTCAAAACTATTGTCCAAAAATTGATTGATAAGGAAGAAATTGTATTTGATAATCCTAATACACCCCTGAATCAGTCCTTTAACATATTTTGATAACCTTTTCCTAATCATGATCCTTTGACCAACTATGATAGCAACAAATCAGAATCATCTCACGCTCATGAATTCCATATGATCAATGTTATTCTTAGTGAGCATATAATTGAGGAAACCATTTAACCTTAACTACCTCTTCCTCAAATCCACTCATTAAAGTGGTGGAATCACCCTCTATTCCTTTAGACACCTAAACAAAGAAAGCAATCACCTTCGTTCCTTCACTATAAGCCATCACACCTTCCTCCCCTATCATAGAACCACCTATTTTCTCTTTGGAAACCATTCCAAAATAAGATATCACCTTACCTACTCCCTCTATGAATGAAACATCTTACCAAATCTTGAACTCTTTCATCAAGGACAAGGGTGAAGAAATTGTTCCCTCACTTCAACATATGGGTTTTATCTTTGAAACCAATGACCAAGGAATCAAACCAATTTACAAACCTTTTTCTAGATTGGTCCAAAGTCTATAATTATCTTCTTGATCCAATATGGATATAACCACCTTTTGGCATCAACTTGGGCTTCCCTATCAAAATAAACATGAACCTTCAACTTCACTTTCATCCACCATCAAACCTATCATCACCTCAAACCCTTCATCAAATACTTCTCCCTCTAAAACAATGGGAAAACTATTTAAACCACCTCCATCTAAAATTTCCAAATCACATTACACCTCTCTAGTTAAACCTATCAAGAACCTAGGAATACTTCCTACTCCTAGTCTTGCCCACCCATCTTTGAATTTGGACTTAACCCCATCTAGTCTAGCAAAGAAAACCTTAATCAAGCCAACTAAGAAGGTGGATCCACATAAAATCCCACCTTGAACCAAATCCATACCACCCCCTTCCCACTTACATTTTATCTTAGGACCCCATCCTTCAACCATCGCAAGAAATCATCCTTCTACCAAAAAGGTGAACCCTACCAAAACTACCCAAACTAAACCTTTTCATTTCATTCTACCTTTACCTACCCCCACCAAATCATCAAACTACCCATCATTATTAACTAACCTATCCACCTATACCTTCCCACCTATATCCAAACCTTAATCATCTCAATCATCCACTTCTAACTCATCCACCTTAAAACCAACCACAACCAATAAATCCCAACCAAAACCATTTCACCACTTAGAAATTTCATAGTGAAGCCTACTTTTAAGAAGGCTCCCACTCCTAAAACCAAAAAACCAACATCCCAAACACCTTTGCTTGAATCTTATTCAAGAATTATACAAATGTTATTGTAAAACTATTCCTTAATCATACCACTTATTAAACCCTTCAACCCTTCAAGTCCTAAACCATCTTGGTTCAATGACAGTCTAATATGCTCATACCATAAGACACCTAAACATGACACATAAAACTATAAATCTCTCCAAGTACTTGTCCATAAATTATGGGATGAGGATGATCTATTATCAAATGAACTTTCCTTGAGCCCATTACCAACCCAACCATAAAATAAACCCATCCAACACTTACCTACTCCTTCACTCTCATCTAAAAGTGAGGAGGAACCAAAGTAGCCTTCTATCCCAACACCTCCCCTAATCCACACTATTTATATAGTTACTTGATCTTGGGCCCAATAAAATGATAAGGGAAAAGCCAAAGTGTTCATTCCATGGACATATCCTTCTACCCCTCAACCTTCCAAAAAAACCCAAGCACCTTCATCATCACCTTCACCAAAACCTAAAATGTCCATTTTGGGTACTTCTTCCAACCCTTTCGAATCTATTTAGCATGTAGTGTTAAAACAACTTCACCAAACACCAATGAAGATGAGCCTTTACAAACTAATCAACACCTCACTCCATCATTGACAAGTACTGATAGAGGCCCTGAAATCCATATAAGTCCAACCCAATGACCCTCAAACTTTTGCGTCCTTTGTCAGAACCCTTCAACTTTCTACCTTTGTCACATTTTAGGATTCAAAGATACCTTCTATCCATCTAAAGGAACCTGATCCTCCCCTCTTCATCACTAAATGTATCAATCAAACCCACATCAAAATGGTGATGATTGATGGAGGAGCTAGTATTAATATTATTTCCTCTCATGCTTATGACCAACTCTAATTACCAAATAATATCATTTCAAAAACTACAACGGTCCTCTACTCCTTTAATGATACTATAGCCACAACCTTGGGGGACAATCATCCTCCACATCCACTTAGGACCTCAAATAATTCCATAACTCTTACATTATAGAAGGTGAGTTTTGATAAAATTTCTTACTAGGACACCCTTGGATCTGTGCCATGAGTTGTGTCCCATCTACTTTACATCAATGTGTCAAATTCAAATATTTGGATCAATTCATCACCATACAAGTTAACCCTAATCCTTTTGCATCTTGCAACATGACATATCAACCCAATGACATTCTTATTCCTCCTTCATCCACCTCACCACCAATCAATAACAACTCCACCCTAATCATTGATGAATCGTCAACTAGCTCCTTTATCCCTTCTTCTTAGATCCCCATTGAGGACCCCTTGGAACCCACATTCCAACGTTTCTCACTAGAGGAATATCATCTTTTAGTTTTAGACGATTTCCTTACTCTTCAAGAGTATGGAAACCTTGACCATGATCTTATTTATGACCCTAACATCAAAACCATCATTATTTTTAGGCCTCCCAACCATCAAACCAAATTAATCTATGGGGGACTTGATAATCCACTTCTTGCTTCCACCACTACCTCTTATATCTGACCATTCACCTTTGATTTCTCTTATTTGGACAAATTGGCATTTTCTAAATGGTGCCTTCATAGGTGTGCCTAAAAGGGATTTATCCTTGGTCATTATGAACATGGACCTCACGAGTTACCTTTGATCAAAACCAAAAAAACTCATGATCTATTTGGCCTTGGGTGAGTTAAACAAGGATCAAAACTCACCCTTTTGTCTAACTTAAACTCATCCCTTGATTTAAAATACTTTCACCCACTTCACACCTTCCTCCTATCCCTTTGAAAACAATCAATTACAACATAGAACCATGTGATTAACCATCACAGTCATAGCCTAATCCTAAATATGGGTACCATGGCTCTACCAATAGCATGGTTCTCATAGATACTTTTCATCTCTAATTAGATAGAATCCCATGGTCATTATCTCTCAAAACCCTTTTGCCTATCATTAACCTTTTGTGCTAAAGTTTTTCCCTCATAAAGGTAAACCTCTAATCCTATATAGACTTTTCCATGTCTAAACCTAGCATAAAAATAATTTAGGATACCAAAATATCACTTGGATCAAATATTTATACTATGCAGACTGGTCCCTAGAAGGACAATTGCCTAAAATCTAAAATTTCTTAAAAGACAGACTGCTCTCTTGAAGGACAGCTACCAAATAAATAAACCCAAACTTAGAACACTCCCTTGAAGGATGGATAATTTAAATTTGTCAAAATCAATAATTTAAAGATTCACACATTGATTAGCTTCCCAAACTTATCAAAATAATATCAATAACAAAAGACCCTATATCAAAATCAAAACAAGTTATCTCAAGAAAGCTGCAATCAGCTTTCATATCTAGCATTAGTAGACTCCTTGCATCGATCAGTCTACACCTTGCATGAAGACATGGACTTATCTAATATGGTTTTTAGGTCACCTATAGAAGGTTAAAACTAACCTACATAAGTTTACCTTACCTGTCACCCATTTACCCTTCACCTACCACTTACCTCCCCTTTATACCATCTACAAATCAAGGGATTATGAGCTTACTTGACACAATGTGATCAAGACACCTTTTTATCAACCAAAGCATTATAATACAAATAATTTGAAAGGATTATGTTTCCTAATCCAATCTAACTTTATTTTTGTTTTGTCCTTACCAATTAAAAATCATCATGTGTTTTCCTTCTCCTCTCATCATTGGTTCATGTAGACATATGTCTCATGATTCTTATCTTTTTTCCCACATCTAGTTTATTATCTAACTTGCTTTGTGTCATTTAATTAACATCATAACCATAGTTAACATATCACTTATCCATGATCATAAACCCTAAACATCAAATCATAATAATCATAAACATCATAACCGTAAAAAAAATCACTATACATCATAACATCATAACCATATTTAAAACATCACATCCATAATCAATGAAATAAACCACATCATATATCTATAACCATGAGTATCATCTTATCCCTACTCATAAATCAAATCATATAAAAATTATATCATAAACCACATCAATAACCATAATCAAAACATCCATAATCATAAACATCATATCCATGAACAAAACAAAACATCATCCATAATCATCACATGCCTAAACTACTGAGTCTACATCTCATAAACATAAGCATAAAACATCAAAACCATGAACCATAAATCACATCTATATATCATCATGAGCATCATAAACAACATATACATCATGTCATCAAAATAAATAATACATGTAATAATGTATATCTCTCTCTCAAAACATGTACATCTTGATGCATCGACACGTAGGTCGGTATCAAAACCATGTATGTACACCTATATCTATACATCATAGCATATCATGTCATGCCCTTGGGTAACCATTACCACTATCCCTTCTTGACTATCAACCCACTAAAGTGGCCCACTAACCTAGAGTCACCAAAACTACCCCACCTGCTAAGTTGGCTCTATACTCAGCCCATTGACATTGATCAGGACATTGTGTCATAACTATGGCCTAATAATACCTCAACTCTTCCATTGTAGGAAAGTACTATGCCATAGGGATGGTACTTGGTGGTCCTATTGGTGCTACATTTTCTCTTCCTCTCTTCCTTAAAGTGTCCCTCTCTTAGGTCACCAATCCTAGTGAGGTCCTAGCATGATCCCTCTCACCTATCATGGTGGGAAATTGACCCGATAATGTCATAATATAGCCCTATAATGTGTCCACCTACCCTTGTAACATTGTAATTTATGCCTACATGGTGGCTAATGTTTCCCTACCTATCCATCTAGGCCACCTCCTTGTACTTGTGGACCCCCACCAATTGGATCCACATCTATAACCTGATGGCCCCCATCATCCCACCCAAAATTGGGCACTATATAAAGGTCCTAGTACCATGAAAAATATCCATCGACAAAACTAGCATCATTTATCCCTACTCTAATAGGTAGCTCCTCATGATATAGTACCACCTTCTATGGTTGTGGCTCGAGAAGCAAAAACTTAGCATCCTCCCTCTTATACCTTAGGAATGGACCTAAAATCCCCTTTTTCTAGGCCAAACCACCTATGAACTCTATCAAATAAGATGATCTCAGTCTTACCCTCACTCCTCCCATAGATCCATCTCTAGCTCTGCAATGATAATGTATGCTAAGTGTAGTGAGCCCACCTAGGAAAGTTGACATATAGACTCTAGACCACATCCCCCAAAACCAAGCCATCTAATACAACCCTAAACTAGTCGATATCCCTCACACCTCCTCCAACTCTTTTAAGTTCATAGTCACCCCTCCACCACATGAAGCCTACCCTAAAGTCTATCTAGGTGTATCCCTCCCATGGTAGCCCCATTAGCCTTTACTCATAGGCCCAATAATGGAGCATAAACCCCATGTTTATCCCATATCATCGATGAGCTTATAATCTCCATAGCTCCTGATATATCTAAACTAAAAAAATTGGTGCCCACCTAAACACTATCCAACCAAGTAACATCTCCACCAACACTCCCAAAAATAAATATAGAAACCACCCACTACTCAAATATATCAATACAAAATAAGAGACTACCATCATTATCATCATCATCAAACATCTATCATCTTGAGCCCTCTAGTACAATGGCCTATAATTGAAGCCACTAGTATGCCAACTAGAAAAGGCTTGATCCTCACCATCTAAAAGCTCCATATGCTCATCCATATCTTCACTCTCTATATGGTATATAAGCTCCCCTTGAATGGATAGCCATGTGATATTATGAATATCCTCTAGTAATATGGTCATCTCTCATATTGGTAAGAAGAAGGTGTTCATGGTTGGATCCCATTTCTTGATGAGGGCCATGATCATAGCCACATCTCGTGGCACATGTTGATAGTTTATCATAACTTTGAGGCCAACCTCCTACATGTGTGTCCAATCATCCTCAGTCATCCCTCCATATATCTCCACAAAGATTTGAGAAACCCAATCCCTCATCTGGATCTGATCTTCTACCTACAAAATTCAAATTTAGCATGCACACTTAGTTTTCTATTACCATTACCCATGTTCTTTCACTTCATTCTACCTAAATCAACCTCTTTATCAACCTAAACCCACCTATATCAACTTATTCCAATGCTACCATTATAATACTATAGCATTTTTAACTTACCTATAGCCTTAACTCTTCTATCAAAAAACACCTACCCTAGCCCACAAACATTTTGACACACCACTCCTACTTGAAAGCTACCCTATCCCAACCAACCTTATCATTTTCAACACTAAAAATATTTTAAACCCCACCCATTTTCCTACATCTTTTATTAAGCATCTTCACCATTCACCTAACCATTGATGGTCACTATGACCGTCGATGGTCAAGTGATCATTTGGCTTTGGTAGTCGACCATTGATGGTTAAGTCTGACCATTAATAGTCATATATGACCACTGATGGTAAATATGTGTGACCATCAATAGAAAAACACTTGAACCTACCTTCCTAAACCCACCTAAAACATTAAAATTCAACAAATAAACTACCTCCCCTACCTTCTACCCTATCCCTAACCCAAATACCCCCTTAATTTTGATTTTCACCCAGTAATTTTATCAAATCACACCTAAAACCTAAAATTGGGGGAAAACCCCACAAAACCCTACCAAATCAACAATAAACTAAAATCATTCAACTATTAAATAATCAAAATCAACTAATCTAATAATTTAAGACAACAACCTACCTCATTCTTTGATCACTGTCAAGGATGAATCTCACATCCCACTGCCCAGCCATATCCTCATCTACCTTTCATCTTTGATCCCATGCTTAATCACCTCAACATGTACCTCACACTAATCAACAACCACCCAATCATCAATCAACCCCACCTTGTTAGTACTATCACCCAAAAAATGCCAAATCACCAAGATCATGGAAGTCATGAGAGTTAAAAGAAAAAAGTAAAAATGAATTATCATTTTTACTTTTTATATTTCATGGTTTTAGGGTTTTTTCATAACTGCCAATAGTCATATTGATCATCTATGGTTAAGTTTGGGACCCCTAACCATTGATGGTCAAGAAACCCATATTTTAAAAAATTTAGGCACCAACAACTTAGTGCCACATTTTTGGAGATTACCTTCTCTACCAAACCAAAACCAACCTTCAGAGAATACCCTCTCCAATCAGCCAACCACCCAACCATGTCTACCTTGATGTTACCATTTTTGGCCCAAATTAGCAAATATTTTTGAAACAACCTTACCTTGGTCTTTTTTTACCATATCGACCAATCTTGCCATGTTAAAATTTTGAATTTGCACCACCTAGTGCACACCAAACCATTTGTGTTTTTCAAAGGATCACTTCCCACCTTACATACCTACAAAACCACTAACCCTATTTAAGATACTTGATAGGAATAACCTAATTAGCTATGACTAATGTTGTGGCCTGATTACCCCATCACTAGTCCTAAAACCAACCTTATTTTTACCAACTATGGCAACCTTAGTTTTTGTACAATCTTAGCTATCATAATTAGTCACATTTTGTGTACATGTTTACACTTCAAATACCCAACCACCATTGTCACCAACCTCGTGACTCACCATAAACTACTTGTCACACCTTGAAATGATTTTAGTTTCACCTCATTGACTCCCAGATTAAGGGGGAATACCTCTTCCCATACTTAGGGTAACCAACCTTTGACCCATAATTTATTTTTGTTTTATAGATTTTTGACACAAATTTCATTAAAAAAAGAGGTAAAATGTTGATACTAGAAAACCACACATAATAGTTCTAGATGTCAAAATGTCTCAGGACCCCTTAGGGACTACCTAACCATTATTAACCCACTAACTAACCCATCAAACCTTGGGTCTAGTTAGCTACTTAGCTAACTAAACTCACTGACCCTTAACCCAACCCTTTTTAACCCACCTTGACCCCTTTACCTTTGGACACTTGACCATCTACGGTTAGCATGACCACTGATGGCTAGGCTAAGCATCAACGGTTAAGTCTTCCTCATTATAACATAAATATTAGTTGCGTACAAGCTAGCATGACATATTTTAATATGTTTGCCTCACTCATTTCTAAAAACTATGAAGCATTGAAATCAGCATGCTAACCTCTTAAGGAACCTTATATCCTTCATCTCTCTTTGCCTATAAAAATAAGGGAGTAGGAGGTGAGAAGGGATCATCATAGGCATTCTAGCACATAAGTATTCAATATTTCTCACTCATCTTCCTTCCATTAATTTAAAAACTACAATAGAGATCTAAACCTTTGCCAAAATTGCTCTTGAGGCAAAGTATTGTTCCTCTACCAATATTGCTTCAGTAATTAGCCATTAACCATTTAGTAAGCAATAGGTATATTTGTATCCTAATTTTTTATTTTGGTTTCTAATCTCCCTGACCCAATCAGACCTTTCTACATCTTATTTTCTAACTTTTAAAACCTTAACAGAACTTAGACCACTCATTGACCCATTTTACAACTTGTTTTTAGCATCTTTAAATCCATAGGAACTGTTGACGGTCATCCTAATCATTGATGGTCACCTTTAACCGCTAATGGTTACCCAACCACCGATGGTTAGCATAATCATTGATGGTCACCTTGATCATCAATGGTCATTATGGTAAGGAATAACATAAAGTTATTTCAAACCCCTCACCCCTAACTAAATCTAACTTTTTGTGTCCTTGCCTATTCAAAGAGACCTCACCTATTTTTTGAACCAGACCTAATCTACTTTAGCACTAGTATTGACCTATTATTTCTATATTTAGTTTATTTTCATTATTAATAATCTATTTATTCTTGTATTTCATTTCAATTTTTATATTATTTGATGTAAGTATTTCATATTTATCTATTTTAACTTAATTATTATCAAAGAGAGGATTAACAGTCTCATAGCAAGCTCATGCTTCTTGGATCTAGCTCATGCTAGGCATTACACCTTACTATCTTGCTAACAACCTCTTTTTATGAGTGTTTTCTTATCTACAGGTCATCCTTCCAAGACAAAAAGGATATCTCTATATTCATTTAGATCATACATGCACAACAACTAGGTTTTTCTACCACACTCTTATTACTAGTTTTTTACCTTCTTCCTTAATTAAGAAATGAGCAGAATTTGAGAGAAAAAATGGGTTGAGATTGAATGGTTGGATGAGGTTGATATTTGGGTTGGATTAGATAGGGTTTTTTAAATTTGTGAATTATAAGCACTAGACAAGGAATGGTTGGTGGTTGGATAACAAAAGGGTGTTGTGGAACTGGATTGCTCAAACAAGCCAAAGGATGAGGTCCTAAGATAGAAATGGTATAGTGTTGTGAAACTTGGTTATTCACACAAGCCAAAGGATGAGGTCTTGGTATGATAAGCTTGGGGCATTTTGGAGATTGGTTTCTTATATGAGCCAAAAGATGAGGTCTTGGAATGGTAATGGTATTCCTTAGATACTACGGAGCTTGGTAGCTCATATAGTTTGAAGGAGGGTTAGCGATAGCAAATAATCGAATAATGAAAGGACATTATGGAGATTGGTTGCTTGCACAAGACAAAGTATCCAAGTCCTCCTGATAAACCATATCATCCCAATCTTGAGTTGGATAATATGTTAGTTCTTGACTTTATTCCCCATATGGAGTATTGTATGAAGAATAATAAAACTCCTTAGAAAATCTATCTCTATAAGGGTTTCTAGTTGGATTTGGTGTGGCCATTCTATCATAACTTGGATTGTACATGAATCCACCATAAGTGTAGATATACATATCCATATAAATGATGAAATCTCTAAAATAAAAGGCTTAGAGTTTTATAAACTCTAAAAAAACTATGTCCAAAGGATAAATGGTTTAAACTTAGTCTAACTTGGTCAAAGGATGGAGCTGTATCTCTAAAATGGTTTGAAAGTAGAGATGTATCTCCAAAATGGTTTATGCTATAACTTGGCATAAAATAGTCTAACATTAAATGTCTAACATCAAATGTCATACACACAAAAGGTCAAGCATCTGAATAAAAATTGGCATGTCAAAGGTCTAGGCCAAAGTGTTCCAAACAAAGTCTAAACTAGGAAAGGGAAAAGAGTTGCTAGGTATTTTGTCCAAATTCGGAGTCAAAATATAGGTTTAAATAGGCTAATTTAGGACTTTTATCCAAACCTCATCAAAATCTAGACTTGAAACAAAGGCATTGATGTGAATTTAATTTAATCTAACAAGTTTAGAAACAAATTTGACATAGATCCAGCACACGGAATCAAACATAAACATGATCAATTGGCATAAGGAATAAGGCAAAAGGCTCTTGGAGAAATATTATGTTCTCCCAAATAAAGGCACAAACAATGACAAGGATAGGTGTTAAACAAACAAACAATAGAAACAAGGCTCTTTGAGAAAACAAGTAATAGTTTTCAAATTTGGGTAATCAATTAACCAAAGTTATATAAGAGGAGCTTGCTTAATTGTTTACATTTAATTGAGAGAAAGGTTATTTTTATTTTATTAATTTAATTTAGAATTATTTGCATGCCAAATCAAAGAAATAATGCATGTATTTTTCTAGAATTAGTTGCCAATATTTTATTATGAATATTTCAATGAAATCTATAGTGTAATTAATAAACCAGTAGTTTAATTTTGACATGCATGCACAAATAGTCTTTAGATAAAGCATACTCAGATGGTATGAATGCTTGTAAATCTTTATTTTATTTTATATGGTTATGTATGTTCTACTAGTATTATTATAGGTGCATGACATATTTGGTGAAACAAAATGAGTCTTCAAGATTGTTTTATTTCTAGTATAGGATAAAATTTATATGAATATTGAAATGTATTCTATATTATATATGTGTTTATTTTTAGAATACGTATTGGTGGTGCTAATGGGTAGTGAGATGGGTTCCACTAGTCTAGGTAGTACCACCAATAGATAATCTGATCAAGTGGTGTGTTATGAAATTAACCAATCTAAATGATCATATATTATTTTAAAACTTTGGTCAAAGTAATGTAGATATACATTGTCATTTCATATGTTTGATTTGCATGTTGTGAGATATCATGTAGAATGGGTTTTTTTATGGTACGCTACATGTTATTAGAAATCTTATATCACATGGGGTATTATCATGGCTCACTAGATTCTTGCACTATTCTATCTACCTATCTATAAAGGGAGATCTATTTCCTAGTAGGGGATTGTGTGGGGAATTGTTGGTCTATGGTTAGGATGGTAAATCACTTAGATGATGCTCTCCCTCCCCATTGTAGTAGTACCTGGACATGACATTTGAGATTATCAATGATACATGAGTTGTTACAAGTCAAACTCTAGAGAGATTGGTGTGTTTTTATTGTATTAGTTTGTATACCTGAAGGAATGTAATTGTATTATGTACTTGTATATTTGAACATCAATTGTTGTATTGTCATATCAGTCATAGTTGTGTCCTGTCATGATTACTTTCTTTGGAATTGTATAAGATGTATATTTTATGTAGTATTTGAATTAGAATTTATTTTATTCCTAGTAATGATTTAGATATGTTGTATTATTTATTTTTGTGATTTGACTATTGAGTTAATTATTTAATTATTTAAAAAAAAAAATATTTTTTCTTAAGTACAAATTGAGGGGTTATCACATTGATTTGATTTAATTACTACTTATGATATAAATGATTGTCAGTATTTATATACAATATTTATATATTATTTGAAAACTTGTGTGCATTACATATTATGAATATATTTAATATGTACAAATGCATGTATATATGAAATATATCTATATGAAGACTTAGGTTCTCACATACATATATAGAAAAAATAATGCATTGGGATGTGTACCTATATTTATAGTTTTGTTGATGGTTAAAATTAAGTCATAGATTCTTGAGGGATAGGACACTATGAATATATGCATACAATCTCTTAGAAGTACAACAATTTGTATAAATTAAAATATTATGTTTTATATGATTTTAGTTATGAGGTGTTTGATCTTTGAAATTATTATGACTTGTTGTTTGTATTGAGGAATGTGTACATTAAAACAATGGACTATGATATGTGGTTTGTCATAGAATGTACTACATTTGAATTTACTTATGGAAATTAGAAATATGTAGTCTAATTATATATTATACCCATTTGGTATAAACTATATTTGTTATGATTATTATTTGTGGGATAAACAATATAATCGAGATTCATGCATACATTTGATGTACTAAATGTATGTAATTTGATTATTCATGTAATCAACATGTTTTATGCCTACTATTAGAAATAATCTATATGAATCTGTTGGTTATATATATTAACCAAATCTTGTATTACTAGTACTAATTAAGTAGTGAGATGAATTTTGTGATCATAGGAATTTTACAATAGAAAGGAGGTTAGATCAAGCATTAGTTCATAAATCAATGAAATCAACACAATAACATGCTAACATATCTACGCCTAGATCTTAGGGGGAGTTTAATGGATAAAATACAATTAAAACCCCAACTAGAATGCAAAGAAAAACAATCCTTACCTTCTTTGAGAGCTCCAAGTTATTTGTTCATGGTTGTCTTAGCTTAAGCTCAAAGAGTCTTTGGCAATGGATTTTTTTTTGCTCTTTCTCTCTTTGGCACCATTGGCTTGTGTAAGCTTGATGTGGCTTATACATGTGGTTTGATGGGGCTTGGCTCTCTATTTTGTAATTATAACACTATGGATATGAATCATGTTATAAAATTTGCATTATAACTTTACAATTTTCAAGCTCATAAATTCAATAGGCAATGGCTTATATTTATAGGCTTAGGAACTAACCCCAACTCAAGGTGAGTTAAAGTGTAGTTTAAACATGGAATGGGTTCAAATATAACCTAAGTGGCTTAATTAACCTCAATAGATTTAAAAGGTGTCAATAATTAATGATTTTTAATTAATAGGCATGGGTGAGATATTTTGAGATATTTGCAAATACTTGACAACTCACAAAAGGCAATCATAAAAATCCAAGACATTTCATATTTTTGAATTTACTTTTTTAGTAATTCATTAATTGTACATGGATAATTCAACTATACTTTTAATTTGGTTTAGATTTTTAATTAATTGTGATTAGCCATTTAGCTCTTTCAATATTTGATTTAAGTGTGCAAGTGTCCCACTTAATAGGTCTATAGGCCAAATTGCATATTATGATGTCGCAAGGTGATTAGAGATGAATCCATGAGAGGTTTTTATTTCTTATGGTAGGATACCCCAATTAGGGATCTCTCAAAAAGATTCTGAGCTTTGATGAATGATGCATAAGTAAATTTGGGACATTTCATGATTCTTAGACTTAATTTGTAATGGTTGGTAAGAATCGATCTGAAGTCTATTCGAAGGCCATTGGTGGCTAGTTTTAGGTATCTACAAACTTCACTAGATTACTTAACATCACCAATATGAGATGAAGGTAATTTGATCAAGTGGTATGTATGAATTTAACTGATCCTAGAGATCAATAACCATTGAAATTTTAGCCAAAGTAATATTTAGTTAAACATTATCATTTCATATGTATGATTTACATGTTTGTGTGATATCATGTTAGAATGTATTTTTTTGTGATACACATCATGTGTTAGAAATATTATAGCACAGGAGTACTATCTTGTATATTTGGATTTATGCACCATCACTATCTACCTATCCATGAAGGGAGGGCCATTCCATGATGGGGTATTGTGCAGGGGATCAATAGCCCATGGTTGGTGTGTAAAAGTGCTTGGATGATGCTTTCCCTCTCCATATTAGTACTTATTTGGAGACTACACTTGAGATTACCATAAATACTAGAGTTTAGGGAACTCATGCTCTATGAAGCCTTGTATATTGTATCTTGTATTTATATTTATTACTATTGAAATGTTAATCCTGATGAATTGTAATTATTTACTCATTTTTATATTGATAGTAGTGGTTGTATTATTGCACCAATCATGGCTGGAATTTATGTAATTACTTCTAGAATTAATGCATTTAAGCTTGCTTATTTGTTTCATATGATGCTAATGATCAATAACAGGTAGATGTTACATGTTTATAGTTAACATACTTAGTGTGTTAGACTTGGGTCACTAATTAGATTCTTGAAGTGAAATCTAATGAAAGAATATGTAGATTTTTAAAAAAAAATTAAAATCATGTTATTGTAAGTAAATCCCAGTGGGGATGTTATAAATTGCTCATTATAAAGGGAGACTCTCTAAATCTCTTAAATTTTCTATCACATAAAAATGCTATTAGTTGGTTTATAAGCAAGTGGTATAGGAATCCATCTCTATTATGGAGTCTAGGCAATAGGTACTCATCCAACATATATATTGTAAATGAAACATGATAGATGATTGGTTCGCATTAAGGGACATCATCCAGAGGATTAAGGGTGAATGTATTTCTAATGAACAAATCACTTGAGGATATGAGGAACTTACCCAAGTTTAGTCATAAGAGATATTGGGACTTTAGACTCGTATATAGTATGAGTCTTTTATATTTAATTTTCCCCTTCTTTATCTCATTGAGAAGCTTCTAAAATTGGGAAACATCCTTCAATTATTTGTTTCTAATATCAAAGGCAGCAAGAAGATAGATTTGGGGATTAAACATTTTTTAGTATATTTGATTTGGGAAAGACTTATTCTCCTCTGTTCCATATTTATTTTGATCACAATGGATGTAATGAATAGGATAGATCCTAAATTTCCTAAATAAATAAAAAGAATGAGGTAATTTGGGAGGTTCTACAAGTTGGGGGTTTTACAAGGTTTATGGAAAAAATTGAAGGGCATGATAGACACTTTTTGAGTCTCTTTTCTAATGCTTAAGAAGACAAAACCCTTAACATCAATGGGGTCACATTGGAAATCAAAAATGAGTTGATATCTCATGTTACAGGGTTAGAAATAAAGGAAACTAAAATCTTCAAAAATGGTAGGGATTATAAAAGAGAGGAGATTTTTTTAGAGTAAGGAGAAACTTTGGAGACTCTGCACAATGGATTTGACTATGAATCACTGCTAAGGCCATTTGGAGAAGTTTATTTTCATTTAATGCAATAAATCACTCTTGAAAGTAGGTTCAATGTTGTTAGATGGTCCCTATTCATTTTTCTAAATTATTTTTATTTTAAGCATCCCCTTCTACATTCTTCTCTCTTTAGAAGCCTCCATTTTGAAATATAAAAATGGAAATTATCCTGGTCCCAGAAATGAAGGGGTTATTTTCTTAATTTAAAAGTACTTCAAGGGAATGAATCAGATAAATCCTAAAATTTCTCATTCTCAGAATAAAAATGTTGAGGATAAACATGTGGGCATTAGAAATATTAAGAAGGTGTGCATTAAATATCATGTTAGTATATGCAAGAGTCCTAAAATTAAATCTTCCAAGAGCCCAGAGGTTAAAGTTACAAAAGGTTTAGAGGTCAAACCCATTAAGTTTTAAGATAATATAAAAAAGTATTTGAGGAGTGCAGCTAAGGTAACCACTATGCCTGTCAATTATTTAGATAAAAATGGTAAAATAGGTCATACTGTAGGTGACTCTATCTTAGTTGAAGAAGATGTGTTTGATCCAAAGGACATTAATAAAAAAAAAATTAGGTAAAACTAGTAAGACTTCTCAGCCTAAGTAATATGAGTCTGGAAAAAATAAATCTAGAGAAGACCCAAAGGATAAAGGTAAAACTTCTTCTGATAAGCGACATCATTCTTTAAATAAAAATTTCAATAATTTAGTAAGTTCTTTAAAAGGTAATCAAAATTTTGACAAGATTATTGAATAAATAGACATCCAAAATTCTATCATACATTGGTTCATGAGGGAACTAACAGAACTTAAAATGAAAGTTAAGTATTTACAATATGATAATGATAGAATGGTTCAAACCAATTCCATCAAAGATGTAAACCAATAAATATAGAGTATATTAGGGTTGATATGTTTGAAAATGAAAATGATAAGCTTAAAAATAATATCAGCTTTTTAGTGAATTATATCATGGTTGCCATGAATGAGGGGATTCAAAATGTTGAAAATATTAGAGCACACCTGGGAGAGTTATTTGACACTAAGACCCTTAGCAAAGGTAAAGGCAAACGAGTTCAATGTAGCAGTTTCCATAAAGATGTCAACAAATAAAAATTGTTATTATAAATTAAATCAAATATCAAAAGAATGAAAAGTTGTTAGGAGGATGTTTATATAAATATCAACATAGATTAGGCTTTTGTTTCTACTTTATGGTTTTTTGGTTGCTTTTTATTATTTATGGGTTATGTTTTGGTTATCTCTCACCCTGTTTTGTTATTGTCTCTCTTGTGGACTTTGGTAGTCCATTGGCTCTATTTTGTTTGTACTTATCCTAGGGTTTGTGGACCCTAGCCAAAAAATCACCCCTTTAACCTTAATAAAAAAAATAACATTTGAACATCAATTCGAATACCAACCCAAAAAATCAAAATCAAAATCAATATTACACTTTGAGTAATAATCCCAGTTCATTTATCAATCTAAGTCAATTTATAAGTCAATCATATAATCCACTTTTGAATCCAAATCAAAACTAATATCACCACACAAGGATGTGGCATTTATCCAAGAATGACAAAGCATGAAAGATAAGATCTAAGGATTACAAGATGGTAGATATTACAAAAGTAAATAATTTAAGCTTAAATAAATTTGTTTGCACCCTTTTGACATTACTATGATGATGGTCCCCTTTATTTCACATTTTGAACACCCAAATTTTGATAAATGCAATGAAAAATGATATCCTATAGAACATCTTAAAGATTTTATATGGCATGTTCGGATGTTTCTTATAGAAATAATTATCTATTAAGACTCTTTCTACGTAGCCTAGGGGGTCAAGCCCTAAAATGGTTTTTACACTTACCCAAAGGATCAATCACAACCTTTGAGGACATTTATAAAAGATTTTTATGTCATTTCCCCTATAATGTTGAGCATGAGTTGACCATGTTAGACTTATATAACACTAAACAATGTAATGGGGAAACTTTCACCTCCTCCTTGCAAAGATGGCATGTCTTATCAACTCACTTCCCATGGTCACCTCTTGAGAAACAAATTTTATCTATATTCATAAATAATCTTAATTCAGAATTGGCATATCAATTACAACTCCATTGTGTTACATCATTTGATGAAATCATAGAAAAATGAGTTTAAATTGAAAGAGCCTTAATTTCCAAGTGTGTCATCAAATTTTTCAAACAAAATAATTCTTCTTCAAACCAAAATGAAAAACCTATGTTTTATGCAAATAGAAAATTGTGGTAGGAGATAGTGTAACCAATGTTAAACAAATTCAAAACACCTAACCTATTAACAACATTTCCATACTAAGTGGTCAACCTCAACAAGATAATTGAAAACAAAAATTCACTCCTTGGGGAATGTCATGATGTAGTATTTTGAAATACAATCACCACAAACATGATCAAGTTCCCTCATACTAAACACTTTGATGAAAATGTTCCAAAACCTTAGTGGTACAAAGATAAAAAAATATTGTGAACATCACAAAATCAAAGGTTATTCAACAAGCCATTGCATGAAACTCAAAAACTCTATCTAAGATCCTATGGATAATGGTGAAAAAGTAGTAGAGGATAATGAATCAAATTCTAACAATAAAAAACTAAGGATATATCAATATCCTTTTCTAAAGCATGAGCAAGGGAATACTAATAAAAACCAAAATCAAAACCACAAAAACAATGTGAATCAAATTGTTCACCCCTTTGATTCTAAATCAATCACATTTATTGTATGAATCATCATGTTTCTATCCTTACAACTAAATCCCTATATTTTTCCATCACCATGAGGCATGAAAAGATTACCCTTTAAAGTTTCCATTTTCCTATTCTTTAAGGCAAATATAACTCATATAGCAACTTGAGAAAATACCAGCCCAATTTTCCATTTTGGATCTTCTCAGGATGTCTCCCACTTATACATACATTTTATATAAGACCTTAAAAGAATATAAAGTTCTATAAAATATAAATCTGTCGAACTTCCAAGCACTTGTAGGACACTTGTCCTCTAATAATCAAGTGAATTTTTATCATTCATAAATCTCAGCCATGGGTTCATCCCATAATTTTCCATTATACATAGAAGTCTTCATTTCTAAGCAAAAACTAAAAGGGGTGTTTGTAGACAATGGGTTAGTCTTAAATATGTGTACACTAAGTTTGATAAATAATTTGGGACATTCTATAGTATCACTATAACCTAATACCATTACTATAAAGGCATATGATAATAATGAGTGCCAATCAATGGGGACTATCTATCTTCCACTTATATTGGGGCCTATCATTAAAGAAACCCTCATTCACATTATTTTTCTAGATATACTATATAAATTATCCTTGGTCATCCATGGATCCATTCCATCCACCCTCTAATGTAAAGCTTGCACAAGTTTCTCTCTCTTGTCCTTGATCAATGGATCACTTCTCTGGTCTCAAGCTTAAGAGATCACTCACCATGTAAAATTATAAGTTAATTATAATATTATAATATTGAAATGTATTTATCTTGATTATAAGAGTCTCTAATAACTCTCTATACCCCTTTTTGAACTATCTCTAACACCTCCCTTTCACTTATGCAACTTTGCCTTCTCAATTTCCAATTATTATAGCCCTTTTTGCCTGCAAATAGACTTGTATATAAAAGTACCAATAATTATGAATTTAAAAGGTTTTTTTAACATTTGTATCATTAAAACACACCTATTTTTAAAATTTGAGGGTATAATTCCTCTCCTAAACCCACTTTCACTCTTGTAGCCTATCAAATTAGGTTTCTTTTAGCCCTATCACAACTTCACTCACTAGAAATCTATACATAATAGTCCATAAAATATTGGAAATGGTTTATTCAGTTATGGAATATAAAAACACATAATATTAAAAAAATTGGTGAATTTTTAAGGGTTAGTTTTCTCAAAATGATCAAAACCCTAATAGTTAGGGTTTAGGGTGACTATACAAGCTGAGAGTGCAAATTAATTCACTAGGAACATTTTAAAAAGTTTAAAGTGGTATAAATAATTCAAAAATTTATAACTAACATTTTTACACCTTTATCCTTCAATGAGAAAGTATCTATAATCCATAAAGCATTCACCAACACAAAATCTCAGTCTTGCAACATTGTATTATGCCCTTTGCAAATGGAGTACACAAGGTTATGTTGTTTATCTTCACCAAATATCTCTATAACATAAAATAGGTTTGTCACCACTTCTTATAAATATTATAAACCTTTATTTATCATGTTTTAATCTAAGACAAGTCTCAATATAAATAACATAGTGTACAGAATACTAGGTGTTAGGCCTATAGACTCTCATTGGATAAAAGAAAATAATGATCAAGTGTGACTTAGATAATATTAACCATTATATTTTGTAACAATATACTCTTAAATATTCATTAATTTTCCATCTCTTATCCTCCATATAAATTCAAGTGAGGAAAGATTCAAAACTCATACTTTATTTAAACAAGATGGTATATCGTATTCACTGTTTTAGCAGGCTTGACTGTCTCTAAAAAAGTTATTATTCCCAATTCACTTTGGGTTACTTGTCTCAAACAAGACGTTATATTTTTTTCATAACAATCATAAATAAATAAATAAAACCATTCAAATTACCAAAATAATCATCCAAGCATACATCATTTTGTTTCAACCATGTCAATACCATGCAAATACAATTATTGCACCATAGACAATCATCACTTCAAAAAAAAACTATTTCCATATCCATTATCTCTCCTAATTTAATGGAATTAGATAATAAAAAATAAAAATAAATAAAACTCCTACAAATAATCATAACTATTTTTTGGAGACTTTCCCACATTGAGGTCCCCCATTACATTACATATTCTTAATTTCACATAAAATGACCAAAGTATGACCTTACCTATAGAATAAATAACATATTAAGGACCTTATTATAGTCTCAAATACTCTTATACAATTTTATACACCTTTACACCTTCTAAAATTCATGAAACTCAATAGACAAGACTTTGAAAATTCAAATTTTCAAAAAGAGCATTTTGGCAGGAAAAGCTAGAAATTTGAATTTTATGCAAATTTAAGCTACCTAGACCACACCTAAAGACTATTTATGACCCTTAAAACCTATTAAACATTTGAAAGACTAATTAAATTCAAAATTTATCCATATTTGAGATCCTTATAAGATGTCCCTGCATCATACTACCAAGCTGAAGAATGTTTGCCATAAGTGTTGACTTGGTGTATGCTCTTGTTTACTTGCATTGTACCTTTGTATATAATGTTCCTAATAATACTTACCTCTCATATAGGTTAACATGTTCTTGGGTCCCATAATTAGTCCTTCTCTAGTTCATCTTCTTCAATGGTGTGCCTACATATGCAACAAACTTATTAAGGAAAACATAGTTGGTATCCTCTGCTATTTGTCTTAAGTGTGTATGCCATGTTTCCACTCCTTCAAACTAATCCATCACAACCTTTATTCCATGATACACTACTACTTAAAATGTATCTTCTTTATTCTTCATCCATTCTTCTTATTTTTTCCACTTCACCTCATGTATATCATCCTTTTGGTCCTTACATGTTATATCCCTGTATAATTGCTTAGTTTCTTGTTGATTATCATCTTCATAACTACCTTGTACCTCCTACATACATAATGATTACATTTTCTCTTCCAACTTATCATTCTCTTGAATTGACACTCTCATAATATTAAATTCACTTGGCTATTCTTCATGGACCTGTTGTATGTTACCCAACTCTTTGTCATCTTTTCTTTGTTCAAGACTCTCCCTCAAGCATTGGAGTTTGTCTACTACTCTTTATATGAAATCAAAACTTGAAATCATTAAAAAATGTTGGGATAAACTTCCAAATAACTTACTTACATACTCAATTTAAAAAATCTTGGGCTGCCATAATCTCCTTAGGCTATTCATCTATCATTATATCTTCTTCCTATTACACCAACTCTTTATGACCTATAACCAATACCTTAGAATAAACACCAGCTTTATCATCATCCTTATTAAAAGTTAGTGATGTTTTTTTATTTCCCTTGTGTTCCAAATAATAGGTGTTCTTCACTCCATCATGACTAGTTGACCTATGAAATTGTCAAGGCCTTCATAATAGTACATGACAAACATCCATTAGGATGATATCACACATGACTTGATCTTTATAGGTACCAATCTAAAAATCTACTAAACATTGTACATTAACAAGCACATGATATCCCTTCTGAAGCTAAGAAACTTAGTAAGATGTAGGGTGTGGTAATATTTTGAGGCCTAGCTTACTTACCATTTCATTTGAAAATAAATTATATGTGTTGTGCTCCCTAAATCTATGATCATCTTACAAAATTTACCATGGGACTTACATGTTGTTCTGAAGAGTGTTTTCAATTGAGTAGGCTCTTTCTCCTTTAGTGGCTTCAGCAATGTCCTTATTATCAAGAGTGACTCTACTTTAGGTTATTCAAGATGTGAAGTTGATCCAACACTTTATTCATTTGTATGATGCACCACTTGATTTTTTCTCTCACTTTTATGACTTCTTTCTTTTTGCTCATCTAAACACTCCCAATATTTATGACCTACATACTTGTTATATTTGAAGCACTTTCCTATGAATCCACTAGTCCCTCTTCATCTAAATGCATCTCCACATCTATAATATGGCCTTATACCTCTATAACCACCCCTTGGTTGTGTCTCATGCCTTTGTACACTACTTTCACCTTCCTCATATGCATTCTTGCTCTCATATTCTCCTCTTCTCAATGACCATATTTTACATGGTATATTGCATTGTCTAAGATAAATTAGTTTGTCTTGATCTCCTAGTTTCCATATTATCCTCCTTAGCTTACGCTCTAACCTTCCTACTCTGATACCAAAAATGATGTAGAGTTTGCACGAGTTTCTCTTTCTTGTCCTTGATCAATGAATCACTTCTCTAGTCTCAGGCCTAAGATATCATTCACCATGCAAAAGTATAAGTTAAATGGACTATTATAATATTAAAATTTATTTATCCTGATTATAATAGTCTCTAATAACTCTCTATACCCCTTTTATAACTATCTCTAACACCTCCCTTTCACTTATGCAACTATGCATTCTCAGTTTACATTCCTTATAGCCCTTTCTTCTTGCAAATAGACTTATACAAAAAGTAACAATAATTATGACTTTACAAGGTTTTTTTCACCTTTATCTCATTAAAACATATCTATGTGTCAAATTTTAGGGTCTAATTCCTCTCCTAGACCCACTTTCCCTCTTATAGCCTATCAAATTAGGCCTCTTTTAGCCTTATCACAACTCCACTCACTATAAATCCATACATAGGAGTCCATACAGTCTTGGAAATGGTTTAATAAATTAGGGAATATAAACACACACAAGATTTCAAATTTTGGTGAATTTTAAAGGGTTAGTTTTCTCAGAATGATCAAAACCCTAATAGTTAGGGTTTAGGATGACTATGCAAGTCGAAAGTACAAATTAATTCACTGGGAACATTTCACAAAGTTTCAAGTGGTCTAAATCAATTCCAAAAACTTTTTAATAACCTTATTAAACCTTTATCATTTTATGATAAATTATATATAATCCATAAACCATTCACCAACACAAAATCTTAGTCTTGCAATGTTGTACTCTACCCTTTGCAAACAGGGTATGCAGAGTTATGTTATTTCTCTTCACCAAAGCTATCTATAAACTATAATATGTTTGTCACCACTTATTATAGCTATTATAAACCCTTTTTTATCATGTTTGTGTGATCTATAAATTTGACTCAAGAGAGGTTGGTTAGTATGGTGTTAGTTACAAAATGAAATAAACACACTAATAGCATCACATCTCTAGGCCTTAACACTAGGGAGAGCTTAGTTAATAAAATAAAATGATAAACACAACTAAAATTAAAATAATTAAAACAAAATAATTCTTTCACCTTCCTTGGATGCTCCAAATATGCCTTTGTAGTGGTGGCTTGCTCAGCTTGTGCTCATAAAGTCCTTGGCAATGGAAGCTTGGCTACCTCCATCTCTCCTTGGCACCTTTGGCTTGTGGCTTGGCTTGGATTAGAATAAATTTGAAATGGTAACACTAGTTTAAATGTCTTCTTGAAGATATTTTTTCATTATAACTTTTCACTAAAATAGCTTATAAATGATGTTCTTGGCCTCTCTATTTATAGATTTTTTAGAATGTCTAAAATCAACCTGAACCATCCATCCTGAGATTGAGATGTGTGGTTGAGGATTAATTCAATTTTTGGAATTAAGTTTTTAATTATCCTCATCATGACATTGGAATAAGGGGAAATTAAGAGCCATGGAGGGCATCATGGAAGGCATTGATGAGGCATGAAAGGCATGAATCCTAATATTTATGGCATTTATGGCCTAGGGATGTCTTCCCAAGAAATGAGGTCACCTGATGATGCAAATATTCAATATTCATTTACAAAAATAAGTATTCAATCATTTTCCATGGAATTTTTTATTAGGCCTTGATTTGGGTTAATTAGATCTTAAGCATGATTAAGCACTTTGTGCACAAATTACATAAATTGATTGGAATGCCTTGTTATTGGTCCAAAATTTGAATGGATTGGAATTAGAATTCCATGTTAGATGAGTTTGATCCACTATCCCATTTAGGATGTTACTGACAATAAATAACAAAGGCATGCATCTTGTATAGAAGATTTGATAGGAAAGAGCAATCTAAAGCACCCAGGTACAAAATTGACATTTTGACTCAGAATGATCTGATCAAAGTTAGTTGGCCCATAAATTGCATTGCCCCATTTAGGGATACCCTAGCCAAATCGACACTTGAATATGTTAGTTTCACATCTTTTAGCATGTTTTAGTGTTTTTAAGCCAAATTATACATTTTGAATGAAAATTGGTCAAAACCCTGATTAGAGGTTATTGGTGCCCAATTTCAGATGTATATAGTTTTAATCTAAGACAATTCTTAATACAAATAACATAGTGTATAGAATATTGTGTTAATCTTGTAGACTCTCATTGGATAAAAGAAAACAATGATCAACTGTGACTTAGAGACTCTTAACCATTATAGGTTATAATAAGATACTCTTCACCCTTCAGGCATGTTCCATCTCTAATCCTCCATATAAATTCAATTGAGGAAAGATTCAAAACTTAGATTTTGTTTAAACAAGATTTTATATTGTATTCACTGTTTTAGCAGGCCTAACTATCTCTACAAAAGTGACTACTCCTAATTTTCTTTGGGTTCCCTATCTCAAAAAAGAGGATATAGTTCTTTAATAATCATCATCAATAATAAAACAACCATTTAACTTACCACAGTAATCATCCAAGCATCCATTTCTCTATTTTAGCCATGTCAATACCATGCACATAAAATTCTTACACCATAGATAGTCATCAATTCAATAAAAAAATTATTTCCATATCCATTCTCTCTCCTTATCAAATGTAATTAGCTATTAAAAAATCAAAATAACTCAATAAAACTCTTTAAAATAAGCATAACTATTTCTTGGAGACTTTCCCACGTTGAGGTCCTCCATTACATTGCATATTCTTGATTTTATATAATAACCAAAGTATGTCCTTGCCTATAGACTAAAGAACATATTAAGGACCTTATTATAGTATTAAATCCTATTATACGAATGTATACACCTTTCCACCTTTTCAAATTCATGAAACTCATTAGACAAGACTTTTAAAATTCAAATTTTCAAAAAGAGCATTTTGGGAGGAAAACCCAGAATTTGAATTTTATGCAACTTTAAGCTACCTAGACCACACCCAAAGACTATTTATGACCTATAACACCTATGAAACATTTAAAAGACTAATTCAAGTAAAAATTGATTCAAAATTTAGATCTTTATAGGATTCCCCTGCATCACCCTCCATAAATTTTTAAAGTTTTCTCTTGACAGTGTGGAATTTACCATTTTAGGTGATCCTCAACCCTTTCAATATTGCAACCCTTTCAGTATTAAAAACTATTAGAAGGGATATATCAAAATTCTAATTATTTATCACTCACTAAATATACCTATGAGCCTATCAAGGAGTCACCAAATCTTTCCAATTATATCCATATTGATGAGTCACTCTCTACATCCACCAATCAACCATCAACATCTATGAATCCATGATCCACATCTAAATCCACATGTCCACCATCTATATTTTACATTGTGGATGTAGGTATGGGAAAATATGAAATTCATGATTCCCATTATCTAATAAAAATTCACATGTCCCCAATAATCATGTCATGCCCCATCATAGAAAACAAACATAAGTGGTTCATAAGATTGACAAAACTTCTTTCATGGAAGGCAATTTCCTTTCTGAAGAATAATTTGATGATTCAAACCCCTCTTGGCTCTATTTTGATGAATTATCTACATGTTTACAAATGAATCAATATCCTATACCAAATCCATTATGTGTAATGTAATTAACTATAAAAGAGAAGGTCTCACTCTCCACAAACAAGGTCTCATTGAGCCTATAATGTCCACAACACATGAAGCATTTCACGATATTAGATTCAAACCATCTAGTGTGAGCATATTCAATTATGATAGTGAATCCTCTTCTACATCTGAGGAGGCCTCTTTAGACACTGAAATGATTTTCACTTATAGTCATTTTGAATACTTATCCATCGCCAACCTATTTCATGATAATGTCATTTTGACCCTCGAGTTATCATTTCCATAGTTTATCCTATGGGACCAACAAAAACCACCCTCCATTGATCATTTTAGAATGACAATGCCATATCTTAGTTTTTGAGAATTAGATATCATATACCAATATAATATCATAATATTGGTTTTTCAATTCAATTGGATAATTTTACATACTTATCAAAACTTACAATTTCTAGTCATCCACACCATCCTATAAATAGCATAATTCAGTTGACTAAAATATCAAATGATGAAGCTACATACTCTACATTATCAAATGAAGATATTCCCATTCAAAAAAATATTGAGGAGGAACTTAGTCTTCCTTCACTTCCAATAAAGTTGCAATAAAAAACTACTTTATTAATTTAAAAAACCATTGACATCAATATTGGAACAAAATAAAATCCTAAGATTGTGAGAATTTTTATTTCCCTTAATTAAGAAGAACAATCTAATTTGACTCTACTCCTAAAAAAAAAATAGATGTGTTTACATGGTCATATGCAAACATGCCCAGATTGGATCCTTTACTAGTTGTTCATCACCTTATGGTACATAAAGATGCAAAACCAATCAAATAGAAACTTAGAAAAATGCATCAAAAGGTGACATTACTTGTGAAAGAAGAAATTAAAAAATAGTTAGAAGTTGGCTTCATATTAATAATAGACTACTTAGAGTGGATATCAAATATAGTACAAGTCTCTAAGAAATCATCAACGATAAGAGTTTGCATAAGTTTCATGGATATCAATAAATCATGTCTTAAAGATTACTTTTCTTTACCAAACATAAACATGATTGTTGATTCCACAGTAGGCCATGAGATGTTGTCCTTAATGGACATTTTTTGAGGTATAATCAAATAAAAATATCTCTTAAATCCCAACATATGATAGTATTTATAACACCTTAGGGAACATTTTATTATCAACTAAGACCATTTAGCCTTGAGAATGTTGGATTCACTTATAAACATTTAATGCCAATTATCTTTCATGATATGTTCCATGATATCGTTTAAGACTATGTAGATGATATTTTGTAAAAATAGAAAACTATAGTAGATCATCCTATGGTACCATGCATAAAATTTAGATGGTTGAGAATACAAGGTTCATCTCAACCTACAGAAGTGTGTCCTTGGGGTTACTTTAGGTAAGCTCATGGGTTTCATTGTATCACATAGATATATAGAGGTGGATCCTATAAAGGTCATAGCTATAATGGAAATTCCTCCACCAAAAAACCTCAACAAACTTCATAGCTTGAAAGGGAAGATTCAATCCATATGATTATTCATATCACATCTTGTAGAAATATGTCATCCATTCACATTTCTTCTCAAATAGAACACTACTTTTCATTAGAATAAGGAACGAAAATAAGTGGTTTCAAATCTTAAATTCTATCTAGAAGATCCACTGGTCCTAATTCTTCAAACTCTAGGAAAACGTCTACTATTATATATTTCATCAACATAGTATGCATTAGGGAAATTTTTAGCACATCATGATGAATAGGGAACATAAAGATTAGTGTATTATCTAAGTAGAAATTTGGTATCCTATGAACTAAAGTATCCTTCTATTGAGAAAGCATGTCTCGTCGTTATATTTTATTTAAAAAAACTTCACCATTACATGCTCAATAATAAAACTAAAATCATTTCCCAAGTTGATCCATTTAAGTATCTACTTTCCAAATCAACTCTAACAGGGAGAATGGCTAAGTGGGTCATGCTTCTAAGTGAGTTTGATATAGATTATTTTAATCAAAAAGATATCAAAGGACAAGTACTCATAGATACCTTAGTATAAGCACCATTGATGGATGTCAATCCTCTCATCATGAGTTTTCTAGATGAATCTATCATGTCT